>OY796656.1:105085469-105685469 GCA_963680705.1 Rhagium mordax | reverse complement strand
CATAAAGTATTATTATTATTCAAGAGTTTGAAAATATTTTTTATCGTCTTTAGATAATCTACTAAACTTGACAAAAACGCTTATAATCAAATTTCAACTTGATCCGAAAAATAATATGTCACGTATTGGTTTCAGTTAAAACTTGTCATAAATGTATAAAACAGTAGGTAGTCAAATAATTATTTGTTCAATGGCAACGTTCAAATGCAAGATTTACTCATTTTAATTACTCATAAATAATGAAGAAATCTAATCTTATTATGAGAAACATAGTTTCTATTTTTTCCGTCACTTTAATGCTAAAAACAAAATATTAATTAGTGTACATAATCTGGAAGTATTCCTTGGTAACTTACTACGCAATTGAACAGTTAAAACAGGCATCTGTTTATTAGTTTATTTACATAAGACCATACTAACTTATTCTTCCGAACGAATGAAACACGTGATTTCATTTCCACTGAAAGAGGAAATTAATAAATGTATCCTTTATACCTAAGACTACTGACATAATAAAAGGAATTAAAATCATAAGTACATAAAGTTTACAACTTGATTGCTTTAAAAATATTAGTAGGAGTAGTATTCTTGAGTGAAATGCAAATTAACTTCATTCATTTAACAGTAACGAAATTTATTCCCTAATAGATTCAGTAATTGTATAAAGAGGCAGAACCAGAGAAATATTAATCACGATTTTATAAATCAATGAACATAAAGGAAAACAGTTTAATGATGCTATTGAAGCAATTAAATGAATACTTACATTAACATAATATATTTTCACATGAAAATATTATCTTACAATTTTATTTCGTAGAAATAAATAGGTAGTGAATATTTATTTATTTGTGTAAGTATTAGGCAGTTGAAATTAAATGTTAAATTGGGATCTAGTTTGTCAGCCAGGATGAATGAACATAAAGAAGTGAAAAATTAAAGATATAGGAAAAAGCGAAAAGGATGAAAGTTGATTAAAGGAAAACATGAAAATTTTTACCACGTATTGTTAAAACGTGGTAAAATTTTTTAAAACATTTGGGATCTTCTTAAAAATATATTGTATTACTGAACTAAATTCCTAAAAATGTTGTGTTCGATAAATAGAGAAGATGATATCCTACAGTTAATTAGGGAGTTCACATGAAGTTTAATTTGCATCAGGATGAAATCGAACCATGGATCTTTGTAGGTTTCAACTCTTGACAAATTTAAGATAACTAATTCTGTTAACACATCTATATATTGATTGAATTTTGAAAATTAACCACCCAAAAGTATTCTCAATCTAAAGATCATTGTCAATAGAGCTACGTTGATTTTTAATTGATGACCGGCAAGTTGACTGTGTTGTTTATTGATTGAAGAGACTAGAATCAAGAAAAATATGTTGAGTTTTGCCAGAGGTTTATCAACCAACACCAATTTGTACTTACCCCACAAACAATGGAATATATAATAATATTTCAATGGTAATGTTATTTTAACGTTTCACAAATAAAGGATAATATAATGGCAGTTGTTTAGCAATTACCAATCAGCAATGTTTCGACGTTTCGTTGCTATTATAGTAAATTCATTAAAAAACTGAATTTGAAATTACTCAAACAAATTGTAAGTTCTGATACATCTTTGGATAAGAAATTTAAAAATAAATCTAAGAAAAGTTGAATACTGCAATTTGAAAAAATTAAGTTGGTATGAATTGTGGCTAGACCGAATATTGTTATCGATGTAAGAAATGAACATGAAATTCAAGACTTTGCCATATGTTACGAATATTCAAAAATTAAAATGACGACTTTCATAATTTATTTCTACTAAGGGCTTCTGTGCCATGGTAGCAAACTATGTATATTCAATTAATCATAATTTATTTACCACCCTGGCACGGTAAGTTCGAATTGTTACAATGCAAGTAGTAAAATAAGTAATTTAAGTTTTCATTCTCATTTAGTCAATGATTACTATGTTACAATGTCTTGATAAAATACATTGAATCTAAGGAGTTTAAGCATTCATACTTACAATATATTAAAAATTAAAATATATTAGATATGTGTAAAGGTATACTATAGATTAACTGTATATACATACCACGTTCCACGTATCACAAGTAAAAATTAAATATAAATTATTTCAATATCGCGTAATTTATATTCGTGAATTTTTAAATTATATTTGAAAATAAAATGTGACTAAAATTATGTGGTGTGCATCATACAGGAAATATGGAAAATATTTTATTTTTAGACCATTGCACTAATAAAAAAGACAATACGAATAAATCTATTTTATTGTCAAATATAAACAGTGATAAAGTTATGATTATTTGTAAAATATTAACATTGCCTACAATAACAATTTTAGGATGACACAGGATACGATTATAACAGGTAATGTAATTATTTACTTCTGGCAATAAACATAATATTTGAACCGTTCATACCATATGTATCCCAGTGGATATTTGTTATGCACTATTATTCATTGTCACATAATATGAATCAATATAATGACGTCAATTTTCGAGGTGAAGGTTTCTGAAATGTGCATTAGACTACATATAAAAATAATTGAGTTTTCTCTATAAACACAATTTGGAAAACGCACATAATATAGTTGCAGGGAGTAAAAGTTTCAGTGAAAATGTATCTTCAGTTAATTTTTATATAGCTAGTCTATTTCTCCCATACTCCAAATATGAAATCATTATGGTCGTGAACTTTAACAAAATTGCCATCCTCGATTTTATGACATCTAATTACACTATTTTAATTTAATAATTTAATTCGAATTGCCAACTTTGTTTCCTTAATTCCTTAGAAATATTTGGAAATAGCTGGAGTTATCGTAAATATTTTTAGGATTCTAAGGGTTAAATTATCTTGTTTAAATAAAATTAAACAACATAATATAGTCTCCTCAATCCTTGGAAAGGAATATCTAACATCCAATAAATATATTTTTTAGTATATAGAAAGCTTTTTCCAAGGTTTGGGAATAAGTCAATATAGATATAACACCATGGTATGGTGTTTCCGTAAATAATTTAATTCGACATTGATTTCATTTCAGTGCAAACAGGACTGCAATGATAATTCGATTCACATGACGTGAATTAATAATTTATACGAAAATTATATATTCCAGAAGGAATTTTAAGATCGATGTAACAATCAAACTATGTTATTAATGTCAAAGAGTTAATTTTTTATTTATGTTTACCTACTGTAAGCCCCAATTCTATAATTCTATAATTATACGGCAAAGTTTAATGTTTTATTAAAGACATAGCGCATGAAATATTATTAATTTAAACTAATAAAAGTTAATGGAAATACATATTTCATCCCTAGTTACTATGAACGAATTATAATTCCATGTTAGGTCCAGAATGATAGAGGCTGACTCTGACTATGACTCATGCATAATATAGGACAAAATTGCTACATTATCGGCAACGTCCTGTTGGCACGGTAAATATACTAGGACTTTTAATTTGCAATTCTTCTTACCGAATTTCATTTATTGCCGGTAAACCTCAATACTACGATTAGTATTTCGCAGCTAATTCTAATCCTAAGCATGGCACGATTAGTATTTCGCAGCTAATTCTAATCCTAAGCATGGCACTTCAACTGACTTAATTTTCACTTGCCACTTCCACTTTCAAAACACTGAATTCTTACATGACACACGTTTCGTAACTAACTTTGCATCATTGATGGTTGTTAAAATCGGGAACTTGAAAATTTCTTGGGCGATATTACCAATCTCGAGATAGCTTACTAATTTTTCCTTTTTATTTGATACAACACATATTATGATACCTAAAAAAAATTTATTTTTGTAAATCACAAGGTATTATATTCTCTTTTGAAGTTTTTTAAAATTTCAAATCGCCAATAATTGAATAAAGCCCCAATACATGAATATTGGTAAGCTTTTGTCGGTTGAACACAGGAAGCAATTATTGAAAATATGTCAGGCTTAAAGAAATATAAAATCTTAAATACGTATTCATATGAAGTAATGGCAAAATTCCCTCGAGTATTTTACATTTGCTCATGAACGAGGGTATATTTATTTTTCTTGAATGATGTATTATCTTCTTCTTGTGAATAAAGAGAAAAAATCCCTCAATATACACCGGTAACAGAATAAAGAAATACATTTATATAATATATACAGCGTGTGAACAAATAGGGTCTCCAAAAAGGAAAACCTCTTTATTTGTAGCTTTATGGGAAAAAGTCGTACTTTATAAAAAAAACATGCTCTCTGAGCTTTCAAAGGCATAGTTAAATTCAACTTTGTATATACAGGGTGGTAACTGTAATCAAATAAGGGAATATGCATTTTTTTCTCGCTCTGACACAGATTCAGATTAAAGTTTTTCTTAAAGTTTTTGGTGAAAATAATAATTATACATATTATATTCTACATATTATGTTTTTCAGCCCGTTTGTAGATTGTCTTGTCTTGTCTATGAAAATGTACTCGGATGACATTATTGACGAATATAAACGTTTTAGTAATAATTGAATATGATATCCGAGGGGGAATCACAGGGGTATTTTAGCGTACAAGGCAAGGAATTGGAGAGGAATTTCGGGGTATTTCGGGAAATTTGGAGGAATTTTGGGGAATTTCGAGAAATTTCCGAAAATTTCCAACGTATATTGCACAATATCAAGATTAAGATTCACTTAAAAACAAAAAGACACAAAAAGCAAAACAATTATTATACTGTTAATGAAAACATCTTAGAAAATGTGGACATAGAGAAAATAGTAAAAACTGCATTAAAAGATGCTTTAAATGATGGATTAAATGGAAGTAACAGAGGATGATTGTTATTAATTAGATATTAAACAAAGTAAGAATGCGTAAGTAATTCTGCACACTTAAATCTCGATTCCAACTTAGACGAACCAACAGATTTTGAAATGGATTCGGAAATTGCGAGACACCAAGAAGATCCTTAAAATAGTGTGCAAAAACAGATGTCAATCAATGATTTTATTTATTAGCGAAGTTAGGGAAGTCTATAATAAAGAAGATGCTACTAATTTAAAGACACATAAAAATATAAAAATAACAGAAAATAGTCCTTCTATAATAATTTATTTATCGCAAAATAAAACAACTGTAATAAAAAAAATCAAGCTATGGTATGGTATTGGTTATACAGGGTGGGGCAATAATGCGTCGGACCTCGATATCTCCAGTTCTACGATAGCTAGAAATTTTTTAAAAAATTGCAAGTAAACTAGATAAAAAAGTCTATAACTGGAAATTATTTTAGAACATACAGGGCGAGCCAAGACGAAATTACAGGACCCAGTGACTTTTTTTAAAATGGAATGCTATGTATATCAGTACATTCTTCGAAGCCTCTTTCTAGGCTCTATTCATTCCTATATTAGTGAGACACCCCAGCCCTGGGCTGCCTCATTACGCGCATTTTTCCTAAATTTCTATTATTTTATTCAAATTATCAGTACAAGTTATGAGATTTCGTTAAATTCGAATACATTATATTTTACATAAGTTGCGTCGAAATCGGTTTAAAAGTTGACCATCGTTGGGTTTAGGAATGCCGGGCTCAGGTCAGTTTATGATCGGTCGTCACAGGAAAATAGTCACTACGTAAAGCTTAGACGAAGGTCCATAATTCAGTACCCGGGGTACGACATCTGGCCGGGACTCGCTCGGAGTGTTCGCCTAGCATTTTTGTTTTGCATGTAGGATATGTAATACGTCACAGGACAAAATCGTATAAATATCGGACCCAAAGCCCTAATCGTGGAAGACTGTCCTAAGACTTCCTTGTGGCGAGCTGTGCCGTAAACCGGCGCCTGTCACAACGCTTCATAGACCTATCGAGGAGACAGAATTGAAAACTCTAGTGGGGCGAGCTGCAGTCGTGAACCGGCGCCTGTCCCGCTCCCCTCGATACGGTCCAGTCTACGTAACCGGGGCAAATACATTTCTCCACCCCACATACACGGTTATTGTATGTTATTACGAAGTGGCGGAGAGGTGGACGTCTTCGCGTCCAACGATATCATGGGGCCCGACGACGAGCCGAGTAGGGAAACCGGGGGAGAGCTTATTTCGAATCTCACCGTCGTCCCAAGACTAGGTGAGAATGTCAAGTATAACTCGTTACCAAATATTTAATCTTCCGAACTAGAGATAACAAGTTACGACTTTATAAATCGGGGCACCTCGCACGTCGCTGTGGTACTATATTTTATAAATTGCTTTGCATAATAAATTGTAAATATCTTTTGTATTTGGACTATAACCGAGTAACCAAGTTGTAAGGAAGTTTATGGCCGCCTGGGCCGATGGCAACCCTTATGAACGTCATTTGTAATAGTATATTGATCCCTTGTTTGTCCGGTGCCGCTGAGCGAAAGGATAGGTTTACAATCTTCAAGCACGCTCCTGAATTATGTCATCTGGATTGTGACCGACCGACCCTTTGAGGTAACTACGGGCGTCATTCGGTGATAATTAGGTGGCATACCGTAATGTATTTATGGCCACAGTAACTGTACATTTTCATTATGTGTCGCTGTGTTTTACATACAAATATCTCAATCTACGATAATTAGGGGACAGTTGTCTTCGCGTTTTTCAGAGTTCTGTTGACGCACACATCGAACAAAAAAGAAACATAAAAGAAACAAATAGAGGGGCAGTTGCCTCGCTGCGATGAAGTTTTGTCGTAAGCATATTGTTCAACGTATTTTATGTAACATAGCTATCTCATATTGAGACTGTCGGCGACAACGGCCCGGTAATTATAAAGCGAGACTTGTATTACCTATCAATCGTTTGGTGGACACTGGGCACACAGCTGAATCTCAGGGGAAGTTTCTCCTGGCAGGTAGCAAAGTTTTGCCCTGCCCGTCTGCCCAGGCCATTATATTCATTGTTTGTGACAGTTGTCTTAAAATAAAATAAACAAGTTTAACCATTTCGAGAGTATTCTTTCACTAATCGTTTTCTTTCAGAAGGTCAAGTAACGTAAACTTAAATATCAGATTTCAGTTTACCAGTGCATAAATCTAGTAAATTAAAATAGGTCACAGTAGTTAAATAATATCAAACTTTATAAAAAGAATCTAAGTAAAAGCTACAAACACAACGTATTTTGGGTCCTACCACTATAAAACTAGACGATCACATAAAAAGACCAAAAGTATGTTTCTTTTTCTCTGGAAAAAGATTAATAAACATACGGGGGTGTCACAATTAGCATTGAATATCTTCCAACTACTTGGATGTAATGAATTTTTTTGTTGAAATAATGTAATCTGCAGATGGATATTAAAAAAATCACCACAATCACAATTATAGGTTTTAAGAAAAACTTATGTAAATACCAGTTACGAAACATCTAATTAATGTTTTTGAATCATTTTCATTTCCTAAAACTGTACAGGGTGGCCAAAAATTATTTTTCAATTAAGAACTTTTTAAATTGAATTTTCTCAATTTTTTCAAATGGAACACCCTGTATATTTTTCAACGATGAGATGTAGAAATGAAAAGCGAACATTTTTTGTAAGTACTTCTCTATGGCTAATTGCAACCAATTTCGTTTTATTGAGCAATAATTACAAAATTCAAAAATAAACTTAAAAAAAGAGGTTTCTTCAAATAACTCAGTAGAAAAAATTACACACATCAACAATAGTACAAAATATGAAGGAAAGAATAATAACTGCCTTTAGATCTATCACACCGGCATTTTTAAGAACAGTGGGAACCTCATTTCAAAAGCGCACAGAGATGTGTGTCAATGAAAATGGGCAATATGTGGAATATTTATTATAATTTGTTAGACCTAGCGCAATCTTATAATTTCCTCTATGGTTTTATCCAAGTACCGTCTTTTTATTTTAAACAAACAAACATGTAATTTTACTTACAGTTTATTTTGTTTCAAACAAATTTTAACCGACAGCTAGAGATGAAACTCTTGTACGTGTAATATGATAATTTTCAAATTTTCAAAAGCATTTTTCGATTTAGATGTGAGTCAGTAAACAGGAAAGTCTTGAACTACAGATGCAAAATATTGTTAAATGTTGAATTTGATCGATCGGAAATAATGTTTTCAGGAACATGTTTGGTTTTCAAAAAGTTGATTAATTCACAAAGGGTATGTCCAATTTTAAATTGGAAAAGTTTTGTTTAATAAAAGAGCTTAATGATTTTTGATTTTACATCGGATAATGTAAATTGACTAAACGCAAAATCTAAATTTTCATTAAAATTCGAGAAAAATTTAAGTTTGTTCTGATTATTGTGACGGGAATTGTGATTGAACGCCTGATATACAGGGTGTCCCAGAAATAAGTACACAAAAATAAGCCACATATTCTCGACGTCAAAATAAATCGATTGGACCAAACTTACCTCTATACCAAAATGCTTCCTAAGAGAGCTGCAGGTCCCTAAATGTGGGCCCCTGAAGACGGTTTTTATTTATTATCTCCGAAACTGTTCAAGTTAAAGTAATGAAATTTTGCACATCCAATAAACATTCTAAGCCTAACAAAATGAGGTAAATATCATCTCAAAATTTTTACCAAGCGTGGGTCAAGCTGTAGGAGTGGGGGGTAAAAATTACCGCAACTTTTTTATTTGTAAATTTTTTTGAGTTGTGGGTTTTTTTACAAAGGAAATATCCTCTTGTGTAACTTCGATCGGAGGCACCGTTTACGAAATAAACTCATTTTATTATTCAAATGCAGGCCCTAAATGATTAGGTAAGTGGACTTATTTTTTCCTTTTCTCGTTCAAACAAAATTTAAGAACCAGATCAAACCAAGATTTTCTTATTTATTTTAACAACTGCTCAATATGCTTAAATTAAATTTTTACCCCCCACCCCTAAAGCTTGACCCATTTTGAGATGATATTTACCTCATTTTGTTGGGCTTAGAAAGTTTAGTGGATGTGCAAAATTTCATTACTTTAACTTGAACAGTTTCGGAGATAATAAATAAAAACCGTCTTCAGAGGCCCACATTTAGGGGCCCGCAGCTCTCTTAGGAAGCATTTTGGTATAGACGTAAGTTTGGTCCAATCGACTTATTTTGACCTCGGGAATATCTGGTTTCTTTTTGTGCACTTATTTCTGGGACACCCTGTATAAAAAAAAACATAAAAATCAATCTGACATAATTTTCTTCTTTATCCAAACAAATTTTGTGTTGCAAACCTTTTTACCAATTCTGTTTAGACAAAATGCCAATGAAATAATAGAATGCACTTTGGAGGTAGATTATGATCATCACATATTTAATTTGATAAATGTTAAGTAAATAATCTAAAAAACTGAAAATGCTCTTTCCAAAACATACTCCTCTAATTCCCGTATTGGGTTCAGTTACAACTACTTAGTCTCTGTGGACAAATCATCCAATTATTTAAGTTGACGAGTACTTATATTTTGATTATTGATATATTATTTAGGAGTTAAATAAATAATCCAATACGAATACATCAAAGGTTGATATTTTTATTTTATATTTTTTTACAGGTACTTAATATATTTATGATTATCGTGTTTTAAACATATACTAAAAAAGACTTGTTTTAAACATAATTAAAACAGGTCGCTATGTTTTAAGCATATAAGAAACATTTGTTTTAAACTAAACATGCCAACCCTGATTTCATCTATACAATTTAGTCTCTGTGTATGACTACAGTAATAATAACAATAATAAAAAAACGTGTATGTTATATACGAGTACATGCACAAATTTTTGTTAATGGCCGGGCAAAGTCTAGTCCAATTGAAAACTTTAACACAATTCTGCTATTTGATAAGAAGTTGAGGGCACAAATTTAACTACGATCTTCCTGACATTTCTGAATGAAAATCGATAGTCAATTTCAGATTCTGTGTCACAACTTTCTAAATCTGGATTATATTTATGAGATATATTTTCGAGTAAACCAATTACCTCAATTTTTTTGTCCTGCTTGGTATGACATGTTTATAAGTTTCTCATAATTAATTACGAAACAACGACTGAACCTCGTAGGTACAATATTTATAATACTATGCTTGCACTACGAGTTTAAACCTGTAAAAAATTCAAATATTAATTTACTGAGTATATGAAGAAAAACGCTTTTATAACATAAAAGAAATGACCTAATAAAACAGATGGCATGGGCAACATCTTTCAGAATGTGGTAAATAGACTATCTATAATTACGTATAACAAATATTAATTTTTTACGTTGTTACTAGTACCATAATTTGTACTTAAATTTTCCAATGCACCGATTTGTTTTCAGAAATTATGAATTATAAATCTGATACCTACCTGTCAGTCTTACATTGCTAGGTATTAATTAATGAAAGTTTTAGTGACGGAACACCAGTACTAATGAGAAATTTGTATCAATATAGTACAGCAGTTATGCTAAGATAAGCAAAAGGAAATAACAGTTTCTGCATAGTCGATTGTCAATCACTTGAGCGTAATCAAATAAACCAAATTGGCAATTACCGTATGTGTATAGAGTTGTTGTCATGGAAGGTCCTACTAATTGTTTGATTGTATAACAAGAAAAGGGAATCATACGAATAAACCGCTCAACAATAGAACATCGAAATAGGATCGATAAGTAGATTAGGATGGTTGGCGACATTGGTAACTATTTAGAAAATATCATAATACTGTATACAGACAACGCAAAAATGGTTCGTTCGTTCATATGAAATACCAGGCTAATTTACAATTTCCAATAATTGATGGTATACTAAATGTACTCATGCGCAAGCATCAACGAGGAAATACATTGACAACGGTTCGTTGCAATCCCGCAGTTGCATCAAACTAATAAACTAGTACGATTAGTGGTCCGAAAGAGTAAGCTTGTCGTTAAGATAATCCTTTAAAATGTTTTTTTGAGTCAGCCTAAAAATTTAGATTGTTAAATAGTACTATCAAGGACAGATAAGGTGGCAAATTTAAGTCTCATTCATTGAGATATTTGATTATTGAGCTATTTTGCTGTATTAGGCAGCATCAGTGCATACCAATGAAGATAAAATGAATAGATTATACCAGGTTCGGAAAACTAATGAAAGTTTTGAGGTGGACAAGTCAGTAGAATTAAGTTTTTTGAGCAATTAATGAATAATGCGAATGAGGATGAACATTTTCCTAGAAATAATGTTTTTATCGATGCATCAACTTCCCATTAATTGATAAACAAGACCCAACAACTCATGCACAGTATTGGTCGCAAAAAAATTACATATATTTTTGGAACTTCGGATTCAGTATAATCAATGTTTGGCAGATGAACATATTACTGGACCCTTTTTTATCGGCAATTTAAATAATCAAAAATATTTCAATCTGCTTCAGCAACAAATTGTTTCTCTTATTCAGGAACTAGTAAATGAAATTTGGTTCCAAGAAGATAGGGCCTTGTCCATAATGATGTCATTGTTTGAAAATATTTGAAGAAAACATTTCCGAATTGACCTATTTCTGGACATGGTAATATCTTAAGTCACCAAATTTTGCACCTTATGATTTCCTTTTGTAAGACCACTGAAAATAAAAAATGTATGATTTTAGATAGATCCAACAGTTTGCAAGAACTTCAATTAAAAGCTGTCAAATTGTTACCCCCTGTTATGTTGAGAATTGTTCTGCTAGTATTTTATGATCGCTTGGGATACTGCTCACGCATTTGAGCATTTATTACATTCACATGTATTTGGGAGTAATAAAATTCTTTAATTTTTTTAAGTTCTTGAATTGATGTTTTGTCTTATTTCTTAGAATTATATTTTGTGCAAAATTACTGTTTTAGATTCCAAATAATAAAATACTTCCATAAAATAAAAAATTGACGTCAAATGTTGCCAAATCGAAACATTCAATAAATAAGTAATGTTCGACTTAAAATAAACCTAATCTAGTAAGCTAAAAGCATGGATGTTTAAAATAAAATAAAAAAACAATAAACGGCCATCAGGCTAATATTTAATAAAGAAGAAAACATGACGTTTAGTTCTCATTTTGAAAAAATCTGAAGTCAAAGTTTACGTTATTATTTGAATTAACACGACACAATTACATCAGAAAGATCCAGAAGCTCATCCAGTACCTAGTTAAAATAGGAATGGAAGGAGAATCAAGAAGTTCAGAAGCCCTTTCAAAATCAAAAGACGACAAGTCTTATTCCGTGAAAAGTCCGTAGCAACGTAAAGGGAGACAAGTCACATTTAAGTAAAGCATTGAGTAAATAAATAATATTATAAAGAGGCGCAACTGTCAAGGTTTTAGTATTGTATTTTTTTGCCAATAACTTCAGGAATGTCATACATTTTTAGTGCTACGGGAAGATATTTGTAATTCGGCTGCATAGCCCTAAATATTATAGATAATTCTGTTGTTATTGGTAATAAAATACAACACTAAAATTTTGAAACCTTGGCAGTTGCGTCTCTTTAAAATAAAAATCCGACTAAAGTGGCATAAGTCAAGTTCAACTAAAGCAATCACTACTGAATTTTAAGGTTAAGCAGAAAACAAAACAAATTCAAAACCAATGCAGTTAAAGTATATTTTAATTTTTTGCCAGAACTTACATATTTTTATGACTTTATAGTTCATAACAGTACCAGAAATGCCGATGTTGCATTATAATATGATTGTGGATATCAGTATGCTTGTTGCAACATACTGTGCCTCCTAGGGGATAGAAAGATATTATATATATATATATCACGTAAGATGAAATAATTCAATGACAACACACACTACCATCCAAATTTGAGGTTTATTATTAACTTCGATGCCATGACCAAGAATTGAATACTGAATCATGTTCAATAAAAATTTCAATTAGAAATAATTATTTTGTTTTTATTTAAGAAAGACCTTGGTTGATGAAGGTACAAAATAGGAATGAATATAATGCAATGTAAAATAGTATATCATAATATTATAATAGTAATAGAATCTTGGTGGTCAGCACTTTGCTAGTTCTGAGTAGCCGGTCCCAGTGCCGTGTCAAATGGGGTTGAACATTACTCCTCCCTTCTTAAGGATGGAAAATAAGGGACGTTTTTCCTCTAGGGTCCTCTTCTTGAGATTTCTCCAGGGTAGATTTGGTAATAACATCTTCTGCTATCTTATTGTGATTCTTGCGATAGCGAAGACAACTTTTAACTCCAAAATATAAAATAATTAATATCAACATGAATATTAGGCTGGCTGTTATCCATTTGAATATTTGAATATTTTCCGTGGTTGGATTTAGGGTTTTTAAATTTAGCTTGTCGAAACTCAGCTTCAGATTTTGAATTTCGTCTAAATTTATTTTCTTTAACTGAAATGGTTGGATAGATTCGTTGGTTACATCAAATTTTACTTTTGGTAGACTGTATTGAATAGTTTGGCTTGCTCTACTATTCACATAAGTCTGTTTGTCTATTTTTACATAACACTTCTTTGGAATAGAAATAATGGAAGGTTTCTTGATTTCCTGTATACCATTATTGTTGCAGTATAGTTGTATTTTTAATACGTCCTCAGGTATAGCTATTAGTGTTGCTTCGTTTATAACTTCGATTATGTTTTCTAACACTTTTACAGGTATTAGCGGACAAGTATTAGTCTTTCCGTCTAATAATTGGATGATACAATCAGTTTCTTGTACTTGGTTTGTTATGTGATATATACATTTGTCTTCAGTGGAATGACATTCATGGTCAACATAAAAATGGTGTGTAGAATTTCTCAAAAGGTAAGGTTTATTTGGAATAATCATTACATTATTCTTGGGTATAGGATATAAGTGAAATAAATTGTAAGATTTTGGTAAAATGATGGGAAAATGTACTGTAAATACGATTTTGTCTTTTCTAAAAAAATACTTGAGTTGTTGTGATCATAATAAGATAAAATGTTATTAAAAGTAAGTATACTATCATGTGAATAAATTAATTTAATTTGCTTTATTAATTCGAACATAGTTTCGACTGGGATAATAGAAGTGTGAAGAGTTCCTAGCCTTGCAAAAACAATAGAGTTTTCAATATTATCTAAAAATGAAATAATGTCTCTACATGTCAGCATTATTAAGTTAAGAACTGTCTGATGTTCAATATCAAGTATACCACACATTATTTGATCTATTTGCATTTTTATTAATCTTTGATTTTCTTCTAATCGATAAAATGTATCATTGAATTTTTGCATTAATTGTTTTGTTATGCCAAATAATTGATTTTGGTTCTCTAATAAATTATTTTGATTATTTTGCAAGTTTGTTATTGCATTATCATAATATTCTCCGTCACTGGAATCTAGAGTTCCAAATGCCCATTTAGAAATTTTGCCTATGACATTAATTAGTCCACGTTTTGATCTATGATTAGGGTTTATATTATTATATTTTAAATTTATTTCTGCAAGTAAATAATTAGCATGTTCTAAGAATTTCCTTATGACATGTTTTTGGTCAAAATTAGTTTTGTTATCAACTATTCCTTTTAAGTATTTAATTTGAACTTTTATGTTATCAATTGCCGGTTTTAATTTATAAATTTCTAAGTAATGTATAAATGTATGATGTCGGTTTGTAATGTAGGCTTTACTTATCAGGTAAGGTAATATCGGGTTGTCTATAGCTTCAATGCGTACTTCGGGAAGTTGATGGGAATTCGTTGTCAGCAACAACACTACGTGTGTAATCATGGTCATTGCGAACCACATTATCTGAAACAATAGGCGGTTTTAATTTCCTTTCAGGTTTCAGTTTCATTTTATGATAAGTTTTATTCTTTGAAGTGATGAATTTATTATCTAAGTTTTGTTTAACTTTAGCGCATTCATACCTCGGTGTTATTTTACTATCTCTAAGGTTTCCTTTTATATAAACCTTTTGATTTTTTTCTAATCTAGGTGGAAGAATTCTATTGTCATTAGTTCTATCAATAAGTCGACTTTTATCATTATTTATTTTAACTCGTTCAAAAATCCTTGACATTAAATTTTGATGGTTTTGTACGTATTGAGTTACAACGCGATCGTCACTTAAGTCAAAAGGGGTTTGTTTATCATCGTCGCCTTTAATAATTTGAAAAGGTGTATATTTAGTAGAACTATGATAACTGTTATTATAGCCAATAATTGCATAAGACATTAGTACTTTAATATTTTCAGCTGGATTTGTTAACTTTAAAATTCGTAAGTCCTCACTTATTGTTGAATGGAATCGTTCTACAGGGCTATTACTGTTTGGATTATAAATTGTTGTAAAGTGTAATTTAATTTTATGTTTTTTACAAAATTCAATTAAAGCATGATTATGGAATTCGCTTCCTCCATCGCTTGTTATTTGTCTGGGTATACCAAAATGTGATATAAATATTAGAATTGCATTTAATAAATCGATTGAATTTAAGAGGATAGGGTACGCTTGTGCATATCTAGAAAAGCTGTCTATAATTGTTAAGAATGTTTGGTTTGAGATTTTAAAAGTGTCGATATAAATTAAATCAAATGGTTTATTACCAATGGGTGTATTTTGAAATTTTATCTTGTTTGGGTGTCGTTCATATTTGGATTTTTGACATATTTCGCAGGAATTTATGTAAAGCGTAATATCGTCTATCATTTTTGGCCAGTAGTAAAGTTTGGATAAACTAGTCTTTACTTCGTTTATGCCTTTATGACATGTTTTGCCCTCATGATGATATTTTATTAATTCTTTTTGTCTACTTTCTTCGGTTATGTCTTTTAGTAATGTATTACTTTGTCTAAATTTAACACTATCATGTTTAAAATGATTTTGAATGGTTGTTATTACAAAAGGCATTACGTCTAAGTCTATAAATTTTAGGGTGTAAGTCATGCGCGGGGTGAAAAACTGTTTGAGCGCACCTATTAACGCTTGTTCATTTGGCACTTTAGGGATAATAAGAGTATATCTTGTATTGCCAAAATGTTGGTCGTGTGACTTTCTAATTAAGGTAGCAAGTGATTGTTTGGAATGTGTAATTAATAATTGATTTTTATACATATTTATTGGGTCGTCAGTAATGGGTATGCTAATAATGGGATTTTCAACAGATGAGTGTTGTGTGTCACTATTAGTACTTAACGTTTTAGTATTGGCGGGTTTTCTAAGAGTATTTGTTTCAGGAAAGTCTGATATTAGTTTGTTATTTTTAGATAAGTCATAATTTGGAATAATAGATTCGTTCTCGTTAACATTTATCTCAATTCTCGATAAACAGTCTGCATTTGTATTTTCTTTGCCTTTTTTATGAATAATTTTATAATCAAACTCTTCGAGTTTTAAACGCCATCGTACTAAACGGGAGTTTGGATCTTTCATATTAAAAAGCCATACAAGTGGTTTATGATCAGTTACTATATTAAATTTTCTTCCAAAAAGATAAGGTCTGAAAAATTTAGTAAAATTGACTATACTTAGTAGTTCACGTTCGATAACACTATAGTTTTGTTCAGCAGGGTTTAACGTTCGCGAGGCGTAAGCTACAGGGCGATCATTTCCTATAGGGCCTTGAGATAAAATTCCTGATATTGAAAAGTTACTTGCGTCTGTTGTTAAATTAAATTCCTTAGAAAAATCAGGGTATATTAAGATTGGATCATTGATTAATAGTTTTTTACAAGTTTCAAAACATTCTAAAAATTCTGGGGTATGTTCAATTTTTTGTCCTTTTTTTAAGCATTTAGTAAAAGGTTTCGTCAGTTTCGCAAAGTCCTTGATGAACCGTCTATAATAACCTAACAGTCCTAAAAATGATTTTATGTCTCGGGCTGTCTTTGGTATTGGAAAATTTTGTATTACTTTAATTTTGTTCAGGTTTGGTTTTATACCTTCCGGGGTTACTATATGTCCTAAAAATTCGACTTCTTTTCTCAAGAATTCTGACTTGTCTAGTTGTATTTTTAGCCGCGATTGTCTTAACTTGTCAAATATTAATTTTAAGTTAGCGATATGTTCTTGTAATGATGTTGAGAATATGATGATGTCATCCATGTACACCAAACATATTTTTCCTTGTAAGTCTTTTAACACGTTGTCCATGACGCGTTGAAACGTTGCGGGGGCATTTTTTAACCCAAACGGCATTCTGAGGTATTCAAAATGGCCGTGTTCAACATTGAAAGCCGTTTTTTGTATAGAATTTTTGTCCATTTCGATCTGGTGGAAGCCGCTCGCTAAGTCTAAGGTCGAAAAATAGTTACACCTACCGAGTTTGTCTAAAATATCAGTTATGTTAGGGATTGGATATCGATCGTCTACGGTTTTTTCATTTAACTTCCTGTAATCAACTACGATTCTCCATTTGCGTTTACCGCTAGCGTCGGGTTTTTT
The DNA here is from genome assembly GCA_963680705.1 of Rhagium mordax. Lineage (NCBI taxonomy): Eukaryota > Metazoa > Arthropoda > Insecta > Coleoptera > Cerambycidae > Rhagium > Rhagium mordax. Next base: position 105,668,042 of record OY796656.1, on the reverse strand, counting down.
TGGTACAATCCAAATTGGGCTTGACCATGGGGAAGAAGATGGTCTAATTATTCCGTCTTTTAGCATATTATCAATTTGGGTTTTTACTTCCGTTTTATGACAGTAAGGGAAACGATATGATTTAGTATGAATTGGTATTTCGTCTTTTGTCTTAATATCGTGTTTGATTTGGTTGGTAAAAGTTAGTTTCTCGTTTTCTTTATGAAAAACATCACTATATTTTTCACAAATTTTAATAATAGCTTCACGCTCTTCAACGTTCATGTGATTAGTTCGTATTAAATTAGAAAAATCAGATTTTTGCATTGATTGGAAAGAGTTTTCGTAACTAATATTAATATTATGCATTTCAAATTGATTACATAAAGGGATAACCGAAAAAGGTTCTTGTAAATCAACAGTGATTGTTTTCTCAGTGTAGTTGTAAATTTCGAAATAAGCTCTATAATTTTTTGCAAAGGTTAAAGTTTCGGGTACAATTAAATTATTAATTTTACAAGGTGGTACAATTATTTCTCCGTCTTTAACAGTAACAGGATAGTCTTTAATTAAAGTTTCCTTAGGTGGAATTTCAAATTTAAAAGAAATTTCGTCAGGTTGTCTGTAATAAAATGGTAGTTCATGATACTCGTTTACTAGTCGCTGATTTTTAAAATCAATGCCTAGGTTCATAGATATGAGATCTTTAAGTCCTATAATACCATCGAAATATTCGTGAAAATTAAATAACGTAAAATCAATTTCGTAATTATTACATTGAAATTCATTAAAAGCTGGTATTTTAGCTTTATAACGTATTTCTTTCTGTCCTAAACTCGTTTTAATAATAGAAGGTGAATGTACAATATACTCTGGAAAATAATCTTCTATTACGGAGGGTTTTATTATTGATATGAAACTTCCAGTATCAATTAGTAATTTGAGAGGTGGAGATTGAATTTGTACATATGGTAAAGCATTTACGATGTTAGTGTTCATTTCTATTACGTCGGATCGTCTGTCTGTCTGCTCATATGAAAATTTTCGTTTTGATTCATGTCTTGGTAGTAATATGAATTTTGTTCGACTTCGTTTGATGTAGGTTCAAACTCAGTTTTCTCATAAGAAGTTTGATAATCAGTACAATTAGCAATTGGCATTGTTACGTCACAATAATTGGTAAATTCGTTAGTCATGTTATTTGGGGTAATTGGGTAAAATGATTCCGAGTCAAAAGATTCCGGAGATTCATCAATATTATTCAGTTCACGTGATTGCCATTGAACTTGTCTATTATATGCTGGATTAAAGTTTCTAAAAACATTGTTACTTGAATTTTTGTTAAAATTACTGGGTACTCTACTTTGAATTGACATTGGTTCAGGTTTATTATTAATTACTCGATTTGGCTGTGGTTTAAAAACATTTTGGGGTGGTCCGAAGACTTGTCGATTGGTTGGGAATACATGATTGATTTGTCGTGGTTGTACATTAATTGGTTGACTAGGGAAAGTCTGTCTTGTTTGAAAATTCTGATATTGTCTTGGTAAAGTCCAATGTTTATTAAAATGTGGGTTAGTTTGTTGTTGTTTATATTGAAAAGATTGATTTGTTGTTTGTGGCAAATAATAATTTTGTTGAAAGTTTGTATTTGGATTATTTAGTTTTTGATTAAAATGTTTATTAGTTTGGTTACTACTTTTTTGCAATTGTGTAGCATTTTGATTAAAATTTTCTTCTTCGATAACTAAAGCAATAGCTTGTTCGATTGACTGAGGATTTCTTAATCTAATGATAGTTTTTATTTCACCTCGTAGATTACGAATAAATGTGTTTAATGCAAGTTTATCATATTGATTTAAATAAATTAATTTTGTATTGGGGTCTAAATTTGAGTCTGCTCTAATTTTTGAGTTTAATTTACTTCGTATTAATTTAATTCTTTCACTTAACTCAATCAAACTTTCATTACACTGTTGTGTAATCGTTATTAAATCTTGTTCTAGAGATTCTCTGTCGCGGAGTTCTCCAAAATTTATTCTAAGTGCATTTTTTATTAAATCCCACGTATTTAATTCGGGTCGAGAATAAATTAAATTTTGTGCATCATCGGTTAGTTTACTAGTTATAGCTAAAAGTAAATATTCGTTGAAATTTTCCTCATTTGCGCTGTAATATTGTATTATAAATCTATCACAAATACTTATAAAATTTTCTAATTTGTTAGCATTGCCATCAAAGTTTGGTATGAGAGAAATATGTTGTGTTAATAAGGTTGAATTAATTACTGTTGTAGGTTGTTCAATACCGCTTACACTTGGTGGAGTCATTATTTTATTTGAAATATTTTCCTTGCTTAAATTATTTAAATCTAAATCGTTACTTAACTTAAGAGAATTGCTTAAAAGCTCGCTTAAAATATCAATATCGGACATTAACTAAACATTTAATACCTTATATCATTTAATAAAATATATATTAATTCCTTTAAATTATTTTAATAAATCAAATATTGCATGTGCAATTTTTCAAAATTGTTTCTTAATCTACGTTGTCTACAATAGACAAAATCTAAGTTTTTAACACAATGTTACACCTAACTTGACAAAATCGATTTTTACCAGGAAAGGATAAACTTAGGGGATGCTAGGATAGAGAAATTCCACTTACCACTGTGGTTATGCGAAATGTTGTCAACCTAGTTCTTGATTCCTAGTTCCTATCTTCGTCAAAATCTTCTTAGGAGGTTACTGAATTCGCCCCCTGATGTTTTCGTGGATGCCTACTAAATTCAGCACCCTGGGATTCTTTTTTCTGTCTCCAATTGATCTGCTTGATGAACGTCTTCGTTAGATTTTCACCACACTCACAATTCGGAAAACACAAAAATGGGTTCGTTCACACCTTGAGAATTTGAAAATTCACGAGACTAATGAAAACACGATGTAACACTAATCACGGATGTGATCCTACCGACTGCGCCAATCATGTTCAATAAAAATTTCAATTAGAAATAATTATTTTGTTTTTATTTAAGAAAGACCTTGGTTGATGAAGGTACAAAATAGGAATGAATATAATGCAATGTAAAATAGTATATCATAATATTATAATAGTAATAGAATCTTGGTGGTCAGCACTTTGCTAGTTCTGAGTAGCCGGTCCCAGTGCCGTGTCAAATGGGGTTGAACATTACTACTGAAGGTGTTTACTTCCCTCTGGTTAGTTTAAATTAAATTATAATCAATTCGGTATGACATACAACAGTTACTGTAATTAATCGTCTTGTACATCATTTTTTTATATTCTATATATTATATTTACAATATTTTAAATATCAATGGACATTGAATTCACTTCAATCCACGAAATAGCTTGAAATAAAACTGTATAAATAATTGACACGTTCGTTGATTGAAAATTATATTAAAATATAGCTTTCAACGCCGTATCTGACATTGAGTCAATCCAAACAATGAGAAATAATTACGCGTATATAGTGGCGTTATAACACGGGTGTGATTACCCTTGAAATAGAATGCAGGAATAATTAAATTGCTTGTTATTACCAATTTATTAGCACCAACAACAATTCTCACTCCATAAAACATAGGACAGTATACCAAGCTTAAAAGCAGTCATTATACAGGTGGCCATGACAAAATCACGCGTCAATTGGGGATAATTGTGTGTATACTCTGGCTAACGAATGTTAGTCGTTGCGTCATGACTGATTGAATATATCACAGACATTGCAATCTAAATGCTGTCTTTATTCAACGCGCACTGTTTATCAAACTGAAATAGGCCCGAACGTCGCCGGCATAACGCCACCTACTGAACAGAAATGCGTCTCTCGCACGCTATGCGTTAGACAAAGGTGGATGCAAGTTTGTCTGAGCGTTTACGACGCGGTACTGGTTTCACTCATAGACGTTCCTTTGTGTCAAGAATAAGCAGGCTATATTTTTACAGTATACAAACAAATTTGAGGTCCATATAAAAGAAATTGTTATTTTCAACATCTATAAGATTAATTTTGCAGTTTTGGACAATAATATATTTTTTTACTAATATGAGATTGTAAAGGTATAATGAAATATTTTGTAAGTGGAGGATGACAATCATATCATCAACTTTTCATCGCCGGCACTGGTATAATCGGCCGCCTTGGCCCGTACGATCACCAGTGATGACGCAACGACTAACATTCATTAGCCAGAGTATATGTATTGGTACTCACTTAGTGCCCTCGTAACCCCCTCACCCGTGGGGATTCATCAATGCAATCTAGTACACCCTATAAATTCCCTGTAAATAATAGCGGTGCCGACACCAGTTTTGCCAATTGTATAATTAACCATTTCCAATTTGATTTCGACATTTTATTGGACAACTTTAACGTTGTTTTATTGTTCTGATTAACTCTCAATGTTCCCGATTATAAATTTTATTTATTGCGAATGCTTTTAATCAAACTTCTATCATTTAAAATAGGTATGATGTAAATCCTCGTGTAAACCTACTTGATGAAAATCGAGATGAAAATATAGTAATTTCCGTTACAAGTCCGGTAGGAGACTTGTTACAGTCGAGTAGATATTATCTAAACGAGACTGGAACAACACCTAACGGACGTGTATAGAATAATATTTTATTTCATCTCGTCATTAATTGTCTATTTGTATAATTTGAAACTTGTTTATTTTCTTAGATCATTTGACATTTGACAGTTCTCACACTATTTTTGAATTTAAGGTTAATTTTTATATGTCAAATAATTGTCAAAAAGTATAATAACAGTTTGTGATTGGCTCGTAATGAATTTCCTGTTGCTTCCGGTACATTACAGTCTCTTGTACCGTAATACCTCACTTCCCGGCCGCATATGAGTAGGTACTGTAATGTTGTGTTTTCCGGACGGGATGAAATAAAAAAAAGTACCATGTAATAATTAACTTTTGACCGTTAAATGTCTGAGGAACGGTTGATTTTAGTGACTTAAAACAGGATAACTTTTTACGTAGAATTAACAAATACCTTGTAATTTTAAATAAAGATGGCCGTTCAGCATTCTTAAAAAAAATAGAACACATCTTTTTCATTCAATGTACGTATTGTATGTGACGCCCTGTATAACTAAGGTCAAAGATAATATGAAATTATAATTTCTCACTACAGGAAACTTACCTGTACCAATTTTGAACTTGATACGTCAAATAGTTTTCGAGTTACTAGAAAAATTGTTTTATGCTTCAATATAATATCTCATTAAATAGGAATACTTCACGTAAGCATATTTGGTTAAATCTTCATACTTTGAGCCGAAGAATCTCCAGTTATGTCCCATTCTTTATGACTCATCCTGTATGTACTTTAACTAACTCTATTGTATGTGACAAATTCTTTAAATCTTTAATAATTTCTGATATGACACCAATCATATCAGGGGCTTACCCTAACGGGATCTTTTTTTATCCCGTAAGATTTGCAATTTGCTGTAGTTTCTGAGAATATCTAAAATATTCGTAATATTTCTTGGGACACAGGTTAATCTAACAAAAGCATAATAATAATAGCATAATAGATGTAGACATTTTCTCCAGAATACAGTCATTTGGTGTCAAAAAGTACCAAAACTTCGAACTAATTCTATAGCAGCTTGGAAATTTTCTTTTTTTGCAAATTCTAAACTATAGAGCACCAACTTCAAATACTAAAAAGGAATAGATGTGCTTTTACCCCTAAGAGGGGTAATACACCACCTCTGAATATCAAAATTTAATACTCTGACTCTCTGACTCTCAAGTATCAAGAGTTAGTGAAAAAATTCATTTCTATGTTCGCTGATTACGAATCTGAAGTCGGAATTTTAGAATTTGCGATTGAACCCCTAATATGGCCGGGAAAATAGTGGTACAATGGAAAAATATATTCTGTTTGGTTTGACCTCGGCTTTGACCAAGTAAAACTTTTTGTTCGCACGTTCTTATATTTTAGGACATAAAACTTACATCCTAATAAGAATAATGATTGTTCTTACCCCTAAGAGGGTGAAAACCTCGGTGAAAACTATCCCTAATTTAAAAAAAAAAATTATTAAAGAAGTACTGAGAATAAATTATTGTACCTTATATAATATATTATTTATGTAAGTCAAAAATGAAAAATTTTATGTTTCACCCTCAATATGGCCGATATAAAAGCGGTAAAATCGAATAATTAATTATTTTTTGTTTGTTTTGAGAAATTAAAATTTTTTAGCAGATTGTTACATTGAGACATAAAACGCATCCCCTAATGAGAAAAATTATTGTTCCTACCCTTAAGAGGGTGAAAACCACCCCTAGCGCATTTCTTATTTCAGTCATATCTCCTTTGCAATTAACATCATCCAAGAAAAGCATTTTGAAGGTCTTTTAATCCGCTTTAAGGTTAGGTAGGACCAAACGGTACAGATGTTGTCAATTTCTCTATACTCGTCTTAAATGCGTCTATTAAAAAAAAAACGTTAAGAATATCTCTATCAAAAAAATAATAAAACATCGTTTTCCTTAGTTTATTGCCATAATTTTTGTCTCTAGTAACATTCAGCTAAGATTCTTCCCGGTTTAATTATTTTTATATTTTTTTCTGTAATTTTCAAAATATTAAGTGTAATCTTTTATATAATGCATCCCTCACGATCAATAAAATGTTAACGTATTCATAATAGTTAGGACTAACAAGGAACATGGATTTGGAATTTTTTTTCAATTTGGACTTTACTGGAACCAAATGACAAAACGGACACATTTTTGTGTAAAGAATAAAAATGTTGCTTTTATTTTCATTTTATCATTTTTGATTTAGCAGATATCAAAATTTGCCAAAACGCAATTTTAAGCTTCTGTAATAAGCTTTAATTTGGTTCGAGGTACATGTCAAAAGGTTTCTTTAGAGACTGTTTGAAGCGCGTGACCTTTTCAGGGCTACATTCAAAAATGCAGCTAACATGAACTATATCTCGGCAACGACGAGCCTAAACAAATTTTTATTTCATGGATTATTTTTATTATTTCATAAGCTAATTTTTTTGTTATGACAAATTTTTTCAGAAATATGATCTTTGAGAAATTTGCTTAAAACCTTTGAAAAATCAGTGTACGTTTTTTGTTTAAAAATCAAATTTTTAAACCTCCTGTAACTCGGCGGATATTAAATCAAAATCGACGATTTACACTTTCCAATAGTCACTTTTTTCTCAAACTCACCCACAACAAAAAAGCACCCTTATTCCTTTTTAATATTTAATATATTGGACCCATTTTGAATCAAACTATTAAAAATTATTTGATTTTAAAGCTGCTATAGAATTAGTCTGAAGTGAGATCATCAAGTTACTGTACTATTGAATCATTTAAGATTTGAATAACCCAGATTATTAATTAAAACTATTACATAGGTATTTGTACATACTTATTTTCTAATTATTTCTTAAAATTTCAAATAGTTTCAATTTTCTGGTTGCTATTAAAATTGTCAGAAATATTTATCGTCTATCAATCATAGTAATATTGCATATACAATCAATAAACCAATTTTCTTAGTAGATTATGATCAACATTTTTATTTGAGTTACATATTGCGTGACCAAAAATAAATGTCTTATCATAGTATTATTCTCGTACAGATCATACTATATGTTATAACATTTGTTATATGACCATACCTTTATTTTAACGTTCCCTATAATGAGGAATTAAATAGACCATACAATAAGGTCAACTAATTTAATTTAATTAGTTACCCTGATATACTCAAACTTGCTGAAGGTCCTGCAAAGGGAACATGCATTGCACATAGAACATGAGTGTAAACTTTGATATAGGTACAAAGTTGCTTTCCTATTTGCTAAATATTAAATTCAATTTGAGTTGCATATAATATGACTAAAGCTATAATTTTGCTTATTAAATCAATAATGTTAGAAGTATAAATTAATTGTAAGCCCAATTTCTTTAAATTTTTCTACATCTCGAATATTAGTTCGTACCTATATGTACATACGTACAACAAATCAATTATCTTTGATATGATTCATTATTATTTCATGACTTTCATACAATTAAATAGTTTTTACATGTTCTATTTATTGGTAATATTTTTATTATAGGTATGAAAAATTTAATTTTATATTTACGTTTTAGATATATTTTATTTTGCGAAACGATACACTCACAATGAGCTACACCTTTTTAATGTGAGTGGCAAAACATCTCTCACATTTATTTTGATAAATATAGGAAAAATTCAAATCACAACTATTTGCATTAATTACAATTAATTGTTACTATTATTTCAACAAATAAACCGGTTTCCCACAATATTCATGATTTCAAACATTTTAATTAATAATATTTGTTCACAGTTACAAATGAAACCTAAATTTAGTGGAAACCTAAATAAATTTTTGATTACACGATAATGCCAATAATAGTAAGGATAATTAAAAATATTAAATTAGATAAATATGGACATCTACAACAAAATCATTGTATGTTACCTGCTTTCAAACTTATTAGATGTTATAATGTTATTAATGAGAGTATTTTGGTCAATCAAGCAATCTGAAAGTGATGCTGATGTAGAGATTATCTCTTTTTTTAAATAATATTATCAAGTTTAATATAATTCAGTTTAGTTTTCTCCATGTTTCTAAGGACCTGCAATGTTATTACACACATTTTTAAGATAGCTAGAACTTTAAAGATCCAATTATTAGAAAAGAAGGATGCTACATCTCTAAAATTCCAACCGACCTATTAATGCCTGTATAGAAACCAATGTATTTCCTTTCAATTGGGAGTTAGTACATGTATTACCTTTGCCTAAAATTAATAATCCCGGAGAGCTTAAAGACCTTCGATCTATAAGTATCTCACCGGGGCTTCCCAAAACAAACAACAGATTACGACTTATGTTAAGGATTGTTATCTCGTAGCCAATCCAGACTTAAAGCCTATCATAATTGTGCTACAGCCCTGATTAATGTCAAGAATTTTATTCGTTTAGAAAGCTATAAAGATAATTTAACAATTCTCATGTTGCCTGATCTCAGTAAGTTTACTGAGCTTTTATAGTTTATGAAATTTAATAAACCGCAATAATGTCTCTCTTTACTTAATACAAAATTATAGGATTTTTCGGGAGTTAGTTCGGTGACTTGAGAGGCGGTTAAGAAAACATTTTTTAAGAAAACAATGCATTTTTTTTAAGTTGAAAATAAAAATTTACTTTGTTTATGGGGCGGAAACTTTATATTTTTGAATTCGTTACTTCGACTCATACATTTTGTCACTAAATGTCAGATTCAGTGACTCCAGGAGCCTATCAAGTTTAGGTAAAACTGAATGAAAAGTAAACAATTCGTACTTAATTCTGTTTATATAAAATAAAGTAAGAAAACTCTTAAAGAGACAGCTCAACTTGCAGGTTGGGATTATTTTCTAACAAAGTGAAGCTTGTGTACGTACCTACATTAACACTCTAAGTTATTAAAGGTATAAATAAAAAATGTATACAAATAATTTAATTTGCCGTATCAAATTATTAACACCAAGTATTTTGTAAGCAAATTAAAAAACTAAACTTAGTAATATTTATTCTTCATATTATAACTCCTTCCAATTGAATATAGAATGAACTATCATTAACATTTACCTATCTATAAGATAGATGATAATACCAACTAGACCAATAATTATTGGAAAAAGGTCGATATCTATAGAAAGATCAGAAAGAAACCCAATCGCATTAATTAGTTACTTTCTTATTGTATATTCATATTCAATAGTAAAGTAATAAATAAAAAATATACGAATCTGATTCTTAGTTTACAGCGTCTGGTTTTCTTTAAATGTCTGCAGAACCTGCGATTTATATTTTGGAAATTGAAACTATGACCGCCATAATTTAACCTATACTTTAATCTTCCTTCACATTCAATTAAATGATTTCAGATACCCAACTTGCCCCTACTTTCCATTCCCGGCCTCCACATCGTGTGAGCCATGGGTTGCTTTTGACATTTATATATCGAGTGTGCGTGTTTTGAACATAGTACTACGGTTTGAAACATGAACCACGATAAGGAAATAATACATAAAATTTTACACGTTTTTTTATTATTTCCTCTTCACAATATAACAAATTCCTGATTGAAATGTGTATGAATCGGCAGCTGGACTGACTACAAAGTTTAAATATGTATTTGGTCGTGTTGTGTAGATATTTAACATGTTCATGGCACATTAGCGAAGTAAACCATTATATGCATATAAGGAGCAGAACGCAACTTGGAAGAATAACAGAACAGATTTGCAAACAACAGAAAATATTTTTAATGCAATAATAAAAGTAGAAAAACTGTTTTATGCACAATGAATATTTACAACAAATGATAGGCAAAGTATGGGAAATTGTGACAACAATATTGCATAATTTCAAAATACGGCTTTAATTGTCCTAATATTAAGGCTCATTCCATATGGATATTCGAATTGTCGATGCATCTCGTCTCATTCTCTTTGGATAACAGTAAATGAATGTAGTGTGTTTTCAAATTCAAGGTCAATCTTCTAAAAGTGGACTAAATCATGACATTTAAACCATATTTGTATGCAAACCTTAGTTTTTCAAATTCAAATCTCTTTGATACATTTTGAGATAACATTTTAGAATTTAATTATATTCAGAAGGGACTTGATTAACGTTGTTGTTTCTTTATTAGACCTTTTTGTAACTAACCTACTAACCTCCAAGGCAATGAAGTAACTTCTCCAGGAAGTCAAGGCAATACAGTATGCTGTTCAACAGTGCTGTTCAGTATGTTGTCAACATTCATTGTAGTCCATCTAGAGCGTCGATAGTGCCCTGTCTTATCTACTCGAAGTAAGTCACGCATAATTTTCCGTAGTTAAACCATCTATTTTTGTAATCAATTGAGTATCGTACTCTGGAAATATTATAGAACCTCGTAAACATGATGTAGGCAAATATTAATAAATTAGAAACGAAACAAAGAATGAAAGAATACTAACAATGCCATAAAGGTCAAAGTCTAAAAGTAAAATAACTTTAATAAGTATCAATTTTATCATCAAAACTTTCAATCGTTCCTAGAGAACAGCAAATCAAGCAACACTAGGTACATCTAACATTTTTTATATCAAAATTATAATGATATAAATCAATCATTATTAGTCCAAAAATGAAAAAAATAAGAACTGTAGTGAAATTCTAAAATATCACATTTTAAGAAAATGTTTTCCAAGTTAACGAATTATAATTCCCTGAGTTTGAGATTTTGCAGGGAGAGAAATACTAGGCCCCAAAATGTATTTTCTAACTTTCTCTCAGTCTAACAAATATATTTTAACCCTTTCATGCATAATGTCCACGGTAATGGACATTTTATTTTTTTTCAATTACAATGTTATATTCTTAATCTGATGTTTGAAATGCATGAAAGCCTTTCCAGTGGACGTTATAAATTAGTTTTCTACTAGCGCCACCTATGAACAAGCAACAATAGACGATTTACAGAGATTTGAAATCCAACTATAAGGAAATACAGCAGTTGAGATGGTTGACAGATTGTTGGTTTTTGAAAGTGTTGTAATTTTGTGAGAATTGCTCCTGGAAGAGGTAAATATTGTATTTATGTATCTTAAAAGGCATGTAGTTCTACCTATTCATGAAAAGTTATGAACTATAAAGTATTTTTGTAAAAATATCCGTAATTTCTATATGTCCACTGTAGTTGACACCATGCGTTATTACATATAACCTACAAAATATTTATTTTACTTTTAGTGTATTTCAAACAGTTGAAATTTTGTTTTTGAGAAGAAATAAAATATTCACAGAACCATGGAAGATTTTAAGCCTCTGAGCAGTCGTAGTTTTTATGGATTACCGAGAGAAAAAGTAAAATTTACATACCTGAATATTTTTCTTGGTATTTTATATTTTTCCTTTATTTCAGAATGTTGTATTTCAAGATCTACTGGAAGAAGATGATATATCTGAAAATGACGAACCATTGAATGATGGGAATTCTTCAGAAGAAGAACCAGACAGTGTTGTAATACCGATAGAAAATCACGATATCTCTGAAGATTCTTCTGATTATGATAGTGATGATGAAATTCCTTTATCGGAATGGAGAAACAGGCTAAAATGGGTAGTTCGAGATTCTGATATAGGACCCGCAAATCTTCCAGTGTTTCTCGGTTCGCCGAGAATAAATATATCTACTAATTCACCACTTGAAATTTTCTTGTCATTGATAAGTGAGGGCATGATAGATGATATTGTTTACCAATCCAATTTATATGCACTACAGAATGGTAAGAACAATATCAATATAACTAAAATGGATTTGTTTGCATTTATTGGTATATGCTTCGTGATGTCCTATATAAGATATCCCAGAACAAGACTTTATTGGTCCACTGAAGAAGGATTACGAATGGACCTTATTGCAGATACTATGTCTGTCAATAGATATGAAACAATTTTGAGATATCTTCATTTCACAGAAAATCCTGTTGCCAATCAAAACAGAGAATCTAAAACCAGCACGGCCTCAAATAAAACTGACAAGGCAGCTGATAAACTGTGGAAATTACGTCCATTTTTAGATAAGCTACAACACAATTTCTTGGTTGCCATGGATGCAGAAGAGCATCAATCAATAGATGAGCAGATTATTCCCATGAAGAGCCGAATAAGCATAAAGCAATACTTACCCAAGAAACCCAAAAAATGGGGAATTAAGAATTGGGTTCGAGCCGGTGTCAGTGGATATATGTATAAGTTCGAAATTTATCAAGGTGCAAAGCAGACAGCTGAAATAAAGAAACGGGGAATGTGTGCCGACTTGGTTTTGAGATTGTGTGAAGGTATACAGCAAAAAAATCATAAGGCTTTTTTCGACAATTTGTTTTGTTCAATCGACCTTTTAGAGGAACTAAAAAGTCAGGGCATATTTGGGACAGGAACTTTGCGAGCCAATAGGCAGCAAGAGGCTAAAACAGTCCTTCCTTTAGACAATGTAATGAAAAAGCAGCCTCGAGGCACCTCACATGTTGTAACAAAGAATGGCGTAACTATAACCAAGTGGTTTGACAGGGCACCAATGCTAGTGGCGTCCTCATGTGCTGGCAAGGAACCACAAGATACTGCAAAAAGATTTAGCAGATCTGAAAAAAAAATGATTGAAATAGATAGACCTTTCTCTGTGAAATTCTACAATACGTATATGGGTGGTGTAGACTTACACGACCAATACTTATCCATGTACCCAATGAGACGGAAAAATAAAAGATGGTACATAAAAGTATTTATGCATTTTTTAGATGTAGCCTGTATAAATGCATTTATAATATATAAAGCTTCCGGCAAAAGTGACAAGGATTTTTTGCAGTTCAAGGGATCAGTGGCCAAGTCCCTAATAATGAAAGCCACAACAAAGGAAAATCGTGTAGGTAGACCTAGGTCTACATCACCACCCGCTCCGATTCTGAAAAAAAGTCGAGTAAAACATGCTTCAGCTGAAGTTAGATTTGACAATTTGGGTCATTGGCCTAAACTTACCGACGTAAAAAATGCCAATCGGTGTAAATCGTCGGCGTGTAAACGCAAAACAAAGTATATTTGTAAGAAGTGTAAGGAATATATCTGTCCAGATTGCTTTGAGCAATTTCATACCCTTCAGTGAATACTTCAATTAGTTGCACAGTGTCCACATCAGTGGACAAATTTAAATTTGCATTTTTTTTTTTTAGGAAAAATATTTTTATTAAACAACAGTTAGTTATTGTTTTATTTTATAATAAAGTTTTTAATATGATTTTGAATTTTATTTCAAGAAAAAATCATTTTTGAAAAACTATGCATGAAAGGGTTAATTTGTTTCAAAATGGAATCAAACCACCGATTTTCTCAACCAAGTAAATAAACAAAAGATAACAAAATAAGAACTGTTTAATAACTGATTAGTTAAATAGGAATTGAAATATTATCATTCTATTGCTTCTTTTTATTGGCTTAATAAATGAACATTGAGTATACAAAATTTGTACTAATAAAAACATTTCTTTTTTATTATTCCTTCTTAGCTTTAACTGAATATAAGTAGGTAAATGAAAAAGCATAAGGCTTATACACAATAGTGTCCAACTTGATATATTATGCATACAGTGCAATCAATTCGTGTCCCAAAAGAAATAGTTAGGGATTGTGACAATTATTGTAAGTCTGGACCACAAAATGTATTACTATATAATGGAATAGGGTTGTTAGGCCTATACACGTTTAAAGTGCTTCAAAACCAGTACTCTCGAGAAATGCAAGAATTCTGACTCCGAGAGTCAACAATCTCCTCAGGCCGTTCTCCAGAGAAGATACTACTGGCGGCGCCGTTATATAACTAATAAAGTATCGTCTTGGAGCGCAAAATCTCTACACTTATAATGAAACCCCTGAGGAAGAAGCATTGATAGATATAATGGATATTTAATTTTTTAGATCGGTTCTCCTTCGACTCAACCGAATTTTCAAAAACTTACACTTTTGTTCATTTAAAAAACTGAACACACGTTTTATTTGACGAGGATAATTGCCACTGTTACAATAACACTTAAAATGCGTATCTATTGTTTTTCGTAAAAGAGGTCTTTACCTTAAAAAAATGAGGTGGATTTTAAGATGGCTTTGAAATTTAAATATTTGATAGGTTAGTACTTTTATGAAAGAATCACTGCTATTGCTCTGAAGAGGTTATGGGCCCAGAGCATTGGTGAATAGGCAATTTAAAATTGTAAAAAAAATTAAAAATAAAGGAGAATAGAAGATAGAAGAAAAGTAGCAGCTTAAAAAATAAAAGTAACAAAGTAGAAGTAATAACGTAAAAAGTGCAACAAGTAAATAAAAACAAGATATTAAAATGTCCCTAGATGAAATTAGTCATATTGGAAAACTAAAAGATTGTGAATCGTTTCAAACATGGAAGTTCCAAGTAGTATTATTTAAAGCCCATGGATTATATGATATTATCATATAATTCATGCATATGGTAATATAACTTTGTCAAATATAATTAATGATGAAGATAAAGCAGATTGGAAACGAAAGAATGCTAAAGCGCAAAAGACAATAATAACTTCTATTGATAAGAAACTGTTAATGCATATTATAAATTGTGACAATTCCAAAAAGATTTTCGACAAATTAAGTGCAATTTTTCAAACCGATAATGAGCAACAAAAATGCAGTTTATTACAAGAATTGCTTAATTTTAAATTTGAAAAAGGGTCTGCTACATCTTTGCATATCAGTAAATTGGGAAACTTAACATACAGATTAAAATCTTTAAATCAGGCCATAGACGATGAAATACTTATGTCGAAAATATTAACAACTACACCAGAACAACATAAACACTTCTGTACAGCTAGGAATTCTATATCTATTACCGAAAGAACTTTGACACAACTTACCGCAAGATTGTTAGCAGAAGAAGAAAGAAATTAAGTAAAATGTGAAAACAAACAAGCTGTATCATTTAAATCTATAGAAAACAACTATTTAATGTGTAAGCGAAACAATAAATTTTATAACAAAAAGGAAACAATGAATATGGAAAGAAAAAGTTATAAGTGTGGTAATCCAGGACATTATGCCGGATCATGTTACAAGAAAGAAAGAAATATACCTTGTAAAATTTGTAAGAAAACAAGTCATTTGGAACAAGATTGTATTTTTCGTAAAAACAAAAAATATAAGCAGGAAGAAAGTAGAGTTGCATTTTATCACATAAAAAGAAAAATTAAGCTAAGGGGTTCATAATGGACTCAGGTTCCTCATCATACATAGCAAATAACAAAGACATAGAAGAAATACAGTCAGATCTTTTAGTAGCTAAGAAAAATGAATCGATGGAAGCAAAAAGTATAGGAAGTATTGAAGGAAGTTCTTGCATACTTAACGAAGCGTGTGCCAGAATTAAGTAAAAATTTGTTGTCAATCTATGCAATTACAGAAAATGATGGAGAAGTAATCTTTACTAAACACAAGGTAATAGTAACAAACAAAAATATGAAAATATTAGAAGGAGAGAAACAATAAAATGGTCTATATATGATAAATATTGATAAAAAACCAGAAGAAAGTTTATTCATAGGAAGTAAAAATGAAATAATAAATTGGTATAGAAAACTAGGACATTTAAGTATAACAAACATGAAGAAATTACTTGATATTTCCAGAGGAATAAATATAAATAAAATGGATTGTGATAAATTGAATGCAGTCTGTGAAATTTGCTTGCAAGTAAAGTAAACAAGATTTTCTTTTCCGAGTACAAGATATCGAGAAAAAACCACTTCAAATGATACATACTGAAATATGTGGGCCAATCGATCCAAAACCATGGGATGGAAGGAAATATTTTTTTGTAATTTTAGATGATTATAAACTCATCATTAAGTAATTTATCTACTAAAAAATAAAACTGAAGTAAAAAAATACCTAAAAAGAATATGTTGAAGAAATGGAAGCTTATAAAAATCTTAGAGTTTCAAAAATAAGATGTGATAACGGAGGTGAATATATAAACAAAGAAGTTAAGACGTGGAGCAAAAGAAAAGGTATTGTTTTGGACTATACAGTACCTCATACACCCCAACTAAATGGAAAAGCAGAACGATTAAAGCGAACGCTAATGGAAAAAGCGAGAGCTTTAATTATTGATTTTGGATTAAACAAAAATTTTGGGGAGAAACAGTACGTGTTGCTGCATATCTTCTAAACAAAAGTCCTTGCAACACTGTGTATGTAACACCTATTGAGAAATTAACACGAGGAGACCTGATTTATCATGTTTGCAACTTTTCGGATGTAATGCAAAAGGGTTAGGTTATTTTAAAAAACTAGATGTACGCAGTAAAGAATACAATGACATGTTCGTTGGATATGCATCAAATGGATAGGTACCGCTTATGGGATTCGGACAAACGTAAAATTGTTGTATATAGAGACGTTCATTTTAAAGAAAAAGTGAAAAAAGAAAAAGATGAAGAAGATTAAAAGAATGAATTTTATGTTAAAGTTAACCTAGATACTGATGTAGAAAATTATGAAAATGTTAAAAATGGCAATGCGGAGTTGCAAGAAAATGTGAAAATACAAAAAATCGATGAAGAAAATAATGAAAATGTTAAAATTGATTATGTGGATTTGAGAGAAAATGCTGAAATACAAGAAAATCATGAATGTTTGGGAGAAGAACGAAAATGAATCAGTGCAAGACCAAAGAAATTTCATGATAATGTTATGCTAATCAAGAAGCAATAACTGGATCAGATAAATAAAATTGGCAAATTGCTATAGAAGAAGAGAAAGAATCATTAAAAAAAAAACAACTAATGGATATTTTTTTGATAAGTCAAAAGCAGGTGACAAGAAGATTATGACGAGCAATAAAAAATTTGAAATGGATCCAGCTAAAACTGCTGGGACACCTATGATATGTAAAGGTGCCAATGATAACTCTATAAAAATTAATAAGAATTTTTCTTAACGAGAAGCAATTGGAAGTTTGCTTCATCTTAGGAATAAGACTAGACCAGACATAGCTTATTGTGTTTGTTATAGCAGCCGAAAAATGGAAAATCCAACTAACATAGACGTATCAAATATAAAAGGAAAAATTAAATATTTGAATGGTACTAAGGAAGAATATATTAGATATTCAGAAAATTCAAATGGGGATGAGTTAATACCCAATTGTGATTCCGACTTTACTGGAGACAGTGAATCAAGAAAAAGTACTACAGGCTATAATTATAATATTTTGTGGCGGACCAGTGAGTTGGTGTTCGAGAATGCAGTTAATTGTAGCTTTGTCAAGTACTGAAGGTATTGCCGCAGCAGATTTTACTAAAGAAGAAGAATTGACAAGTAAAATCGAATGTGGATAATCAGAGTGCTATAAAGCTGATAAAAAATGGACAGTTTAATCGGAGAAGTAAACACATAAATGTAGGATATCATTTTATCAATGAAAAAGTGAATGAAGGACTAATAGATCTTAACTATTGTTGTTCAGAAGACCAGATGGCGGATATTTTTACAGAACCTCTTGGAAACAGCAAATTTGAAAAACATAAGAAAAAATGCATTTTTAAAATTTGACTTGTATTTTGTTATAATAATATAAGTATTTAAGATTTAACGATTAGGAGAAGGTGTTGATAATAATAGTTAAATCTGGGATACTGAAAATATTGAGATTAAAATAAAAGAGAAGTATTTGTAGTAGTTATTTATAAATTTATATAAGTTACAGATAATTTATATTTTATATTGTACATTAAAGAAAATAATAAACGACCTTGAAAACTATAAAAGAATCACTGCTACCTACTGCTCTGAAGAAGTATCAACCAAATCAACCAAAACTACTAATGAGTAAGGCCTTTTATAATCGGATATTAAAATTTACATCACGTTCCGTGTGATGTATTTTAAATCTAGACATCTATATACTTAAGATTTTGGACCTGTAGCTAGCGTAAAATTTAGAGGCTACATTTGTACAGAAGTACTTTTTAGCAGCAAAGTTCCAGCAGAGTAAATGAGTTGAGTAGAAATGAAATAAAAAGTTTATTGGATCACGACCAACGACCAGAATTGATCAAAGTATTTCTAAGGTATCTGATATTATCATGACAAACACTCAACCAGACCCTGATGATAAAGATATATCTTCTTAAAATGAAAAAGTTTAGAAAGGGGTTGAAAACTATTGAAGAGTGTCAGATATACACAAATATACATGATTTAATTTGACATTCGACGATAACTAACTTTGAATAACAATAGATGGCTGAAGGTATGGCAAGTCGATGAGTTTTTTCTTTGAACTGCAGGTAAATTACATGCAACCATACTCTAATACTTATTTGCGCCATAATAGTGACATGGGACGGAAATAAAATATAATGGATTAGTATATTGTGTACCTAGTAGTAAAAGCCTAACATTCCCGGACGACCGTGAAGATTGCAACACGGAGTGATTTTACTACGAGGTATACATACATTTTTTCTGAAATCGCAATCAATTATTATAAATGTATGAATTTAAATTAAAAACGAGTCCGGGAGAGTTAACTTTCCCGGACTCGTTTTCTGATGTTTGCCTAGCAACAACATGATTGTTTAGCAACGGACTAAAATACTAGAATAAGGTATTTTGGGGTCGAAATTGTGCCGAGAAAGTAGAAATTCTAAAACGATTTCAGATAAACAATTTTGTTTTCACAGCAATTCGTATATATTCTTGCAGCAATATTATTGACAGTAGTATAAGTAATCTCAGGTGTTCGAAATCAAGTAATGTCGATACCCATTTTTCTTGTAAAATATGGGTTTGCTCTCTCGTTGTCTCGTTGACCTCACCCAGTGTTGTAATTTTGGCCGATGAGAGCGCTGCCTCTTCAGGCTCGTTTGTCTATTATTTCTTCGCTAGGAGGTTTTATAGCTAGGAGTGACTGGCTGCAATCATTGCGATGAAAATTGACGTCGCGAGATTCGGATGGTTGAAGTAGGACGTTGGAATATCAGGATGGGCTCAGTCGAGGTTTTGTAATGCCATGAATTGACACGAGAGTTAAGAATTTTGCAGAATAATTGCATGGGTCCAATTGGGACTGTGGTGAACGTATGTACCTCTTCTAAGAGTTCATACTTAGTCTCCCTTATTAAGGAGTTGGAACCTTGTATTGGTCTCATGTGCGCCGGGGCCACCTTGACCACTGCAAAAAGAATCCTGGTTCTTTCCTGTAGTGCCTCCGTGACCAACATGTAGCCCAAAAGATGTTGGAGTTTTGGACGAATTGGGTCATTGCCATGAGTGTTCTAGCGATGTAATTAAAGGTTTTAAATAAGCGCGTTCTGTTTCTCAAGCTGAGCTGACTCTTTCTATCATTGGGTAGACTTCGACTACATTATGCCGCTTATGGTTGTGTATTTTCTCTACTCCTTCAATCAACGCTATAACTTTATTAATAATTACTTAATGTAAATGGTAAAACTATATGTAAACTACAAAATCAATAAATTTTAGACAAATTTTCAATACTTGTTTATAAAATTCTGTAATAGGTTTCACAAGTAATAATGATTCCCCTCTGTATTATTATCTTACGATACCAAACTCTGTCTAAAAACGAAATAATTTTAACATTGGAAATGTTTTTGTTTTCGTATAGGGGGTTGAAAATCAGTTTCATGTTGCATAAAATGAAGCATGACTTATAGAAACAGTGGCGACAACAGAGTGACCAATTGTTGATTGGTTGTCTAAATCGCGTGGTACCGGCAGTCATGTTATTATTTTTTTATAGGAGTCTTCTTGTCGAGAAAATCCCAACGGCTATATCTCGTTACGATTTTTTGAATATTTAAAAAGTTATTAGCGTTTCAATACCCCATGTCGAAGAGTTTTGTAAATTTTGCGAAATTAAAAAGGCCGAATGCGCGCGCAGATCCCTCCAAATTTCATACCCGTGCAGGACTTGTCAAAACTTTAAAATTTTTCGTTAACGTCACAAATGTCACTTTTTAGTTAGGATCTGCTGACCTCAAAATCGCAGCTGGACCGCACAATTCACGATGTACTTTCAAGTTGAACTTTCGAGCTTGGATTTACTGCCAGAACGGCGGCCCGGCGGCCTGTTTTCGTTTGGAAATAAGGTTTAAAATTTTCGTGTTTTCGCAAAATTCGCCAAAAAATCCATAGTGCGTCCGATAGATTACACCTTATAGTCGATCGAGCGAAATTTAATGATTTCTTAATATCGGTCCTAGGACGGAACCGAGTACAGTTTCGGACCCGGGACGACTTCAGGACCCCGAAACAATTTTATGTTTCTCGATAGTGCCTTTCCTTCACTTTGACATTTAATTGTATCGAGTATTGTATCCAAGTAAGAAACTGCATGTCTCAAGAGCAGGATTAAACAAATGTTTTTAGTTTCCTAGTAGGGGGTCGAAAATCAGTTTCATTGCAAAATGACGTAACGCGTGAGATTTCAGCGGTTTCAGAACAATAGACGTCAAAATTACACTTTTTCGTTCACTCCTATTGAGCCTAAAATCAGAGCGTGATCGTGTAATTCACGATGTAGTTCTAAGTTCGACCCTCTACTTTGTATTTATTACCAAAACAGTCTCTCGGAAATTCGTTTGGAAATAGTATTTGAAGTTTTCCTGTTTTTGTAATTTTTTCAATTTTGTCAATGACTTGTAATTTGACAAATCATAGGGGTGGATTTAGGATCGGGGTTGCTCTGGCAGGTTACCGATATCTGATTTGTACGTGTTACCGAGTGTTAGACTAGGTTTGAGTGCCATTACTTTAACATGAGGTAGATTAAGCAAAAGTGAACAAAAAAATGTATCGCTTCATTAGAAAAGTCACGCCCAACAATCTCTAAGACAACTTAACATCGAAAAGCACGTCAAACAGCTTATTTCCTTTTGTCCCGTCGAAATATGTATAGCCGAAAACCATATGTAACTTAAAATTTTGACGTTTTTCGCAATTTACATTTACATTTAGCGTGATTTGAAGCAAAATAAAATATATGTACAACTCCTATCTCAATGCCTGATCCAAAGGTATGTCACACGGTTACAGTACATGCAAAATGTACCGAAATTAAACAAATAAGCAAGAAAATTGCGAAATCTTTGTAACTCTATACTTATTATTTATGTAATTTGAAGGTGGATTGTTATTGCATCCACATTTGTACGACGTATGTTAACTACGTGAAAACCAAATTTAGGCAAAATTCAGTAATTGTAGCCCTCCGTCAAGAAAAGTTTTTGTCAAATGATATAAACGAAATCCGATTAATTTCAATGTTGCCACAAATACTTTAAAACAAAGGATTGTTTGTAAAACAAGCTGTAGATGACGTAGATTCGCCTATTGTTAAAATAGCAATTGAAATATTAAATAATAGACGAACATTTGTACTTAGTTGATGAGGACGTTGATCTTCTTGTTCTATTAATCGCTTTAACTCCAGAAGAAAAAGATTTTTCATAAGGCCAGGAACAGGAAAAATTATATGGAAAATTTTTTCTTCGACAGAAATCCAGAAATGACAAGAACGTATAAAAATAGTTATTTACATTACTAGATGCGAAAGGTTACTTTAAGGTGTGAGGTGATTTTTGAATGGTCGCGGCGAAGCCGAGACCTTTCAAAAAACACCGAATAATTAAAAGGGCTTTTGCTTCGTGAAATGTATTATATTTTTTCTACTATACCGAAAAAAATTATGGGATTTACGAATTTAAAACTAATTATTTCATGAAATTAATTGACGTTTTTAATAAATTTTATAGTTTAGGAGGCTGTCTGTGAAAATTGTTTCCATGGCAACGAAATATTACACATTTTAATTTCTGGTGGTTTTCAAACTAAAATAAACAAATACATATGTTTTGTGGCGATATAAATGGGAATATTGCTTGTGCTTTGTTTTACCCCAAGAAATCCAAAGCAAGGTATATGGAAACTTATGAAGAGTTTTTAAAATAGAGGTAGGTAGGTAGGTACTACGTTGGGTACTACGTTGGGTATTACGTGCCGACAAAAATGTTGGCGTACTTCCTAGAAAGACCTTTCTTTATTAATACAAAATTGTTTAGTTGTATTAATTTGTTCAAATAGAACGAATTAATTTCGTTTAAAATTTGTTTTTCTACTTTCCTGTCCTGGCCGCATAAGTTTTACTTTCGTAGATAGCAACGCCTTAGCAACCAGGTAACTCGAATGTTTACTTTCGTTATCGCGCATGTTGCTAGGGTTACAAAGTTCATTAATATAGACGGTAGTAGAAAAATACAATTTTACTGACTCATGCCTTCAGTGGTCATGATACCACGTCTAGAATATTTCAGAAAGAAAAATTAAAAGTCATCAAACTTCTTCAGAAAGAAATGCAGTTGGTTATTATAGTAGAACTTTCAATGGCAAGAATTTAACCCCCTCACAAGTAAAACAGGCTGGTGAAATTCTTTTCCTACTTGTATACGGTGCAAGGAAAATCACAAATGTCTCACTCAACTCATACAGATTTAATCAATTCAAAAAATCGCTGCACGAACAAAAATCAAAGTTGGAAATATTGCCACCAACTTCAGAGGCAGTCGCTTAATATTCATTACGAGTATTCTACAAAATTCAGAAATGGCTTGGCAATGAAAAAAATCCACAACAGTGGGGATAGAAGAAAATTAACGGCTCCTTACAACCTGTGACAACACTTTTTGTGCCAACAGCAGAATTAATATTGCAGCTTATCTCCTGCAACCGCAACAGAAAAGCAGGTTGAAGATGCTTACAAATTTACGGAAATTGTCAGGGAGTACGATGTCTAAATTCATACATGGATAAAATTATTTATTTATGTGCTATCGATTCCGATCTTCTTTGTGTGTTTCATTCAATATATATATAAAATTTTAAACAACTCGATAATCCTCACTTGTACAATGATTATGTACTTTTTCATTTTGCAGAATATACTCACAGATAACCAAGCAAAAAATGAAGAAAACAAACGAAAAATTGGTAAAAAAATTTAATAAAAAGTCAAAAATTAATATTTCTCTATAAATGAAAATATTCTTATTTTTTGAAAATTTCTTATTTTTATTATGCATGTGAAAACCTAGTTCATCCCACGATTTTTCAAGTAGGCAGCTCCGACACACCCATTACGGTTCGGGACTCTTTAAGTTTCTTGAAACATAGGTATGTATTTTTAAACGTATATGTCAAGTTTCAACGAATTCACTATGTTCTTGTTCAGTTTGGACACTTTTCCTGTACTATTAGCTGCGTTTAATACTTAGTTTGCAATTAATCGATATCGGTATTTGTAATTGTTAGGAATCACTTTTCATCTTCACGAAATTATTTTAAATTATTTTAGTTTTAACATTAAAAATGTTTGTTAGTGAAAAAAAATTATATAATACCATTTCAGTTTTCATTATGAGAATGTTTTTGTTAATAAAATAACTTTTTATTTTAATTTTTAAAGAAAACTACTGATAATAAGATTTTAATTTTTGAAAATGTTTTGTGTTAATGAAATAACTATTTACTACATACTTTGCAACAAATTTTCATTTTTATCACATCCGAAATATCACAAAATTTGCGTTCTACTTCGTCCTTTCCAATGTCTCCTCCGGTTGCATCTTTGCGAAGGACTGTGAATTTTTTTACTACGACAACTGACAACTGACCGATGAGTGCATGTATTGCAAGATTGAGACAATTTCAATTACAAATAATTAAATACATTTCTGCTATTTAGTCAAATACTGCAAAACACACGATAAGAGAAAATTACATAATTTAGCAATTCAATTTGAATTGCAAATAATCTTAAAACGAGTTCTACTAGAGAATAACTTAAAATATAATATTTAGCTCTAAGATTAGTTTTCTTTGCCGTTACTCAAAAAGATTTATGTAAGTTTTGCGAATATTCTTCAGTGCATTTACTTTTATTTTAAAAGTTAAAAGCTGCATCTATCTGGTTGCGCGAATGGCTTGATATCATTGAACTAAGAATTTGAGCAAGCACGAAGTCTAATAAATAATATTTACATTTTATTATTTATGAATATGAAACTAACTATAAATTCTACAATTGTTTATAACAAATTATCAAACATATTAGTATGGTTATTATAATGATAGAATTTTGTAAAATAAATTTTATGCGAAGGACGTGGGTATAACTTTGGCATCAAAATCGACTTTATTTTTAAAATCTTCTTGAAATGGTTTTTCATTTTTTCTCGAACAAATAAGATTTTTCTTAATACATATCAGCCAAAAATCTCTAAACGGAGTGACGTCGATTTGTAAGAATTCCGATTAAATAGTTTCCAATTTACTTGCTATACGGGTAATTGAACTGACTTTTCTACCTACTACTAAATAGTTGTTGTTAGAAGCATTTACGGAAAGCAGATAGATCTGCGATTTATCTGTCCTAGGAACGCGGTTGGTGATATATGGTTCGCGTTTTGTCAAGATATTATCATCATGTACCTACCACAAATACATTCTTAGGTTTCGCCCACTATGCTGTAAAATTTCCAATTTGCTGGTATGATAACTTTTATCAAAAATCACGCAAGTGTTGGAAGTTTTCCGTACTTGGTCAAGATTGAAATGAAAAATACTAAAAAATACGACTGGCTATTTGAAAACTCTCTAGTCTGAACTTTTACCTCCTAAGAGAGATATGTTTTATAAATGTGAAATATTTTGTAGGTCACAACATACGCAATTTTATACTGTGTAACATACATAGACCTAAATAAACTTTGATTTCAGGGAGTTAAATATTAATTAAACAAATATTCAGATAAATCAGCCTAAGTGGACCTTTCATCAGTTATACTACATTGCTAAGCCTCTAGGGCTCCGCAATATAGTTGTAGGTTAACATGACAACCGACGCTGGTCTGTTACACTGTGGACAAGGTTTCTACTTAATCACAATTTCAAATTAGTTATATCCTCGTATATCACGTATCGTTTCCCGTCTTAAAGATTCTTAAACGAAATTTTCAAATTATAACATAAGTTACAACCTGCATAGGAAATAATACCTATTTAACCTGTAAAATATGTTGAAGCAAATAATATATAGGTGCCAAGATGTATATTTTCAGTTGCTTATGAATTTGTATTTTAGATAGTGCAAAATGTATAATTCAGTAAGTACTAATTTTAAGAGCCAGATCTATTTCTCCCAATAAAATTCACATAACATATTAAAATATCATTGTATTTATATGTTAGAATTAATACATAAATAAATTAAAAAATACCTACCTCTCTATATTTTACTTGCTTCAAGCGGTGAAGGCAAACTCCGTGTACAGTGTACACATTCAATATTTGTAAAAACGTGTAGCCAGAGGCTACTGATAGTGAACACGTTAACATTACCTTCTGAATTTTGATTCAGTACTGGGACCTTACTACAGGAGAGAGTTATTTGCATGAATAGGTACCTACCTACATAACAACGAAATTCTTAAATACGTATATGCATGTTGTTTTGTATTACGAAGGTATAACTAATAACTAGGGATTATTATATTTTTAATATTCTACCCACAAAAATAATTACCACATATACCTAATCTTATTTGATTTAACATTGGATATATGGTTTCTCGTTCGTATTGTGCAAAACATATACCTACTTAACAATTAAATGTATACAAAATACTTCAAAGAGGGACGTATTCACATATCCAATTCATTAATGTATTCTTGGTTCAGAATCCACTAAAAGTAGGTAGATGTATCAATCGAGTGTGGCACCTTTAATTAAATTAAAGTATAATGAATGAAAATGAAAAAGATTTTCCTGATAAAGGAAGATGGGATTTAATGGAAATTGATAATATAGAGGGAAACGATACTAGGAATAAGAATATGGATATCGGTCAGATGAAAAATACGAGTGGCCAAATGTGAGTACAAGTTTTACGAATATATAGGTCAATCTCTTAAGGTTGTATTTTAGAAGCAAAATTAGGACATTTTAGTCATACCAATATACCAAAGTGAACCGTTTTTGACAGACAGGAAATATTAAAGGTCGTTGGTGAGAATAATAAATCTGTCTGCGAGTCCAAAATAGTATTTTAAATAACAAGTTTTGAAAACGAATCTTTTCACACGAGTGATGTGATGGTGCCTATTTGTTACGGTGCTTTTAGTCACTATACTTACGTAATCTTTTATACGAAAATCTCGGGCGCCTGTACTTTAACTTTTGAGTGCAAAGCACAGCACTTTTTGGCTTTCCTATTTGGGAAAGCAATCCGGGGTAGCTAACAGCTGGAGATACGGAATTGCTAGGGGTCGGAGCTGGAGATCTATCTAATGGATTTCGATCATGCTGCTCAAACGGGTTAATCAGAAATAAATGACAGAAATAATAACTCGTATTGAGTCAATCGATTTAGCCATGAAATTTGTAATATAAACACTAAATTCTATAATAGCTATTTTGTACCAAGTCCATAATGCAAAAATATTCATACAATTTTATTAATACTGTTAGAGAAAATTCAGATAATAAATAGCTATTAAATGACTAATTTTGAAATAAATCATTGTAAGAATAACAATGAAGAGAAAATTAATACAGATCTCGATTAGGTATTTATTGATTTTTTCGTCATAGTAACTGATATCATAATAAAATAATAATTTAATACAAACATCTAAAAATACAACGCAATTTTTGGAACATACCAACACCACTTATTTTTTATAGAGTTAGTGTAAATATTAGATGGTACTGAATACTGATACAATAATTGGAGTCCTAAAAAATTTACATATCAGTGACACATACGATCTAAATAGTAAAATAAATAAAGAAGCACTAGATTTGATGGTAAACTTACGTTAGAAGCAAATATTTCGGTGAGAGATATTGTTTAGATGTTTTTAGGACTGCAAAGAGTTACATCAATCTTTAAAAAGGGTGATGAAATTAGTATCGTGAATTATCACCCCATATGGCTTATTCCTAGATTTGGCAAGATAACTAAAATTATTAACTAAAATTATTTACTGCTACATGAATTTCAATTAGGTTTTCGGACTAAGTGCTCGACAATAAATGTAATATGCAGATTGTAAGTAACATTGTAAAATGTTTCGAAGCGAACAAATAGAAAGGGAAGAGCTGTGTGATATTAGCAAAGCCTTTGACTGTGTTTATGGACATAGTCCTTTTATGGAAATACTTAATTTTTAAAATTATTTAGAGTAATTTTAAAATTATATAAATTTATAATATGAGTAAATTACTGAGCACGGTTAACAGAGGGGCTAAATGGCGCGGTGTTTTTTAAAATGTTCTTTGTGAAATTCTTCATCTATCTCTCGAGCCAGATTTTTAATTTTTTTGAATAAGTGATATTAAAATACAGTTTTACTTTTGACAGCTATCAAAATTTCTGGCAACTTAATGAATATGCCATTTAATAATTATTTCTACAAATTAAAGTACCAAGTAGGCATTTCTCTATACAGGGTGTTTCGGAAGGAAAGGAAACTAGCTTAAGGATGTATTCTAGAGGTCAAAATAAGAAGAAGTAAATGAGAGTCCGAAAATGCTTTCTTTTCGCAAGCAAATATCTGAACTGGTGCACACAATTGAAGTGGATATTGAAGTACAATGAAATTTAACATAAAAATGTAACGGCCTGGATATCACCCTGTAGATAAAAGAAGCACCGAAAATTTAAAAATCTATTATTTTACAAACGGTTTAAAATCGAAAACAAATATCAGTGATGCAGAAAAATTGTTTTTAATTATTTCGAAAACTATTTGTCCTACCAGAAAAACTCAAGAGGTCTTTTCTTTTTAGAATTGGCTGTCTATTAAGAAACCCATGTTTTGAAACAAATCAGTGGCGTACTTTATTTTTCGTCAAAATCATTTAATATTTTGCGCTCACGTACGTCACTGGTGGAATTATCAAAGCTCGATGAATCGAGAAGGAGTATTTCTATGCCAGTATAGTGCACACCAAAGCTCAATTTAATATCTGAAACCGTTTTCGAGATATTAAAAAAAGGGTTTTTAATTATATTTTTGACATCCTGTATCTCGGGAAGCATTTTCGGACTCTTATTTACAGGAACTTTTTTTCTTATTTTGACCTCTAGAATACGTCCTTAAAATAGTTCCCTTTCCTCCCGAAACACCCTGTATAGGCTTTGGATCAACTGAATACGAAATTGTCGTAAAGAAATATTATATTTTATGGTAGATCCGAAATCTGCTGTCAAATTTAAAGATATGCAAGGTGTGCCTTTCGTAATTTTAAAAATAACGCGAATTCCCATAGACGATTTATATTAGACACTGATTTTGGCAGTTGTCACGAATAAAAATAGAAATTCTATTTAAGCAGATCTATTATTTATTTTTAAAACTAAATTGGGCGAATCTTTATATATTTGTGACCTGTAGACTCATTTTAGTTGATAAAAACGATATTTTTTAATATAAAATTAATTTTGGATCCAAATTATCAAAATTCATAACTTAAAATCAAAAGTCCGGCTCGAGAGATTGATGAAGAATTATTTGTGATTTGTTTCGAACATAGATAGAGAGGAACTGTGAATGCCCCACATGTGGTTCGGGTTCCACAATAAAATTTAAGGTATCGTTTCCCTTTCCCTAACACTAAAACAAAAACAAAGATTTTCTGGGTGTTACTTTGATGATTTGAGAGGCGGTTAAGAAAAACAATTTATGAAAACATTTAGTGCACAGCGTGCTTGAGAATTATATCCCATATCCCAAGGCCATTACTTATTATTATTTATGTGAACGATGTATTTTATTACTTATTGCCTAGAAGTATTATCATGTTTGCAGATGACCCTAACCAGGGGTATTCAGATTAATATCTTTCAAAGGATCCCCCACAAACCTTATGAAAATTAAAGTGAAACGTTTTTCACATTTTCGATATCGCCTTTGAAACAAGTGTCAATTTGTGATATTTTTGAAATCAGAATTTCATGACAAATAAGAAAATGTAAAAATATATAGGGCATTCTATTTAAAATAAGAATAAGTTGATGTTACTTCCGGTTAGACCAGAATTAGTATTTTGCGCATAATTATATCAGAACCGAGATCTCAATCTGCCTAATTGTTAAGAAAGACCTCTCTAAGAAATATGCTTTTTTAGTACTTTTAAAAAAATGTATCCTTGCGAGCTAATGTTTTTAAATTAAACATTGATGACTGTAATTTCAGCATTGTTAACCGTATATTTATACGGTTTGTATATTATGCGGTCAAAAAAATATCTTTTTATCTATCTATATGTGTCTCATATAGTATACATATTAGTTAAGATGAGGTTGGCAAGTATTTTTGGGATTTCCTAGTGCGACTAGGTATTTCTTATTTAACATGAAATTACAGTTTCAACTGAAGATAAATCCCGTTGCAGAAACTGATAAGTACAATATGTTAACAGTCCAGTCATGTGAAACTTTAAATAAGACATTATATCTGGAATAATTTTGCACTTCATTTCCCTATTATTACTTCTTTGTGCTCTAGAGATAGAACAGAAAGGTTTTCATGAGACTATTTGCACTGCTAATGCAAGGCTGTTAAATGAACTGCTGTGAAGATACTCTCTGGATTTATCTTTAAATTAAACGACAAGTTAATGCGGTCTGGTACCAGTTTTTATGTTACATCAATTCTTGTTACAACGTGACACTGTACAACATTTAACTAATGACCGAAATTAAATTATTTCATTTTATTTGACGTTTGGGTTAAATTACCACTGGGAAATTAATACACCGCTGAATTTTTAATGCTCTGTTGCACAAGGTATGCATTATATATTTTATTTGCTAATGTTCTGTAAACTGTAACGAACACAAATTTTGTTTTGAAATAAGAACTGCACACAAACCTGTAACGATTATTTAATTTGGTATTTACGTTAACGCATAAGTTGGCCGTTTACCGGCGTTTACACTGATGTTTTAGAATTTTCACAAAGTTTCAGCATAATAACATAAATTCCTGCTGCTAGATAACTACATAAACATTTGCCTTTAAAATTAACAGCGACAAACTGCACTTGAAGTGCATAATATATTTCATTACGTACATACCAAACCATTAGTCCGTCGACAAGTTTAAAAACGCGCACCAGAACATTGCTATATGTATTTGGTTACCCAACTAATAGAACGTATTTAAATCTTTAAATTGGAATCCACGGTTATGTTTTTGATTTTTATGTAGAAGGTAGGTACCTACTACTGGATTTTTGAT
The DNA here is from genome assembly GCA_963680705.1 of Rhagium mordax. Lineage (NCBI taxonomy): Eukaryota > Metazoa > Arthropoda > Insecta > Coleoptera > Cerambycidae > Rhagium > Rhagium mordax. The sequence continues at coordinate 105,637,046 of OY796656.1, read as the reverse complement.
TTGATTTAAAAAATATTTTCATCTTGTTTTAATCTATGAAAAACGAGAATGATTTTGGGTAAAACACTATAGGTCTTAGGGTAAAATAAATATGAGAAAAATTTACAGATGTTACAATTTAGCGTTAAGGCATTGAAAATGTACTTGGCTAACTTTCAAGTCTAACATGATATTTACAAAATCTGCAAAATGTACTAGAGATAGAAATAAAAAAAAGTTTTAAAAACTTTCAAACTTTTATTAAGCTGAATTCAAGGCCTGTAAACTGTTTTTATTTATTATTTTATATTAAAGAGCAAGAGTGGCCCTAACAATAGGAAACCATTGTTTTCTTCCGCAGAAACTTTAGAGAGAGAAGCTATATCAGGAGGTTCTTTGGCTCCCTCGCACTTCAGGAATCTGAAACGGTAACCTGCTGATATAGCTTTCTCTCTCAAAACGTAACTCACACACATTCTGAAGGCAGTGTTGCCAATAACAATTATTGTGTGACAACCGAAGTTAATAAATCGAATTATTTTAAGTTCATCTTCTGCCAGTAGCAACAATTTCAGAAAAATACAATCCGACAGTAGTTGTTAATATCACGATACTTCACATCTACTTGCAAATTCACAATTTTACCAAGGGCCGAAATGAAAAAAATTGCGCAAACCTTATTTAAAAATTGAGAAAATAGGTGAAAAAATTGCAAAACGCTCATTTTTATTATTCATATTCTTAAAACTCGCCACATATCGATTTTGAAGTGATTCGCATCAAAACTTCAGCACAGAGAAAACTTTTTCACCCCCCGACTATTTACAATCGCAAGCCGAATCCTCTTAAAAATTACAGTCGACCCGTAAAAAGCCGCAAAACACCGGATCTTACAAATATCGATTTTCAGCTTTTTCCGATAACTATAACGTTTTTTTCCTATTTTCAAGCCCCAAATTCAACGCGGCCAGAAAAGTTTTTAAGACACAGATTTGGCCACATACTATCAAAAATGCATTTAGACATTTTTTACACATCGAATATCAACAAGAAAATCACCCCCGACCATCCCCACCGTGGTTCTCTCAAAAATTAAAAGCGGATCGCTCGGCGATCCGTAAGTGTCAAAACACCAAATTTCACACAAATATAAATTTTTTACTTTTTCTACTAATATTTATAATTTTTTCTCATTTTTCAATCCTCAAATCCAACTATTCCAATAATTTTTTATATCCAACAGATTCGTCCACATACTGCCAAAAATGCAACTCGACACTATTCTCACCAAAATTTCAGCACGAAACAAAATTTTAACCCCCGACCTTGCCCCCCTCAAATCCCGAAACCATAACTTGTATTCTCTTAAAAATTACAGTCGACCCGTAAAAAGTTTAAAATCACCGAATTTCACACAAATATCGATTTTCAGCTTTTCCCAATAACTTTTTCCCATTTTTCAACACCCAAATTTAGCTCAGCTCAGAAAATTCTTAATAATCCACAGATCCGTCCACATACTGCCAAAAACGCAACTCAAAACTTTTTGCTCATCAAAACATCAACAAAAAAAATCACCCCCGAATACCCCACATCCGCATCCCGGATTCTCTTAAAAATTACAATCGACCAATAAAAGTCTCAAAACACCGAATTTCACACACACATAAATTTTCAACGTTTTCTGATAATTATGACGTTTTTCATTTTTTCAACCCCCAAATCCAACTCGGCCAAAAAATTCTTAAAAACCAACAGATTTATCCACATACTGCCAAAAACGCAACTTGTCACATACTTTTATCCGAGCTTTTATCCATCGAAACATCATCACGAAAAAATAAATTTCATCCCCGACCTAACCACCCCTTCACAAAAACATATCCCGTATCTCTTAAAAATTACAATCGACCCGTAAAAAGTTTCAAAACCCCGAATTTCACACAAATACCGGTTTTCGCGTTTTTCCGATAATTGTAACTTTTTTCCATTTTTCAACCCCCAAATCCAACTCTGCCAGAAAATTTTGAAAAACTCACAGATTCGTCTAAATATAATGCTAAAAACCCAGATCGTAATTTTTTACTCATCAAAAAATCACTCTGTTAAAAACAACTTTACATAACTGTAACTTCACCCCTGTAGGGCATCACAAACTCCAAACGCAGCCCGTACGATGAGCGCTGGTTCATCCTCTTTCCAACTAGACCAAAATCAAATTTAGATCTTTCAAAAAGTATGCGATGTAACAGCACCGAACGCATTCGTTTTCAAACAAATCGCTGCTGGACCCCCGTATTACCATTACACCTTCAGTCTACTTCAATGTTAAAATATTAAACCATTGGAAAACACATAGTTCAATGGACGACTACGTTTATCGTGTGTCGGTCGGTGGAAAGTATTTTCATGCACAGACAACGTTCTAACAACTTACTTCATGAACGAATAGATAGCATTATTTTATTTTTCCCTTTTGAGTACTCAAGAAGGTCTATTAAAAATTAGATTAACGCACTTTGGTATTTTTATCTATTGTAGATATTATTAGCCCAGTTGTACATTATAATAGTAAATAATATTTATCATTTATTACTTTATTTTTATTCAGCATTCTAAAAAATGCAACTAACGTAAACCAAAAATTATATTTCAGTTGCTTTCATTAATCGTGTATTTAACACTTGAAACTGCAACAGATGTTTAATAAAATTCATTACTGTCCCCTTCATTTATCAAAAACAATGATTTGCATATTTTCTAGCAATAATATAATTGCATATTTCATTCTTCCATTAGCAATGGAGTATTATTAGCATTTTTAACTAATTATTCAGGTTGTGCGTGATATGATTTTGCATGAATGGGCTGAATAATTGATTTCGAACAGATGGTGCTTTACCCACGAATTTCGTACAGCTACCTATTGTGTATATAGTCACCGATTATAAATGTACGCTTGCAGCTATTTGTGTTTCACCTCATGATGAGGAAATTACTGTTTGATGTAATGTGTCGAAGTTCGCACGTCTATCACCAATATTATTATTAGTTCACTATCTTAAGACTCAGTAGTGTCGATAATTAGACGAAGTCTGGAGGTAGTAATTATTATTTTACCACGAGAACGGCAATTATAATCGATATTTATAGCAGTAATTTGAAAGTATTAGGAATGTTTAGAAGATAATTGATTTTTGGTAACGCTGCTTAGATTAGTGTGTGATGGGGTGCAAGATAAGACGCATTTGAATCGAGTAGTGAAATAACAACATTTTTGTTCTATCTTTTTTTAAGGTTTTTACGAACCATATGATTAAAAAAATATATATGTTTCGACCAGTTTGTCTTTTCTCATTTGAAACTCCGATTACTTGCTAAAAAATATATTTTCTTTACTCTGAAGATTGAAAATCAATTGTGGTGTGCTTTGATAATCAAAATCAACTGGAATACAATAAGATTTATTATATCATAGTTATAAAAGAAATTTAGAGAAATGTTTGATAAAGAAAAGAAAAAATAGATAAATAAAACGTAAAACTATGAAATTAATCTCATCATGAAAGATGCAAGTAAATATGATATTTTCAAATGGTTATTACTGTTTTTCAGTACACATCTTTATTTTTACTAACAAGCCAAAGAAACTAGGGACCCACCCAATATTGTATAAGTAAATTGGAAGAAAGCAATTTGTGAATATTTTAGAAAAACAAACTGAACAGTCGATTGTTTTTTTTATAATTCTTGGGAATGTGGTTTCTAGAGAAATTTACCTATATTCAAACAAACTATTAAAATATAATTAAACTAATTTTCGAAGTGCGCAAGGGAAGTCTTATATTCTGTCATTTAAAGGGATTTGACTGAAACACGTCATACATTCTATATGAAACATGGTCAGCGAATTATTCTATTAATTACTAGATCTGCAAACACGAGACGTATATTAGTGCATATCATCATTACTGTTCGATGAAAACGGCACCAGTAGCCTGTTTGTTCCCTTACATTATGTAACCCATTCCCCACTCCTATTCGTCGTACTGTTACAAGGCTTAACAGATCATTGTGGCGTAACTGCCTTATGTTTCAGCAATTCGCAACTATCTATGATCGGATACGTGATGCGTTAAACATTGTCAATGTGCATGTCCTCGTACTATGATCGTTAGATCGCTAATGGTTTGCTTTGGGAGTATTGATTACTTGAAGATTCTTATCAATAATTGTGTTAATTCTATGTTGCGTTCTCACTGTTCAATTACATACGCATAATAGTTATTTATGTTATAAGTGCCATATGAGGTATTTTATAGCAGGCGTCTGAAGTTTACAAAACGAACCAAAGGTGAGTTTTGTAAACAGACGAGTGCTATAAAATACAGATATGGCATGTATAATATACAAAATTTTATCTACGCTTGGATTATTAATTTTTTTATACATAAAAACTACTAATTAATTAATATTATTTATTGTAAACAGCACACAATATCTATCAAGTAAGTAATAACTAAGTCAATAACAATAGCTGTTTGTTGATATCTCCTTAGCAACCGGTGGTTTGCGTGCTTTTTTTTATAAAAAGCGTGCGATAAATATATATCTCACTAATGCTACAAATAACGTCATTATGACATTGACATGAGTGATATTACTGTCATTATATAACGAGCGTAGATAAAAGAATATATAATAATAACCAGTGGTTGTGCTTTTAATGTTTTGATGTGAAAAGTAGTAATTAAGTAATATTTGTCGTAAAATGGCGAATATTGTATAATGGTAACTTTACAATAAGGTCCAAAAGTCAGTTACCCCCCTACTAACTTTTGAATGGTTTCAAATATTTTTTGGAGTCTTAGGGGTTATACTCCCTGACAGATTGGCGATTGTTTGACGCTAAGAAAAAATTTGATATCTCTATTGTCAGACCAAGGTGTGTGACACCTTAAATTAAAGGTCTATTTGTCCATAGTAACTTGCCCAAATTTCGAGGTAATCCGATGACGTATAACAAAATGGCACCATTAAAACAAATTCGATGTTCACACAGCGTGCTCATTTCTTTGCCTGGTTTTTTGACATAATATGATGCCCGACTATGGGGTTATTTCACAATTTATATTTATGTTAAATTTACAATCAGGAACACTTAAAAATACTGTATATTTGGAAAAAAAAGTCTTTTTTTTGCGCCTACGTATTTTTAAACTCGGTTTGTAATTTGAAAATATTAAGTTCCCGCCAACAGCCGTGACGTCAATGTTTACGCATGCGCAGTATAGCGTAGATGAAATATCTCAAGAAAACTAACCTCACATTTTTCACGCTCCTAAACTCGACACTGAAATAGTCCATATTTTTCTCAAAGAATTCCTGAATCATAACGTAGTTCACTTCAGGTAAATTTTCACTGTTAGCTTTAACGAAATTAGGCTCCATAATAGTAAAAAATGATGTACTAACACAAACTAAAGCAAACTGTCAAAAGTGTCAAATGACTCTAGACTCTTAACAAAAACAAATCTTCCTAGATTTAGTTCTAAACCGTGACGTCAGAAGTTAATAAAATTTGAAATTATTGACGATACTTTTTATTGATTTATGAATAATTAACAAATAATAAAGACATGGTATTTACCAATACATTATTCTTGCATATTCTACTATCCAAATTGATAGGTATTTTTAAGTTTTTCTTTAACATGAAATAACCCCATTAATCCCAGTAAGCATTTGAATTGAACATAATAAAAATTCTGTCAATAAAATATGTAAAATCATGTTTGAAATAATTTTTTTTATTATTTATTAGGATTTTTCAAAATTAACTAACAGCAAGGTAAATAATTTTTAACTTTGAACATTTTTATCTTAATAATTAGGTGTAATAAATATTACATTTATTTACTTTAACAAATTGTTCATTTCCGTATTGTTCACGACAACAGCGAACCCTTTTCATAAATTCTTCGCAAACTGCTAAGCGTTATATCGTTAACACTTCTACATGTGTCCCAGTATGGAACATAATGAAAAATCTGTCGATAAAACAAGTAAAATCATGTTTGAAATGCAATTTTTCATTATTTATTAGGATTTTTTAAATTTTAATAACTTAGTAGTCAAATTAATACATGAATTTGTCGGACGTTCTATCATGAAGTTCATCTTGTAAAAAGAAAATAACAATAGTGTGCCTTGAAAATATGGAAACAAATTTAACAGGTATTATTTATGTCATTATTACAAATTTTCTCTACTTCCATAGTGTTTTTAATAATCATGTCGCGAAGTTTACATGATAAAATCGAAGCTATTTTAATATTTGGAGAAATGAACAGAAATTATCATTCAGCCGTCAGAGTCTTCAATGAGCGCTTTCCAGATCGGCCTATTTCCCGGCAGTAGTATTTAATGCAGTTATCCCGGAAATTTTTAAATACAGGAAATGTAGCTGATACGAAAAAAACCGGAAGACCAAAAATATCTGTTGATACAGAGAATCAAGTAGTTACAGAAATAAGAAGAAACCCCACACAAAGTACAAGATCAATATCAGGTAATTGTAATATTTCCAAAACCTCCGTACTCCGAGAAAATTTTTCCCGTATAAATTTAAAATGTTGCATGAACTTTTGGCTAGGGACCCTGAACATAGAAACGACTTCTGTATAACAGTTGAAGGTTTAATTGGAAGAGAGCCAAATTATGCCAGGAATATTTGTTTTACTGACGAATCAACATTTTTACTGAATGGCAAACTAAACCGGCAACAGTCGAGATTCTGGAGTGATGAAAACACTCACGTGTTTCGTGAACTGCATAGCCAATACCCCCAAAAACTAAATATTTGGCAGGTATTTTGGGGAACTATATTGTGGGGCCTGTCGTTATTCCAGGAAATTTGTCGGGGCCTTTGTACCGACAATTACTAGAAGAAGAAATATTACCCAGAGTTAATGCCATAGTTCAAGAACATCGTGGTGAATTCAGACAAAATGAAATAGTTTTTCAACACGATGGAGCCCCGCCCCATTTCTTTGGACCTGTCAGAAATTATCTTGACGATTGTTTCCCGTATCGGTGGATAGGTCGGCGAGGTCCGATAGGGTGGCCAGCGCGATCTCCCGACTTGTCACCCTTAGATTTTTTTCTCTGGGGCTTCATAAATTCGCAGATTTACCGTACCCAAGTCAGAAATTTAGAAGAACTTACTCAAAAAACCTTTGGCATATCTAGAAGTGTTAATGGTATAACGCTCAGAAGAGTTATTATAGTAAACAAATGTACTATTTATTATAATTTAAGATTAAGATAAAAATGTTCGTTTAAAGTTAAAAATTGTTTACCCCACTGTTAGTTAATTTTGAAAAATTCTAATAATAATAAAAACATGATTTTACTTATTTTATTCACAGAATATTTATTATGTTCAATTCAAAAACTTATATGGGATTAATAGTCGGGCATCATTATGTCAAAAAACCAGGTAAATAAATGAGCATGCTGTGTGAACATCGAAGTTGTTTTAATGCTGCCATTTTGTAATACGTCATCGGATTACCTCGAATTTTGGGCAAGTTAGTATGGACGAATAGACCTTTAATTTAAGGTGTCACACACCTTGGTCCAACAATAGAGAAATTTCAAATATGTCGGCCAGACGCCATTTTGAAATATCAAATTTTTTATTTAGCGTCAAACAATCGCAAATCTATCTGGGATTATAACTCCTAAAATTCCAAAAAATATTTGAAACCATTCAAAAGTTAGTAGGGGGGTAACTGACTTTTGGACCTTACTGTATAAATCATCTACCATCTAGTTATTAAAGTGGCATTAAGTTACAAAGGAGACATTAAAAGTTGTTTAAGTTATTACAACATCGTATAAATTTCAAACTCTTAGGAGTTTATTCAAGTTGATTAAAATAATAGATACACAAGGATTTTACGACCAAATATGTTAAGACAACAATTGGAGACAAAATATCAAAGGTCAAATATATCTCAACTAAATGCCTTTTAAACTTTAAACTCTTTTACTAGTTATAACTATTTATTATGTGCACGTTGGATACATTATTTATTAATATATGTATGTATGAATGTGTATTTGTTACCATTATTTTAAATGGGTCAAAAATGATATGTTGTTACATTAGGTATATGATTTTATATATTCAATTAGATGTCACAATTGAATGAAATACTGAGTATAACACAAATTCTGCGAGTATTTTTGATTTACCGCAAGTGCCTCCACTAATAAATAATAAAACTTAAACAAAAATATTGCTGGACAAAAACTACTATGATATTAAAGAATTTTTTAATTAATCTCTTTTTAAGTATAAAAATTATGCTTTTATATCTCTTGTACTGCATTTATTTAGCAGTTTTTACATTTTATTACACTTGTATCTTGTTGTTTCTTTTATATCGATTTTGACATGTAAAACAATTTCTGTTATATACACCAATAAATTGTTATTATTATGTGCTTATACTAAATGTATTGTTATATATTTTTATAAAAAAATTAAATTCAATACCTTAAAATAAAAATAAAAATAAAAAAAATTGTTCATATATACTCGTCAAAATTTGCTTCGGGACACCTTAAAATTGACCAAGATTTATAACGCTGTAAAACTGTCCAAAATACATGGATTTGTGCCGGGTTTTTAGCGTTTCAAGGGAAATTTAATTGGCTTTCATCTTACCTATTTGAAGTTCAGTGAAGGCAGTAGGTTCCTAAATCACAAATTTCAGATTGCTGCTCATTGCTAATAAGATAAGTTAATGGGGACATTTTCTTTTAAATCATTAAATTAAGGATTTCATTTGTTAGTAGATTTTACATAGATAAGTTATCGCAGGCACTTAGCTTAAGGATTTATTTACCAAATTTGTCGATATTAATGTTGTTAAATGAATAAACGATGTAAATTTGAAAGCCATCTATGTCTGGTTTGATAAAACGATAAATTTTGCTCATTCTAACAATCAGAACAGTATCCGTGCTTAGTGGGTGCGTGTGAGTCCTGCTGAAGAACTGCACGATTGGTGTATAACCAGTTCTAGTTCAATAATTACAGGTCCCTGCACTTCATGCCATACCAAATTTTAAATATAATAACTAGAAAATAAAATAAAACCTATTGAGAACATAATATTCATTTATTAATAAAAATTACATAAGCTAAAGAATACGAAAGGTAAGTTTATTCCACTAAAAGACCCCAAAAATACCCTGAAAAGGAAAACAGGAATTACAGAAAACATGAAAGTAAGTTATTCGCTTCGCGCAGTACACTCGGTCGTTTATCAACGCAAATAGACTGGCCGCTGTGTGTAAGGAGCAGGAATTAGTAGTTTGCATCAGTAGTACGGGTGGACCAAGTCAAAAAGGGTCACAATTAAAATGAACTAAATTACTATACTTCCTAAATAAAATAAATACTAAAGACATCCTATTTGAAAATTATTCTTTAAACTAACATGCAATAAATATTATACCACCTACCTTTTCAACAAGTTAAAATAATCAGATATTTAAAAATAAAAAAATTTCCCCATAAAACATCACAAAAATATTTGGCATACAGAGTGGGGCATAGGAAGAAAAGAACCATCAATAAAATAAAATAATTTTCCCTATCACTATAAATAAATTGGCGCCCAACGTGGGGCCAAGCAAACGAATACAGGTTAAACAATAAAAATAAATAAAAATATATTTCCCCCATCACTAACGCCTCATTGCAAAAGAAGACAAACATTAAAAACATTAAATTGACAGTTCAGTTCAGTATATCCCTTCGAAAATCAGATTGAAAATAATTTTGAAAGGGCTATCTTAATTATTAATTAATTGTGTTTTTGGTGCATCGTTTTGTTCAGACGCAAATATCTCGAAAACTAACGCCTCAGTCAAAATTTTACATGAGCAAGTTTTTTTAGAAAATTAACCGTAAATTATGAAAATCTGATCAGAATTGCGAAAAAAATTAGTGCACATACTTTTTTCCTTAATATTATGTCGACGTGACCACACCGCACGCCACTGGCGCGCCTCAGCTTAACTCTGAACCATAGCAAAGATGGACCGTCACAACCTAACTATGTGTACCAAGTTTGGTTTCCCTATCTTTAATATTGTGGAAGTTATTAAAGAAAAACAAAAAATAAATTGAATTTTCAACACCCTGTATCTCCGTTAGGAGGCTCGATAGAGAAGAAATGTTAGAAGGGGTATGTCATAATTTCATGTGAACTTTCTGTACCCGAAGTTTGTCGGTTTAAAATCGGGACACCCTGTATATTTATGAATTTTTATGTGCTTTCTTTTTGTATGCAGTTTAATGAATGAATGAATATTTTTTAAATAAATCAACTTTTTTTGGCTAGAAATTTCAAGAAATGTGGTAATAAATTCCAAAAAAAAGAAAAGGAAGAGAAGGAATTTATGAAATGCCACAATTAACATTTTAACAGTAAATAATGATACTCATACACTGGCTTTTTCTTAAATTGAAGAGACCTAAACATAAAAGTAGACCGATTGAGGCTCGGCTCTCCTACGATTTTCGTGTGCCGCCCTGTCTTTCCTTCATAAGAATCTGCAGTAAAGCTTAAAATTTCAACATTCTTAGTCAGATTATTAATTATTTATTGAAAATGCAACTTCCTGTTTCCACTACAAAAGATGAAGTTCTGAGAAGACTAACACCCTTGCATTATATTGATTAAATTTCTGTTCGTGGGTATGAATACAGAAGAACAATTCAAATATTTGATAAACAAGCCATGCATATCATCTGCACTGTTGTGTAGGACATAAAGGAACCCAATTTTTTCGTTGTTGGGATTGTTTATCAATCTAGTCCGATAGATCTGACTTTTAATATGAACATAAATTACCCACTGAAGTCATTTTGTTAGCAGTGGTTTTATTGATTCATGAGTACAAATAAATAAGTTAATTCTTTACGTGTGTATTACATTATTCTTATGCAAAATGGATTTTTTTACAAAAATAAGGATAAATAATATTGACAGTGCAGTTTCTGAAAGGATTATTGTAGAGAGTATGGGAATCATTCAAGTGAGGAAATTGAATTAATCTTTATCTGAAACATAGAAAACAATCCTTTGCAGTTTTTCTTTAATAAGCTTTGAGGTTGAGGTATTCTTGCCTTATTTTTTATATTTCAGTTAAATATTTAAAAATATATATAATCAAAGCAAAGTAAATGTTTCTTTTTTTATCACTTTTAAAATAAACTTATATGATTATTAATCCGACCTTACGGGGATTCTATTTAATATTTCAAAGTTATAATGCTGCGTCTTGGAACGATGAAAGTGGTGACGCCTTTTAGGATAACAAAATGGCATGTTTGGAATATTCTGTGTACATTTTATATAAGAAATATTATGTGTTCGAGATATTTAGCAAAACAAGAAAAAAGCTTCACCCTGGTTCTTTTGGAGCAAATTAATTGAATGGCCATTTTAACAATATGTAGAATAGGGCGAACACTCTAAGAAAGTTAAAAAATACTATTAATGGTGGAATCATATTAACGAAAATTTTCGGGAATAAGCGAGTTGAGTGAAGGAACGATTTTTATAAAGGTCTTCTGGGTGTCAACTGAAACACGTATAAACTTTTTTACAATTAATGCCCGATGAAACATTCTTGTAACGAAGTGATTTTTTCCGTCGAGGATTGTCTGTTTTGTTTTCATATTTCCGTCAATTGGGTATACCCTGTAGCTTCTGTTAGTATTTAAGTTTTGTTTAATTTTGCAATGACTTTTAAAAGCCGGATTAATGGACAAGACAATTAGCTTAGACCTCTGGACAGAAAGAACCGTTTCTCCACTGTTTAGCTACCCCGCTAGCGTTCTCACCTCGTTAAGCCAGAGAGTGCTGTTCCTTGCACAATAAAATAAGAAACTGGCGTCTGAGATTCCCCGTATTAAAAATTGTTACAAAGCTGGGAAGTACTGTTTGTAGATAGCAGGTTACAAACAGTACAGCTTACGTAAATATTCGCCATTACAGTTTCTTTTATTAAAATTACTTATTTTGGTACATTTTAGTGAATATTTCTAGTTCTCTAAGTTGGGTTATAAAAATTATAAATCCAAGAACCAATAGAATATTATTTCCATCTTTTCTTCTTCTTTTCTTCATATAATTGATCTGTTTTAATAAAACTTTGGGAAAACTTTTCATGGTTATATTTAAGTGGACCAAAAGTCATTTAAAAATTCTTATCAGAACGGCTACAAACGCATTTAAAAAAAAATTACAACCTCAAACTTTTAGTCATTATATGAAAAGTAGGGTTTTGATTTTAATTTTTGGGTTCTTTGTGTACCTTTCTTCGTTTCGCGGAAGTTCTTAGGTGGTTACTTTGACGCCTGAGAGGTGGCGGTGTTATCAATACTGTGTATCTCGGGCTTCAGTTTCTGTTTTAGAGTGTAGAAATACAACTTTTCTCCATTAGCAGGATAGTAGAGGCTTAGGTAGCTATAGTGAAGAAACGGTAATGCCAAAGTTTTGTATTAACCTATAAAGAAAACTCAGGAAGTTCGTGTGAATATAAACAGGTTTTATTTACGATCAATTAACACTTATTACTACGGTTAAATACAAACAAACATGTGCAGGAGAGTTACGGCAAGTAGGCAATATTATAGCGGCAAGATAGCTACCGTTGACAGCGGTAAGACGGCAAGCTATGACACGGTTAAGCGGTAAAGCGTACAGCAGGCAAAGCACAGGATTTTACTTACCCAAGCTGGACTGGTTGGGCGGACTGCCAGAAGCAAACTGAATTCTGCTCTTGGTTTTTTTATTACAGATCGCTGAATTAATAACCGCTACAAAGTGAGGAATGTAAAATTTATATACTGGTCCCTAACAGAAATTATTCTGTCGGTTTTACTTTCTCTCTGAAGTGCTGGTAGCTTCGTGGTGAACGGATTAAGAGCAGATCGCTAACTAAAATATCAATCTCGTTGTCTAGCTATCTTAATGCGACGATTCGATCAATTCGGCGTAAGTAACTTATTCTGATCCGCGCGTGGCTCTATGGGATGCGATGTCGGTTGACGCTTGTCCTGTGGTGTGCCAGTACCCGCGGTATCTTATATAATCAAGCGGATGGATTCAGATTTGGTGTTATTTCACAATATAGTGACGAAAAGGAAGGTGTTCCCAAGCTCATTTATAAAGTAAATTGAAATTAATTTAATTTGCCTGCTTTAAAAAAATAATATTTACTTATATTAAAAATACAAAGTGCAGAGGGATGTAATTTTAATTACCTACCCAAAAATCATTTCGTTACATATTCATAAACTATGATAATATTTTTTTTTAAGATCCCAAATATTCATCTGGATACTAGAACTCTCAAGAAGAAATCGAAACAACGTATTCAAAACATAATACAAGTTTATAGGAATTATTATTTTTTAATTATAAATATTAACTATACAATTTGTGAAATTTGTCAAATTAACTCCTGAAGAAGTTTTATTTGTTGAATTTGCCATAATATTATGTGCTGCACTAAATTAATGAAATTTGTCACTTTTGACATAAAATTAAATACGTAATAACAGAAACAAAGGTAACTATGAATACATGAATACTTAATTTTTTATGATTTTTAAACATTTTATTTAAAGAATTTTGTTTTTAGATGTTTACAGTTAGAAAAAAATCTTGTATGTAACAGTTACGAAAAACCATTTTATATACTTCGTGTCATTTTGCGGGAACTCGCTTCGCTCGTCCCGCAAACATTCCCTTATTACACAAATTAAAATCTTTCGTAACTGGTTACATAAATAGCTATTTCTTGAGCCTTCAACCACAGTCTAATCGGTATCGGATAAGATTACAGTATAATTGAACTCATCTTTCTTTCCTTCCAGTTCCTTGTTCCCAAAAATTTGTTCTAACATCACTTCACTATAATAAGCTACAAGTAAATAAAATTACACAACTTATACACTTACATTTTTAATCTTGACTATGAAATCTAGTGATAGTACAATCGATATAGAAGATTATTTAAGGACAATTTTTGGTAGCTTTAAGTTAACATTTGTTGGGAAAATTTGACTGGAAACTGTTTGTAGGAATCAATAAAAATTTTGTTTGTTATTCTAACTGAAGTTTGCTTAAATAAAATTTTTACCACGAAATCTATAGGTTATTTTGCTGGTGGCAAATATAATATTATTTGCAGTGTCATACATATTAATCCAATCTCTATTCATGCTTCAGAACTAATTCATTCTGTTAGATGCCTATCTGCACAAGATCTAAAACTTATAACACACAAGTTCAAAGAAAAATCAACTCGTGCAAGTGTCGCCAAATAGGCGATTAGAATCGAAACGCACTTTGCCCATTAAACAATGCACTTGCTTTTCTTTTGTACGGCACTGCACCTGAGGAAAGTAATTGTTTTCGATAGATTGGTTTGATAACAGTAATGCAATTTGAGGACAATTGTTTCATGAAATGGTAATTGCGTGTTATTTATTATTCATTAACGGGCAATTACTCTGGAAAAATAAGAAAAACATAAATATATTATAACACGATAGGAACTAAATTATAAATCCGCCTAGCCATGAAATTAATGGCTACTCGTTATTCAGTAATCATTTATTACGTTTCCACATTTATAACGGGCAAAATCGATTTCCAAATATGACGCAAAATTGAACACTACGAAATTTACATCATGCCTTCAATCACTAATAGCAAAACAGATAAAATAGTCGAATCTCGTCTGTGGGGTCTTGATACTATTTTAAAAGTCATGGCTGCCCACTTACATGACACTCAAAGAATATTAAAACAGTGGTTGCAGATAAAATCCGGAACTGGACGAAGTAAGTCAATGTGGTGACTGAGTCAGCGTTGGTGTACGCTGTGCTATTAAAACCAATAACCATATTATATTGGTACTATATTCTTGAAATTGGAGGTTCTTAATTTAAAAATAAATTCCTCACTGCTGAATTTTAATCTAATAGATAATCGTAAGTGATTACCTTTGAAAACAAGTATTATTATTATTATAATTATAACTCTATTGGTACATTCTTTGACATACCTATAATTACATAGGTATGGATCATCAGCAGAATAAGTAGTAAGTAAATCAGTTATTTAAAATCCAGACAAATGTGGTGAGAAGTCGACTTTATTTCGAGTCTAACATTTTATACCGAAGTTTCTTTGGTGACAGAAGTAACAAAATATGAATTTCTATCCACATCAAAGAATTAAAAGTAGATTGACTTCATTAAGCTATTATTTTTATTTTGTATTCTTATTTCAACATATTATTATTCGTTTTTGTTAATAACTCAGATTAGTAAAATAATGTTGTGTATTTCGGCTTTAGCTAATATGTGTATTTTCTTTCATCAGGGATGGGTATTGTATGTTTATTTTGTCCTGTGTCGTATACATAATTTAAAATAGATGGGAGGAACATTTGCATGTAATGGCTCGAGTACACACCATGCCATATTTATATATCATACTCCAGGGACTAATATTTTCTAACTTAAAATAATTTGGAAAAAGTGCAAATTATTTTCTATTTTCTTTCACACGTTGATGTTATGCAAGTTTGTGATATATTTTAAATTTTACAGCTTTTGGATAGGTACATACATTGTATGTACAGTCGTTGCCAAGAAAATATTTCTGAACAGCAATAATAATAATTTATTTTAAGATATTTAAATGAAAGTAAATAAAATTATTTAGGCTAGGAATCTGCTTTCCGACACGAATTATGATTACTAACTATATTTACATTTTGCAATTTCCTAATTTTCAGAGGCATCTGTCAATTTGGCTGTTGTTTGTTGCGTTTCTAATTAACATTGAATTTTAGGTCTTTGAGAAATATCTAAGTTATTATTGTCGAAAGAGTGTTGGACAATATTAGAGAAGTCGGTTTTTCCATATGTGACAAGAGTTTGATGCTTTTTAAACCTTCTTAAAATTGACCATCTTGTGTGTCCAACATGTTTTAAATCACAATATTTGCAACTACTTCATAAATTCTCGACCTTTCATTTACTTTGGATTGCCTAAATTTTAATAAAAGTAAAATAAAAAGTAAATTTGAAGTAGGGATTGAGTTTATGTTATTTATGAGCCATGATAATATGTGGTCGTGAAGACCATCAAAATTTGGAAGTCAGACAATGTTGAGCAGGTATACTTTAGAATCCTTTGCATCACCAATTATCCAGAAGTTATCGACCTGCTCTTATACTGTAAAGGTTATAATAATATGGTGATACTTCCATGGCTACTATTGTCATCGAATATGTCTCCGATTGAATAAGTCTGGGATATAAAATGCAAAGGAAGTGATGTTGTACGTCATCGTCTGACTAATTTCAACAATCTCAGTATTCATATCTAAGAGAATGAGATGCCGCTCATTTCAATAGCAGTATTCCCAATAGAATCAAGTGATTATGAAATCGGGGTAATTTACCAAATAGTTTCTTGATTCTTCGTGTTATAATATTATATTTATATTTCAATTATTTTCATGTCAGGAGACAATTTAATGAAACTAAATAATATTCCTCGTGAATCTCAGTTCTTTATTTAAATTGGTATGAAGAGCATCAGAAATTAGTGAAATATTATGTGACTATTAAGAGGCAAGAAAGAACTGATCACTAATTAATTACTACTGTGCAAGCAGAAGCTAAAAAGTAACTAAGATAAAACTCTCGAAACTATTTCCCTGAAATTTTCTAACTTAGATTAGAGTTAATAAATGGGAATTCTATACGAAACCTTTTTTACTACTCCTCTTCTTTGCGAGACGTATCTAAGTACTAATAAGAAATGTAAATTATTGCAGCTGAAGAGATACTTATTTCAAATTGTTAATTCATTGTTACAAATTTTTGTTTTAGAATAAAGCTCATTAATCATTCTATTTTTAGAATATCTTTTAAACAAATATCCAGAGTGTTTCTTAAAGTATTAAAAACTTGGAACATAAGTTATCAACTTGATTGGTGAAAGGCGCGTAGATGATTCGCTGTGAAGTACATAAGTACATAAATATCATACACTTTTCTCTTCTGTCATTTGAATTCAAAGATAATATCAGAATTTGTGCATGGTTATGGAGATTAAGCAAACTACTCACGTTTTATTGGAGAAAAATGGAATGATGTTAAATTATAAGTAATATGTTGATGTTTACAATTATATCTATGCATAATTAATTATTATTAGTTAGATTAATGGCAAGATTCTATACATACAAAAGATTAAAGAACTATTGTAATAAATTTTCGACATGTCCCCCATTTTCATCAATACATTTTTTTTTTTTTGGAAATCATGGCATACTGTTTTTCATTAGATTTATTGTAAATAGAAGCCGCTGTATCTCGAAAATGGCCACAGTAAATGTAAACATATTATACATTTTTGAAATACGAAAAATGAGGACTTTCATAATATTCAAAAATATACAGGGTGTTCCATTTTAAAAAAACATAAATTTGGTTTGTCCGGTTTTTATGAGGCACCCTATATTATATTGAATATGGTAGCCAGAAGATCATAGAGTGCCCTAAAACTTTTGTTTGAAAAATTTGTTTTATTTAAAAAAATAACGAAATTAAGAGGAGGTGCCAATTATAATCAATAATCCTGTACTTGACAGCAAATCATCTATGCGTCTGTACCAGTCAATGGTAGCATCTAGAGATGATTAAAAGTTTGATTTAATACAATAATGAAAATTTAGTACTTAAATTGTTTTGTATGTTGGTGCAGGCAAGGCCAGGTCTGTATCACATCATGAATTTCAATCCTCTTCAGAAAAATAAGTATATAACTATAATATTAGAACAAACTATGCTTAGGTATATGTGTATAATAAATAACAAATGAAAATAAATAAAATAACATAAATTATTATTATTTAGTTATTTTGTAGATCCCAATATATTTTGTTTGCATCATTCAAGGAACCATTCAGTACGTATAGAGAGGAATTCATAAAATTTAAATGTTTATCTCATTTCTATATTTATTGAGAAATAAAGTTGTGACTGCATTTTTGCTGGACTATAAATACCAAAATTATCGAGTACGATATTAACACTTAATGAATAAATATGATATTTTTTTATTATTTTATAAAATTAGAAAGAATTTCACTCCTGGTATAAGAAACAGTTTATAAAAATAACTCTTTTTAAACGTTTAAAACTTACTAATAAAAATGTCGTTAGCTGATTACCACACATTGTACAGCCAACTAGGGGAAAACTTTAAAAGCTTTTCTAGAAACTTCTTTTGCACAACCTGTTGACTGAATTACATCCACATAAAAAGAGCTAAATGATTTA
The DNA here is from genome assembly GCA_963680705.1 of Rhagium mordax. Lineage (NCBI taxonomy): Eukaryota > Metazoa > Arthropoda > Insecta > Coleoptera > Cerambycidae > Rhagium > Rhagium mordax. Next base: position 105,618,601 of record OY796656.1, on the reverse strand, counting down.
TCACAATCCATTCGAAATTTACTGGACGCAACTCAACAGAATATTCACCATTGTGGAAACATAATTCAAAATTAATAACATTGCAAATGAATTACATTTAATTCTCTTCAGATCAATCAAGTTCTACCATGTGATAGATCATTAATAGTAATGTATATCTAATGAAGTTTCAGCTACTTAAAGTTATTTCAATAAACACCCGACGTTTGAGAATTGCGAACTTAGGTATATGAAATATTGATAGGGTGACAATGATATCACTAGCACTAGCACCCCTGTTTTGCTCCTTGTTTTTCAAGATATTCAAATTAAACTCATCCTAGTTAATATAGACATAAAATGTCACGTTTTGCCGTATTTGACGATGTTTCCGAACTTCCGGTTTAGATGGAAGTGACATAAATTCTTGATTTTTAAATAGAACATCCTATACATTATTACATTTTCAGAATTTTGGGAAAATTCTAAATGGGTTTGAACTATTGTCACAAATGGCCAATTTAATTATTTATTTAAAATGTTATTTGCTGCAACGCCCAGTATATTACATAATTATATTTTATTTTAATTTAATCAAAACCAGGTCATGAAAGTAGAACCATATTGTTAAAGTTAGGAAAAGATGCTAAACAAATTAACTGCTGAGTAATAGAAAATACTGCTGACGCCGAAATTCATGACCGTGGCGGAGAGACTGGGACGTTGCAGCCAGTTGTCTTTTTGGGGCTTATGAGGCCAGACGCCTCAAGGGTTACCCCTTCAGGGCCCCTTAGTTTTAAGTGCATATCTCCTCAGGCTACTCTGACCCCTATTGTAAGTATTACTCTATTTTTGGTGAGTTTTTACGCCGACTTGATTTTTTTTAGAGCCATGTCCTATTTTGACTCTAGAGTGCTGCGACGAACTTGAAATCACATAAAAAATAATGGAATAATACTAATTTGGCTTTTAACCAACAATATACAACTTTTCAAGACCAATCCACCGGTACTACCTAACCCAAAATCCATGCGATATCGTTGTCCCCCGATATACGAAGAGCAACATTTTTGAAACCATTATTACATTATTAAAATTTAAAAAACCAACTGGTTCTTGGATAAAATAAACGGCATTATAATTTGCTGAAAACATAAGGTCGGTACTACATTTTTAGATGTTTGTTGCAAAAATTATTGCAGACATGATTTTTACAGTTCTGTGGCCGTAGTAATAGATAATCTTTGGCCATGGTAACAAATATCATAATTTGAAAAGTACTAAAATATCAACTATCAACCTTTTTACTTTTGTAGTTAGTTGTGGTAGTGTGAATATTGACCAATGTAGTATTAAAATTTGCTTCTTGTGTATATAGATATCACTGCTAACCTTAAGAAATAAGGACACGAAATGAACACGAAAGGATGAATTGAACTAGGAAAAATTACTATTGGAAATAAACATGAACATGAAAAACAATGTGGAAGGAATAAAAAAGATTATATTTTCAGCAGGGATGAAAGGCCCCCAAGTTCCTGTCAATGCAGTAGATGCACAAGCAGAATTTCCCCGACAGTTATCAAATGTCTGGTTGGTTATCCTGGTGGTCAATCAGGCCGGGAGGTAGTAAGTGGCTACTAGTTAATGATCAGGCTCAGATCTCACTAGATGGTAATTGGAGGAGAAAGGAGAGTAGATGACGTATGGATCTTGGATGTGTTCCTTGCGGACAACTGAAAATTTTCTAAAGCTTGTTCCCACCTTCGAGGAGTAAAATCCTCTATGGAGCATAAAGTTGAGAGAAAGTTCACCCCAGAGACTTTCGATGAACCAAACCGCATTACAAACGAGGAAATGAAGAACATCAATAGTCAGATACTTTAGCTGAAGAAAAGAGAAAACAAGATGGACCAAAAGAAGCAATGAAAACAAGGAATGGGAAAGAATGAAATATCTGCAAGATATAATAAATCTGGCGAAAGATGCAACCTCCATAATAATATACCATAGTTAAGAAACGTGAATACCAAAAATTATATAAAAGACCTATCGATTACAATTAAAAACAATACAAATTTAACTTCTATACGAATAAGTAGGTTTTTAGCAAAAATAACAGATGATCAAAATTAAGAAAAAGAAGTGGTTTAAATATAGTAAAACGGAAGGGAAAAGGGTTAAAATAACTCAGACGAAATTCAAAAAATAGGTAAGCAGGTAGGCAGTCAAAAGTCACAAAAGAGGCGAGAAAAGAAATATAAGAAAGATATAAATAGAATAAAACAGGAACTAGAAAAAGTAAACGAGATCAAGGAAATCAATAAACTCTTCTCTGAGTAATGGTCGAAAGAGTCCTTCAAGAGCATCGAAATTGATGAGGCAAATTCGCTGGCGATCAAAGAATACGATCTAACCAACTGCTTACTGGTATAGCATACAATATTGGTAAAAGGATACATAAACAGTTTGTGGAAAGGTTTCTAGAAATGCTTATTCTACAGGATGCTACTGAGTTAGAGCCCAAATGGTTATAATGGAGCAAAAATTAAAGAAAAAAAAAACTGAAACAGATGGATGGCGAGGAAGTCATTAGACTATTCTGACTACTTCAAAATGGTAAAAATGAACAGAGTAGCAAATATTTAAACACATAAACTAAGGAAGCTCAATGAGATAGCATTTGAGGGACAGAGCTGGTAGTTCAGGTGTACATACATCCCGTTAAGAAAAATAAAGTAACTGAAAGAGAAAAAAATTAAGAAATTATTGATTAATTTGATTTTGAAGAAACTTCTTTCAAAATATGCACTAATCATTAAAGGGCTTAGCAATACCACAATATATAACTGGTTTTCAGTTTCGTCTCTAACTCGAACCCATGCCATGCTTTCTTGGAGAATTCGTACACAAATTTTCATTTCGTCAACCTCGACCATGTACCAAGTAATTTTCTTGAAGTAAACAGATTTTTGGCACTATTTTCTTGAAAACATTATTCTAAATTTTCCTGTTCTTTAAAAAAATCATTGGTCCACAAGTTAGACATAAGAAGAGGTCTAGTCGTTTAAATCCAGATCTTGATGATAAACTCTTACGATCGGTACTCTGAATTTCGTAAAAATTGATAAAGTTTTTTAAAATTGATCTGAAAGAAGCTTGAAATGCTGAAAATTTTAACACATTTTGTAACTTGAAAACGTAGTATTTCTGTACTGAAGCACATAGGACAATCTGCACCTATTCATATCATTATCCTACACTAAAGTGACCTAGGTAAAATCGGTCCCTATGAAGGAGTACTTTAGTTATCTAAAAGGCACTTTTGGGCATTTAACAATTATTTTAACTGGAATAATTTGATTCTTTGTTAATTTTTGGTTATCCAGATCTTACCATAGTGGTACGAGTAAAACGTGGGGTTTCACGCTACACGCCTTTCTCACGTACCAAACGCCCGCTCTCAAACAACAACGAATTATAAAATAAATAATATTTTTGCCATATTTTTCCTTCTATATAAATTTCTATCGTTTTCTAAGAAATTACTTTCAATGTTGCCAGTCCACTTTGTATTACATTCTACATTATTATTTTAAAAGTATTTTCATGTTTAATACAAAAACACCAACATCCTTTATTTTGTGCCCCAGTCATTTAGAAAATTAGCTGGTTAGTTGACTCGTTCACGCATTCGTGTTTTAGACATATTGGATATCACAGAACCTTCTATATTAATTAACGGTATTTTCGGGCAACACCTATTTCCTAAATAAAAGCTATATGGAAAACATGAAACGTAGTAAATTAAATTGATTATAAAAAGTTCTGCTCGGTTATTGTGACAGTGCTCAGATTGTTTTTAGTGTATAAGGAAAGAATTTCTGCTATAGCTATAAGCGCTCATAACTAGTTTTTATACCAGTCAGTGTGTCATAGTGGAAGTCCACCACCGCTCATTTTCTTTAAATTTTAAGGAAACCTGACAATGCGACTTGATATAAAGTCAGAAGTTTCTTACTTTTTCAGTATTTAGGTTGTTGGTTTATTAACTATCTTTTCCATGTGTCCATGAAGTAATTTATATGTCTTTTCATTGCTATTTATATTTGATTTAAAAAAACCACTGAAATTCTTATCATGTATGTTGAGTAAGCATTATAAAATGTATTCAATAGTTAAAGATTTTTTATTTTTAAATCTGACCATTTTGAAACGTTACAAGTTATAAAATTAACCTAATTAATAATTTTTTTCTGAAATACTATTCCAATTTAAAACCAATTTAATCACATTCCTAACTTTTCGCGCTACTGCTAAAGTCTGGGAAAAAACCTTACGACGGCGTACATTTGTTGAACTTGATATTAAAGCATATCCATCACAAGTTACAACAGTGTAAGCCCTTCCAGGTTACAATTTACAATGTATATATATATATTCCGTTCGACCTCTCCCGTGTCCTGTGTCCTTGTGAGGTGATTTATTTTTTGCTTTTAGCGGCAACCGTAAAAAGAATAAAGTTATTCACCACCAAAAATAATATGCTGATATACTAGATGTTTCCTAAGTACGTGAAAAAAATCATATAAAATATTTAAAAAGCAACGATATTCGGAACTCCAAATATGGTATGATTTTCTAGTTTTATGAAAAAAAGAAACTGTGTTCCTGGCAATTCTTTAAAGTTAGTAACTTCTTTAGAAGGCATTTTTGATCACGTGTTTATAGTATATTTTCTTAGAATAACTCAAGAAATCACTTCCTCAAGTTGGGACACGTACCTAGAAAACACTTTGTATACAAGGTGAATCTTTAAGTAGGGGTGATATTTTTAAGGGTAATAGTACTAGTCGTCATGAATATGAATCCGATTTTTTTTTGTAAGTTGTAAATTGGCCGATTTACGAGTTTTTTTTTTAATTCACTAAAAAGAAAATCGCTTATGGGACCTTTTCTCTATATCACTTGTCAACTGTTTGCTTTTCAGAGTCACTGAACTTTACTGCTACTTTACCACTGGTCTAGTCTTTAAATGCAGCAGGTGTACGTTAACAAAAAATAATGTGAATAAACATAAACAAACGATGGTGATTCGGGAGCTGCTGAACCCGTACACGAGCCAGTTTTAGTTTTTAGTGGCCCTTAAATTAAATTTGTTGTTTAATAAATTTTTCGTCCAAATCTCTTGTGATTTTTGTTTGTTTGTCATATTACCAAGTGGACGTGAACTACTTCTATATTAATATTTATATCTCAATATGCCATAACTGTATCCAAAGTGAACTCCTGAATCCCAAAAATATAAACTATACAGGGTAAAACCAAAGTTAGTGTCATTTCCGGTGAAACCGGAAGAGACAGAAAATGACAAATCTGTAGAAATAATGCATATTTAACCTTTGTTGAACGCACCCAAACTTTAAATTCATATCTTGTAAAACCAAGAAGATATAGGGGCGATCGTCATTTCGTGGTATATGCGGTAAAAATTTACTTAAATATATCATGGCTTAAAAAGTCATGTCTCGAGAAGCTTCAGCATTTACATATTCCTGTTTACGTGTTTGGACCAAGATTACTCGGTTATGAAATAAGCGTAACGTTTGTTTTCGAACATGTATTGATTTCACGGCACTAGATCTCTAAAAGTGCGCTAGTTTGCAAAGAAGCAATATGTATTTGAATAAGAACACATCCAGAACAATTTGTATAATAAAATCACCATCTGAAAAATGCTTTGGTATTTATTAAAATGCATAAAGTTAAAAAAAATATTATTTCGTCTTTTACAACAACCGTGATGGTTTTATTGACTAATAATTATTTTAATTTATCATTACTAAATCGCAGTTTCTGTGTGTGTATATCCTTTTGACGAACAAAAAAGTAAACGAAATCTTAAGAGATAGGTATATAAATAACATTATTTGTTATTACTATTTCTCTGCCGTGTTGTATGAGCTGATCCTACTTTTATTTATATCAAGAGCAAGATTACGTAAGATAGTATGTACAAATTAAGGCGACGTACAAATTAAGGCATTATTGATATAGATTTTTTTGATATGTTAATTCGTTAATTTATTACGTTTTAATTAATTCCATTGATTACAAATTATACCATCAACGGCGTTATATGGAAATATCATTATAAACTGAATAACTCGATATTATGAACACATTAATGTGTTTTAATACGTACCATAGGTGCCACGTACGTCGACGGTTTTGTCAATTACATCAAAAGGGCTGAAAGTGACCCCGTAAAATGTGATAAATTGCAACCCTAAACAGTATAGGCCAGGGTATATCGGCAGTACTGTACCATAAATATATGTAAAAAAGCGTTAATCTAACCACATCATAATTCGCTTGAAACAGGTTTATAAATAAGTAATCAGTAATTAAAACAAATCGTCGCGTCGGTCGTAAAGAAAGAGAAGTTAAATATACAGTATATTCACTTTTGAACCAAAGCAGTTTGTGAGTGAATATGAGATAGCAGTAAAGCGAGAGCACTACACATGCGTGACTGCATATCGATCTCAGAATGTTAGCGCTCTCGCTTTATTCTCTCCTATTCACTCACAAAGTGCTTTGGTTGAAAAGTGAATTTACTGTATACTTAATATGTTTACCAGCAGGTTTAAAACAAAATTGTATAGAACATCTTAAAACATCGTCAATCCAATTTCAACAATATTTATAAACAGAACTCAAAACGCTATTTTTTTTAAATAGTTGTCTGTCTATCTGTCAGTTTCAATATTGATAATTTCAAACTCCTTTAAGATATTTTGATATGGTAGAATGAATCACTGGTAGACGTAAACAGTTCAAGATCTACTGCAGGCTAAGTTGGTAGAAACATCTGTTCATAAGTAGGAAGGGGAGGTGAGAAAAAAAAATTAGATTTTATTCAAAATGTACATTTTGTGCCTGTCTCACTAAGCCCAAAAATCTAATGTCATTCGTTTATCGGGTCAAAAATCTTGAAAATGTTTTAATACATTTTGGCATTTATACAGGGTATTTCAACTAAAACGGTATATTTCATTATAAAATTAATTATTTGTACAAGTTTAAGAAAAACTTCAAATAATAATTGCACTGAATCTATGGTGAATATATGGAAAATCATTCTGATCACACAGAGTGTCCCATTTCAGTTAGATATTACACAACTCCGGTATTTTAAGTAGAACACCATGTTTATTTTTACATTTTTGGATTCCTAGTTAAATCTTGAGTTGATATTATGTAATACAAGATGCCCAAAACATACCGTTATAGAACTATATATATGAAACGTATCACGATTTTAGCGCTCTGAATATGACTAGACAGAATCTACACCATAAAAGTATAAATAAATTATATCAATCATAAGTGAATTTAACCTTGCATTTCGCAGCTGAAATGAATATGGGTCGTTCCAATAAAAAAAAAAGGTATTCGGATGGGTAATTCATGGCAAAGCAAACCATGTAAACCATAAGTTTCTAGTTTTTAAGGTTATACTAACTAGCAATATTCAGTACGCTGTAATCGTGAAATTTTTCAAAAATAGTCTAAAAAATATGCTTTTTCTACGAGCGTGCGTAAAGTACTAACTTTACGCACGCTTAATAGTACGCTAAAGTGTTTTTACTTTACGTACTAGTTCGTAAAGTAAATTAGTAAACAATTGCATATTAGAGCAACTATAATAATCATATCTTATTTTAAAAACGTGTAATTTTTAAATGACATTATGTTTTTACGTAATAGGTAGGTTTTGACGATTCACATTATTATTAGAGAATTTAGGTCCATTTTGGTAGTAGAAAAAATATTGTATGCAATTCATGCGTAAAGTGAGCTTCTTCTACTCATGGGATTGTCGCATTCGCCTACGGCTTATGTGACAAAATTCCCATTCGTGAAAAAATCTCACCTTACGCATAAATAACTATTTCGTAGGCTTACAAATAGCAAATACTTTGAGAAACAAAAAAAAAATGGAATTACAAATCTTAACTCAACGGTTCAAAAATTATGTTTCAAAAATATATAACTTGAGAAAGTTTGAACAAAGTTTTTGAAATATAGTGTGACAATCCTTATGCTTTTCTGAAAAATAAAACTGTATAAATTTGACTTTTGAAATGGTTAAACACATTTATTGTTATTTATTGGTAATTGTCACATACGTAGTAATGCTTGAAAATAATCAAATAGTAAAACCTTGCGATATGCTTAAGAGAAACCTCCCTCGTAATATATGAAAATAGCCTGGCTAAATGCTCGTCTGACTGTAAACAGCAAAACCTTACCATAACGTTCAGAGAAACCTCTCTTGTGTGTGCTCAAACGACCAATAGAAAATGGAACAAACCGCACTTTTTAATAATTAATTATTGCCGAGATATTGTCGCCAACAGGCTTAATAGGTAACAATTGTTGCCGAGATATTGTCGCCAACAGTCTTAATATGTAACGTTGTAAATAATATTGGCTGAACAACTGTTCCTAATTTATTGACGTTGCGAACCAGTAGGCAAACCTAGCAGGTAAACACTTCTGCCAATCGTAGTTTGAAACAGGTGCATGCGTATGTGAAATACCGTAGTGAAACTATATGTACAGACAATGTGAATACAATAACTGGAACGTCATCAAAACTACCACTATAAAACCACAAGATCGGGTAGCATCAATCCAGATGGTGCATAAAAGCTTACTTGTAAATCTTGTACATCGCTCATCGACGTCGATACATTCAAGGAAACATCCAAGGGCTATGAATTATTTTAAATGACGTTAAGTGCTGCATCTCGGCCCAGATGTTTATAGTACTATTATGAAGTTCGACATGCTTTCGATTCCTTAAACGATCCATCATTGAAATTTATCCGAGATAGCGACGCCGTGGTGTCGCGCAACTTCCAGCCGGTTCCACTGCGTAGATGCATGGAATTATGCAAGTCCAAATACGTCAGCCGTAAAAAGTGTGCGAAATATGTACTATACTTTATCTACGATCGTATTTATTAAAATTAAAAGACAATTTTTATTATTTTTCGCTTATGTCAGTTTTGACAGCGTTAGAAAATTAAGTTGTGCACTCGTCATTTTTAACGATTTTAGCCTGACGTCAGCAATATTAACTACTAGAGTGTGTAATATTGTCACGTGGTCACATTACAGCACTCCTACAATGTGTAATGTTCAATTTACATAGATGGCAGAGAGTACATTTTCAGCTATTTACGTTAGTGATCGTGCAAATAGTACCTATAATGTATAAATTCTATAAGTTCAATATTATAGAAGCAGCGGGGAAGCTTTTTAAATTCAAATATTTGTAAATTACTATACTGACACTAGTTTCATATTATAAAAACAAATAGGTACATATATTTTGGCAATACATGTTTTTTATATAAATAAGCTGATTCGAAGTAATATATCTAATAAGGAAGCATGCTTATGGCTTATGTTTTACACCAAATTTTTTATAATGAAATTAATACCTCGTTTACAAAAATATATATAGTACTAAAAATTGATCATTGATATTATTTAATAAACACGTAGGTAAGTATTTAATTTATTAAAAGTTCAACATCGAGAGCTGCCTCGAAATTAAATAAGTTCTAAGTACTAAGCCTTCTGTTTGGGACGTTGATGAAACATGTTTTTTCTAAGCATTTCCTCATTAATCTCATTTCCAATATAATGATGAATAAAATCAAGTCGTCCCTCAAAAATTGTTATAAAAAATTGTACTGCATTCGATTTTATATATTTTTTTAATTATAAATAAAATTATTTGTAAGTTTCTGTCTTCTTTTAATTTCCATCAACTCAAAAGTTCAGTAGTCTGAAACCTTTTAACTTAATTAGGCACATAACGCATGGAATTTCCGTGAAAGTATTTGTTGTGTTGTAAATGTAATCATGAAAATAAAAATATTTTAGAGGAATTCTCATTAATTACGTCTACAAGGTGATAAATCATATATGGAAATAGTGACAATAAATCTTAGATAAAAAAATATAAAGGTAGCATCCGACGACTTTACCCGCACCCAAAATATGATTGGATTTCTTGCAAAAATGTATTTTATCATCAGAAGAAAGCAGACAGAATTCTTTAAATGAAAAATTATGGCTAAATCAAATATTTCTTTCCGCCATAAGCTATTCAATCTCCAAAGGAAAGAATATGTTTGTGTATTCTATTACATTTATTTTATATTGACTATTGACATAATCTACTTATGTGCATTATCTTATGATCAATCTTAACGATCGCACGAGTGAAATTTGTAATCAGCAACGTCCGAGTTTTTCTCTATTTCCATTTCTACTTCGAGAGCACAAAAAGGAAAAAATATTTGCAATACTAAATCTCAGTTTTTCTTTTTTGCATTGTACGGTTTCCACACGAGAGATCCCAGTCTATAATAATAATTGTTCGGTTGGGGTTACCAAACACATGTGCCCATTCTCATTGATTTTACCACCATTAATATTATCTATGACAGATTTAATCGATAGCCATAATTTATATTTATTGCAAGGAGGTAATTTTTCCAATCGTTTTTACGTTTATTAGATACTTAATAAAGTTTACAACCCTACAATAAAAGTAATTCATTGTAATTTGAGTTTTCATATGAGATCTACAATAAAGTTAATCGAGAATTTTAATATTAAAAAGTTTATTATATAAATTTGAATATTAAAATTATTCAAATTTGAAATCAATGGTGTATCGTATATTATTTTACATACAAGCATTTAATTTTTTATATAATTATCGTATAATCTATAGAATACTCCTTGCGGCAAAAACTCAGAATGTTGTTTTACACCAGATTTCTTTTAAAACAAAAATAAAGATGCATCATTTCTCGATTATGCCAGCTTGAGTGCAAAAACGTGCCTCAATAGAGGGCACTATTTTTCTATTGTATTAATTTCACAGCAATGAAACTCATTTTTACGATTTTACTTATTTATTTATTTATTTTTAAATAGGTTTCTTGAGCTTCTTACGAATTATAATTCAATTGTACTTTCCGTTCTTGAGTTATCATGCATACATGAAATGTGATGGATTGATTGACGATGTGCAAACAGATAAACATACATTTTGAAAATTATTCAGAATTCAATGACGGTGGTGTAAAAATGTTAGTAATGCTGCCAATATTTCCGGTTTCACAAATATGCAGTCAGACATAATATACTCTTCTGCAAAGAGTATAATAATAAATAATTTGAATTAGGCGTTCGAAATAGTATCGTATCGAAATGAAACAAATTCATATACCCAAACGAAGCTCTTGCTAGATATGAATCGATTTACAGTTTCCAATATGAAGTTTCGGTAACAATAGGACCTCGTCTGGTGAACTAGATAATGATGTTGAATGCTATATGTATACCAATAGCAATATCCTCAGATAATGTTTTCTGTTCCCTATCTTTAAAGCAAAACCTTCGAAGTGTACTCAGATTTAAATGATATATTTCATATAATTTCACAAATTCCATAATAAACATTATTAACTAAAAGTGGAACCATTATGTCTATTGTCTATTGTTTCACACACATATTATTTATCTTTAATAGTTGGCGGATCAACTAAAACAGGGATTTTTTCGTGTTTATCAAATGACAAATATATTTTTTTCGATCAGGGGCAATCGGGGATCCTGTGAGTTTTTGAAGAGTCAAATTCATTATTGTGGTAATAGCTGTTCCTAGATGGCAAGAAATAACTCTAAAAGAATATTTTTCTAGATTTTAATATTTTTCTTTCCGGTTTTCGTCTTCTATAAAATTAAATCCTATACAAAGTAACTACTATTTTGTTTATAATTAATATTTTAATAATTTAACTCATGTTTTATTTTTTAAATATTTGTAATTTTCATGTTACTTGTGAGTTTGGTGCTATTATACTGTAACATTTGAAATTAGATTTGATGTTTGTAACTATAATCTAGACATTCTAAACAATTCATGACACGCGCTTCATTCAGTAATTGAATTATTGTTCGGGAATATTCTATCGAAAAATAAAGCCGCTTTCTTTACAATTCTACCTTCATCGTTTATCAAGAGGTTTTACTGTTCTTCGATATTTTGGACAAGCTTCTTAATGAAGATACTTTTCTGCATGAAAATTTTTACAAAGTAAGGAGGTTTTTGTAAAGTAACAATTTTTTGTATTAAATTTAGGTGCATAATTTGCCAATTAGAATGTAATTCTAATAATAAGAAGAATAACTATTATTATATTATAATTTAAAGAGAATTTTAATAATGATAAAGTATAAAAATATGTAATATACTACACTAATAAACAATAATTGACACTACTGAGCAGTAATTAAAACTTTCATATAACCTGAACTAAAATTTAAAAAAAAAGAATAAACTCCTTATTATCATAGTTTTTTTACAAGCTTGAGGAAAAGTATACTTTTCCGCATGCATTTTAATTTCGAAAGTTACGCTTTTCCGCATTAGTGTAGAAAAATGAAAAATATTATACTTTTATTTATATTTTCGAGTAAGTTATAATAATTACATTTTGAGAATATGTTAAAAAAGTAATCACAGATAGAGGTCTTAAAATAAAGAGACACGTGTATTTTCGTTTTCGTCAATTTTGATTTTTAAGGCCCGTACGGGCCCCATAAATGGGACGTTGGGAAAACAGTTTTTTGAAATATTTCGATAAGTACTTGATCGATTTCAATGAAATTTGGAGGGTAGTCTCAAAATAACCTGTCCAATAGAACCCTTAAAATATTTTTAGATCTGCCGTAAGGGGGCGCTACGTAGTCACTACATCACAATTATTTTTCTAATTAAAATGAATTTTTTAGTAATGGTAATTTACCTAAAATTCACACCCCACCCACCAGTAAAGGTCCAGATGATACTGCTACCGATTGTGAAAATATACTAATTTTATATGAAAACTCAGATCATGAGAATCGTAGTGAGGATATATCAAATGAAATTACACAGGATATTCAAGAAGAGCCATTGCACAAAAAAACAAAAATATACAATCAAATTCATCAGGAAGCGTTACCTCCAGATATAGAAAATGTCGAACCAGAGAAAACAGGAGTTCAAGAAAAAACAAAAAAGGGAAAGGGGTACAATGGAAGACAAACATGTTTTATGGTTATAATTTGAGCTCGATTATAGCGCTGTTCAGGTTGTGTTTGAGGAGCTCCTAAAGGTGTCAGTAAGTAAGCCTTGCAAGGATATCCCTCATCTCCAACAAGACTGTATGGGGAAAGTTCATTTAATTCAAACATTTCTTCTTATTAACGAGTCATTGAAAATGGTGGTATCCTGCACAGAACCAGGCTATCGAGCAACTATATACTTGATCTTAAGATTAGCATCACGTATCACTTGGGTATTGATACTGAACCGAATTTTCCTGTTCCTGTAAACTTCTGCAACATTCCCACCGGGTGACTAAATTTTTATATGTGTACAGTCTAGAGCCCCTATTATTCCTGGTAATCTTCCAATGTTATAGAACTCTACAACTGTTTTTCTTTTCTGTTCTTCACTTTCAGGCGTATGTTAATAAATTGCGGACGTAACGAGGCTATATTTCTAGTTATTTTGCCCACTATTCTTGAAACAGTTGGCTGAGAAACATTAAAATGGTCACCAACATTTATTTGAAAAGATCCTGTGGCATAGAATCTTGCGTATGTTAATATTTGTTTAATTTTAGATATAGGTTGATTCTTATTTTCTAATGGTTCTTCAACATCCACTAGTAACTCGGAAAGTCTTTGCACCGTGGCTTTGTTCATTCTAAACCTCTTTTTGAACTCTATATCATTCAGTTCTATTAAAGGATTATTTCGAGGTTTCACAACCCTTTGTCTTCTTGGGATATCATCTTCACTCTCTGAAGATGATGAACGTAAATTATGAAACTCTACTCGATCCATATCACTGTAATTTACACTTTTGTTAGGTTATAATATGACTGATAATAGATATAAGTAATACTTTTTGGTCAAGTATTTCACAAACAACCCGCTGATGTTTCGATATCGCTAACAGTCTGTTAAGGTTATAACAGCTCGAATTTCTCCCGTTAACTTATCAGAGGATTTAACCGACTGTCAAGCCTTAACCATCTATGGTGAATACCGCTATGGTGAATACCGCATAGCAAGTTTCCTTGCCTCTCAACCAACCAGCCATATATGGCTACCTATTACATTCCTCGTATAAAATCTAGGTGTCCGATAGAAGATTTTATTTTTTTTTTTGTTACTTCCATTTTCATATTAAATTGTAAAACAAGCAACTCTATCGGTTTAGATGCAATATCGATGTATCGATGTATCGATCTAGTTTAAGAATTGTTATCTACCATTTAAATCGAACTTATTTGCAGAATTTAATTTTTGAAGGTTAAACGTTGAAATTATTAATTATTTTGAACTGTAGCACGCCCCGCTCCGTCGACTCTATTGTCCATAATTATTATGTATTACCACTACGTATTTTACAGCAGAAGGTAATTACGAATGACTTGTCATCAATTCAAAGATATTTACGACTTACTAGGTATATCACTACTCATTATATAAAATCGAATTAATTAATTGATCAGTATAATACAATAAATAAAAATTCTGCAATAGCAAGTTCATAGATTGGTATTGTGGTGGTTAGCACAATACCAAAATTATTTATTGCTGCTGGATTTGAAAAAGGGGATTTTTAGAATAACAAAGAAACACTTTTCTTTTACAAACCTATGGTGTGGCGTCATACTCATTTTACTTTAACATTTGGTTATCACCAGCAAGCAAATATTCCCTTATTGATTATTACTAAAAATAAGAGTTAATCCGATACGTTTTCTAAGAACGGACGGAATTTATGAATAATATTTTACTTGCGAACGTATACAACGGTTTATTCAAATCCGATTATTATTTAAAGAGGCGGATAAAAAAAAACTTTGGTGGAAAATTGGTGACGTGAGGAATATAAAACGAATGAAATTTGTTGAAATGTAAAGGAAGCCCGTTTCAAAAGAAGTGCTGGCCAAGGAATTTTGAATAACGCTGAGGTAGATGCGTTTATTTGCTTTATTCTTATGGAAATGGCTTCTTTTTTATTTCAGTTATATCTGAATATATGTCAATTCGTCTGTATTTGAATGAAGGTTGAATAATTTAAACATGGATAGAGTAATACGATCCACATGCCGTTTACATAAATTAGCAAAGAGACTTTCCTCTTTTATATAATTAATTGGGGTAGCGAATGAACGTAAGTAAATAAGCATTTCTAATTTTTTTTTGGTTATATAGGTGAATTGTATAATGTATATCAATGAATAAATAAATAAATAAAGTTTACCAAGGCTTGAGTTCGAGGCCATTTGCTAAGTTAAATGTTGTTTAATTAATGATATTATTAAATTAACTTATAAAGAAGTAAGCACATTTAATATAAATATTATTACGTAAAGTTTTTTTTTAATATTTAAATTTGAAGATTTAATTAATACAATCGTTGTGCAAAAGTAGGTATGTGTATGATTACTTCACTTTACAGTAAAACGACCAGAATCCATTCGGTTTAGAATGATGCTATAAAATATGGAAATAAAGACATTAGTCTATGAGTATTGTTTTTAATGTGCTTGATGTAATAAATTGCGAATGATCTACAGCCACTTCCCACATTCTGAAGGGCTAGTGACGGCAAATTCCAAAGTTGTGTATCTTAAGTATTATTATTATTAAAAACATGGGGTATATCACTAAATTTGAGAAAAAACAAATTGAAAAATGTTTCAAATATAATTTTTTCAAGTTATATTAAAAATCATTCTTACATTACAGTAATGATTAATCTACATACAAACTTGCACTGCCAGAACACGGAATTTAACTTTACTGTTCAAGACAAAACTGTTTTCATTATTATATTTTTCGTCCGTGCTAAATTGGTTTAAAATACTCGCCTTTGTGCGCTCGTCTCTCGAAAAGTTTTAAGGATACTTTGACTTTGGGATATTTATAACTATACTTCGTGACAGGTCTACGAAATAAATTTTAATTATTTTAAAATTGCTCTACACATAAAATGTATTGCCAAGACAATTTCAACGGATATTAGCAAATTAAAGTAGAACAGTAAGTTAATAAAAAGTGAATCTTATAATTATATTTTATTAACATTAATAAAGGTGTGCACCTCAAGATTTTTAACAGAAAATAAGCCTGGCCAAAGTTTTTGCTTTATTAATCTGGGTACAATGTTATTATCATGGTATTTTTATATTCTAACGTTAATATTAAATTATTTTGCACGGAATTAATTCAGAGTAATATTTGCTGTGGAGTTATACGATATACTTTTTGTAAAATGACAATAAAAAGAATTGTACAATAAATAATGCAAAACCTCTTTTACTCTCATTCACAAAATTGCAAAGGCAGCTTTGCAGTAAATGGGATGACTTTTAGAATTTACCAGGAAATATCCGAATATTCAAGTCAGTTCAGCGCTTATCCTTTCTTTGAAATGTGCCAGATTAATGGGACGCAGGCAGGTTAAAGTTATCTTTCAAAAGATTACACTCGTTATGCGCCTATATAATTAACAAGGTCTCCTATTCGTATCAAAACTATTAATTATTAATAGTGGCAGTAGGGGGCAAATTTATTATTATCAATTTGGTAAAAAAACACTCGTTGTTACAGTGCACTCTTATTAACAACGCTGCTCCACTTTCAATAGTCATGTTATTAGGATAAAAAGGTGCAAATTAGTGTATCTACAAAGACATTTTTTATAAGAACAGCTAACGCTTTTACGCGCTTTGAAAATTACAGCCGACCGACGTTAGTTGAGCAGACAGAGGAGACGCAACAGTTACATTCTGGTCAGTATTTCAGTGAAATTTTTATTCAGAAATTATGTAATAACACTTAGTAATATAACTAATTTTGTTCATTTCCCAAATTCAGCAATGTTATTAAATTGCTCAATTATGCTCTATATGATCGTTTTAACCTGGATATGCCTAGAGTTTTTGTGAATAGCTTTTTTATTCTTGCTGGATTTAAATTTTCAATTTGTATATTTACGTGAAGCTGTTCTATATGTTAGGCCAAGCTACTTCTAAATGAATCTCGAATCAATTTAAGTAGCCTTGTGGTGTAGATATAACTTATTAGTTAGCCATGTTTGTAACTGTAACTTCTATTCTATGGTATTGTAGCTTTACCTACGCTACGCATTTTTTACATAAAAAATTAAAAATGCATGCTTCGAATGTGTAATGGAGTAACCTAACCACAGCTTTATCTTAAAAGAATTTAAAAATCAATATTGACTGGAAATTAATGTTGGACAAAATATAACAAATATATTTCATAAATTTACTTGAGATACTTCTGCGAGAAACTGGTACATGACTAATAAAATTAGGCATTTCAATAACTTTTTATTTTACTAACATTGACTGAATTGATCTCTTATTCTGGAAGCCCAGCTGTTAGTTCTCTAGCATCTTCGACTAGTGTATTATCAAGTAATAAACAAAATAACTTAGTCGGAGGATACTATGGTGAGCTGTGACTTTCGGCAACATCATCGCTGACTCCTCTGCAATATAATGGAAATCGGTCTTTTGCCTGTCTTTTTTACGCTTGAGGATATTTAATTTTTAATTTAAGCAAGGCAGTTACATTATTAACAAAGTTCTATTTCAACGTTCTTTTTATTTCGCTTTTCATTTGCTATTCCAGTTATTTCAATTAGCCCAGGGTCGATTACTCATGTTTTATAAGTGATTTATAAATGACTTTATTTAGGGTTTATACTCGCATAATAACAAATAACAAAAAATATATCCAATTTGATATACTCACATTGATGTTTCATCTCTAAACATACAATTATTAAGTGTACATGATTATACCTGGAAGGAGAACAGAGACAAGAATTTGCCTTAGCAACCTCAATAAGACAACTGCCTGCAACACCTTCTTCTGTTCTGTCTGTTCCCCAGTTACAGTCGTGAGTTTCCATTGTCAACAATATTTCTCCTTAGCTAGCATATTATTGTGGTTCACCACCTACATTGCATTACATTATACTTGTATGTATCGGACACAACGAACGCATCGTACGAATCGTATTTATTTTACCAATCTCGCATATTATATTCGGATTTGCCTAATGTATTGCCGAAGTAGATCATTCAGTTTTATTTCTGTTGTCAAAATAAACAGTTCAGATGAAGAGAGATAGAGATGTTCGTTATTGCATGCGCTTTTGAGAAAGAAGAAAGAAAGGAATAAAGGAAAATTTTGGGTTTATAATATAAATATGAAGAAAACATTAATGGAGAATTGTTTTACTAATTTCTTTCCAAATATTTTGTCATCTCTGTTGATGTAGTGTTTATAGTTTAAATTATAAATTTTATTTGTATTGTTGGACCAACGTAATTATTAAACCATCGTTCAACTTAATATCTAGAGTAGGTATCTAATCTACTTATTATAAATTTCGACTGTTGCTTTACAATCACCTGTTATATTTCCTTTGTTATTTTTCTGTTTTGTTATTTTAATTTTTTTTATTTATTTTTATTTTTCTATTCTTTTTTTTAATTATTATTTGTTTCTATTTTTTAGGAGTACCGGTAAGAAACACGTGTTTGCTAAGGGGTCCTTCATGGCGTCGGCATCACTGAATTAGCCTAAGTGAAGGTTATACAGGGGGAAAACACAAAAGAGTCTTATAATATTACGTAATAAGTTTTTCTATTAATAAAATTATGATTTTGGGTATATTGTTTAGTGAATTTGTATTGACATAAATATTTTTTTTTATTTTTCGAACTTAATGTGCTTAATAAATTGAATGGTTAATTTTTGTCATTTATTCCTTTAATAAGTTGCTATAACGAGTCCTGTGCTTTTGGTGTTCTTATATATCAAATTGGATAATTTTGTTACTATTACTTCGACGATTGCGTAGTGAATGTAAATTTTATCTATCTATAAGATTATATGCAAATACGATGTTACTGCTAATCAATAGAAAATAAGTATTCATTGAACTTAATTCTGGGAATCACGCCAAATTCTAAAAAATAAATAGAAATAAGAAAATTGCCAAAATATGTCAAGATAAAAGTGTAGTATCAAAGGCAAACCTCAACAGTTTGCCCCAGGAAACCACTGTATATAGTTCTAAATGAATATAAATACAATATTGTTATCGAAAATTCGTATCTGTGGTTTTCTAGTATAGAAGATAAGATTTAGCAAAATGTTCAGGTTGGGGGGTGGTGTATTCCTTGCCATCTGTGATTGGCAACTAGGTCAACGCGACATTAAATAACAAAAGAAAAAATATTATTATAGTTATCCATAGCATGCATATTTTTTATGAAACTTGTTTTGTTGTATTATTTGTTTATTATGACTCTTTCTTATTTAACTTCGTAACGTGATCATTTGCTGTAAAATTATAATAATATAGTTATGGAAACTAAAACTCTAATTAAGATAAGATTCACAAAAGTAACTAATGAACGAAATACATGAAACTGTGGAATAACTCGGTGACATATTTTATTTTTAGCCCACCTTATTAATCTATTAGAAAGATCTGACGTGAAGAACCCTGACTTTAAAAATTGATATAAGAATATTACTGAAATATTTCTGAATTTTCTTATATTTTAAAAATAATATTAGCAAGATATATTTAATTTCTAATGCTTAGTCATTACAGGTTCGAAATTAAATCGTCCCATATTTATTGATCATTATCGAGGAAATGTAAATTGTAAACTTGGCAAATTTCTACATCTACTTACTTTTATCAAAAAATTATTGTAACTGATATGCAGACAAACTAATATCCAGTTATTTAAAAAAAATAATAGTAAATTCTTTGTCTTTCCTAACTTTTTGTTTTTTTCCGTTTCTTTCGTTGGGAGTTTTACCATATAGAGGGTGTTTCTAAATCACATGTAAATCTCTGACCACATATTCCTTACTTTAAAATATGAAAAAAACTTTTTATAAACATAATAATATATCCGGAATCGAATCCTAAGGGAGCTAGAGGCACCTCAAAATGGCACTTAAAAAGTAGTTTTTTTAAATTATTTCGGAAATGACGTAACGAATACTTTTCATATTTGGAATATACAATTACATAATGGATTTGCCTAAAATACTAAAATTTGATCAAATTCAGTTAGCTCAGAATACATTTTTTAGCCCCCATAAATAAAAATTTTTAACAGAAAAAGCCACTGCATCTCTAAAGAGTAAAACATTTTCAATTTTTAAATAGAATGATTCATTATCTGACTTTTCCTACTCCTGTAAAATTTTGCTTGGATTAACCGTTTATATCGAGACAGTTTTTTTTTTTTTATTATTAATATTATTATTATTTCGGGGTTTTTGGCTTTGGTATGTTACCATTAGCACAGTGCCATGTGTTTTTTAATATTTATTATGAGACAACGGCACGCGGTCTTCCCGAGCGGTGACCCATCTCAGTACTAATCGCGCCCAACGCTGCTTTACCTAGGTGATCGGCCGAGAACCGTTTCACTAACGTGGTTAGCAGTTGTTGCCCTGTATCGAGTCAGTTTATCGATATGACTAGTGGCGGTTGGTGAATTTTCAATGTACGATATTTCTATTTGGAAAAAATACAAAGTTGATAATTTGATGAGCAGAGCTAATGCAGATTTCTTACATTTCTTCAGAAACGGTTAATCCAAGCAAAATTTTACAGAAGAAGGAAAAGTCAGATAATGAATCATTTTATTTAAAAATTGAAAATTTTTTACTTTTTAGTAACGCAGCTCCCTTTAGGAGTCGATTCCAGATATATGTTTATAGAAACTTATTGTCATATTTTTAAGTAAGGAATATGTGGTTCAGAGATTTACATATGATTTAGAAACACCCTGTATATCTAAAATAATAAATATAATAAATACATGTAGTAGAAATCCAAAAGATAGTAAAAGAAGAAGACATAGAATGTTTTCTACTTTTGCAAACTCTCAATTTTGAATTTATAAATTACATAATTGACATGTACCAAATATTTTAGCAATTCTCCAGTTAGGTACTGAAAAAGAGTCACCGACCGAAAAATCACAGAAAATTATAAGTTACTTTTTTTATTTATTTAGAATCGAAAATATTTAATTCAATTATTTCGTTAAATTACAAGAAATAATTATCAGTTTCTCTGCGAGTGATTTATTCACCATTATGATATTTAATATCAACCCATATTTATTCTTTCCTAAATTTGAAACTAGAGATTTGCAATAGAACTTATATATATATATATACAATTATAAATTCATTTTATGTCTTCTTATAAATTAACAACAAAATCTTGTAGGAGGCGTTGTGGACGACTTCCTCAATTAGTGTAAATTTATAGGTACCACACAGCAATTGATTGTTATCCAAAAATGAATAAGTTGTATCTGGAACTGCTCGATTCAAGGGACATAAATCTTCTTGTAATTCCTTCTTCTCTGAGTATTATTTCCGCCAGCTGATATAAGCAGTCTTAAGTCGCACCTCTCGGCCAACAAAGGCGTCAAAATGGTAACAAATGACTTAATTTCGCGTGCTTGAGTTGCAATCGAAGGAATAAATTACAAACCCGGCCACAAATGAACCTGCGTTCGGTAAATGAGTGTTGGAAAATCACGCGAGCCATCTCATTATCTCAATCAGAGCCACAGAGCCCCTTAAAATATATGAATTGTTCAATAAAAACCGTGAAGAATCACCTTTAGCAACACGAAGAGGTGTTTTACCTTAATATATTAGATTGACCACTATCTACTATCATGAGAAATATGACCCTGATTTTGGTCTAATTTCTTTGTCTTTTCTTTGGATGATATTTGTTAAGAATGGATCAAGTCATTTTTGTAATATCTAACGTTTTATTGCAATTTATACTTGACCAAAGTATCTTCAATAAACATTTAGAAAATATCTACTGTAATTTTTGTTTACTTTACGAACGATGTCTGTTATTACATCGCAATGGGCCTAGTGTGTGAATGACTCGACAATGAATTATAAAGTTTTGAGGCTCCAAGCAAAATGTTTTTTCTTCATTCTGGGAATTCTATCACCACATACGTATATTAAAAAAAAGAAAAATATATTATTTATTCCATACACATTTATTTCATATGTGTAACCTCTAACTCCAAAAATCTCTAGATTTGGTTTTCTTCTTCTTCCTCGATAAAAATATAACCACTTATTTTTTGAAAAATTTTCAGAAAATTTTTCTATAGGTAACTCATCTCTATTTGTGATAATGTAATCCAAGAAACACCTCTGATGACATTTATATAAAAAATTCTATAAACACACAAATACTATAAAGAAACCTGTATAATTCAGAAAAATTTTCGGAAAATTCAGAGAAAATAACAAGATAATCCATTTTTTGACAACATATTCGTAATCAATGACAAATTATTTTTCGAAAATCGGACTTTATGTACAAAAACTATAAATTTGGGGTTTAAAAAAATATCTGCCCTATCACACATGTTTCTGATTCTGAAAACAAAATCATCAAAATTCAATCAGTTTTTGAGGGTCTTTTTGAATAACATAGGAGATAATTCTGCAATATTTCTAGTATGTAAGTTAACAAATTCGTCTTTGTTTGTCTTATGTACTTATTTAAAATCTACTCTAGTTATCAAAACTTTGCTTTGCGGGAATAAGTCTCACTCTTGATTGGAAATGAGCAAAAAAATGGTATTCCTGCTTGTTGATCAGAAAATGTCAACTTTCCGTTCTCAAATGACAGTTGAAAAGTCGTATTTTTCAGAACTTCGTAGAAAAAGTTGTATTTTCTTCTCGTATTTTAGGGTCGGATGTATGTAATTTCCTCCCTGCCGTAGCTACTAAATATTACATCTAGCAGTTATTAACGACGGGGGGTAATGATTATTACGTCCAGCTGTTATTGGCGACGCGACGGGTGGTAATGAATATTACATCCGACTGAAATTGAGCACGAAGTGTACTATTGGAATAATTTTTATTATAATGTTAGTTGACGTTCATCCAAATTAATTATTATCTTACTACCTGACCTGTACAGTGTTATCATTATGTTTGGTAAGTACATATTTTAATCAGAATTTACCAGTTTATTGTAGCGATTAGAAAAATATGTCTTATACAAAAGTTGCAAGGGTATTTACTAAATTTTTATTTGGCTGCAATAAAAAAACAATTAAATGCCGATTTTTTTCAGATATGGACATAACCCATGTTTTTTTAAATGTAACACCCTATATATTATGTTTTTATCCAGTTAGATTTGGTTTTTACACTGATATTTGATAGTTTTATACATGATGTTTTGAATTATTAATCAAAAATAAAAAGATTGTAGGTAAATAGTCCTACTAGAGTTTAAACATTTTGCGTTAGCAAAGAGGGCTGTGGATGAAAACAATAGAAACTGTTATAGTTTTGATAGTTCATTAAAATGTGCCAACGACATTTTCTGGTGTTTGTAGGTTTTTGGACCTTATCTCAGTGGTGTAGTGTTCAACTTTTGAAAGCTATTTCCAATAGAGATACATAATATAAATTATGTCAAGAATTACTTCACCAGTGAAAGATAATGTACACGTCCCTTCATAATAGTACAAAATAGTTATTAGCATGTTTGTGAAAATTAAAATTTTATTCCTTTTCTTGTAATAATAACCACAATAATTCAGTTAAATAGTCGTAAAAAAATCGTTTTGGCAACTCTTCTAGGCTGACGTGTAATTTCCTCCAGTCGCTGTTTTATTTTGTAGCAACAAGAAGGTTTTGGCTGTAGTGAATAATAATTTATATATTGGCAGTAATTCTAGAAGTAAGTTTAAATGCCTTATAAATAAATATAATTACCATCAATGCCAAATAAGAGAGTTAGTACTCCGTATACAATGTATATTCCATTATTTCCAGATATATTGCTTTTACTTTACTCCCCAGATATTACATTGGAATCCTCTCTACTGTCGATTGGCTTTTGTTTTCAACATTTTCTCTGAAACAACTCTCTATTTATTAGTCTACTGATAATTCTTGAAGCGTATTAAATATGCAAAGCAACGTATCACCAAAGTTTGCCAAATTTAACGGGAAACACAAATCAAATTAAAACTTGAAAATCTATTCCTAAAAGTTAAATTTTATGTCATCATTTGTTAAATTCATTTTGCTTACTTATTTCAGTAATTAATGGTCAATACTGGTTTACTTTTATTGTGTAAGTATTATTATCAGGATTTTGATATTTGTCTGATGTACTTACATAATATATAATTTTGCTCTTGAAACTTACGTTTTTATATCACTTTTTTAACAATTCTTTATAAAGAAGCTACAAAAATTATATGAACGAAGGAAATTCAAAACAAGGTCATGAATACACATTCATGACCTTGTTACATACCCAAAAATAAGTTAGAATACCATAACAGTCTAAAGAGAATCTTTTTTAAAAATATAATTAAATGGTAGCAGTCTTGACTTGTGAAAGTAACTATAATTAAAGAGGATCTGGAGGACAAACAAGATTTAATTTTTCTATGGCCTACTTAGTAACCCAATCTTAATTTGATAGTGTATGAATGGGACATATTCCAAAGAAGAGCTTTATGTTAAAACTTTAATTTTGAGGTTTTAAGTAATGCATTCCACAAGAAGAATTGAATAATTTATTCCTAGATATGGATGGAAGGATCCGGTCACTAAATTAATTATTATTAATATATTTGTGATTTAAAAAGTAAAATCCTGCGAAACAAAGTACCGTGATTTAATTTCATTCGTGAAATTTTTAAAGAAAAATTACTCAGAAGAACAAAATTTGATTTTTTCTATGTACCTATGTACACATCATCCTTGAAGGATCCTTATTAGTTGAAAACGAATCTGGTCGCAAAAATGGTGTAACACATCAACATTTTGATATATTTTAACTTAAAAGTCTAAAAAATCTATTTCTTCAATGTCTTTTACCTTAACAGCACTCGCACAATTTTTGCTAGAAATTGAATTTTAAATCTTTTTAAACTGAGAGAGTACAGAGAGATCAATGCACAATTTGATGCAACAGAAATGAACAATTTACATCATAACCTTTGTATTTAGGTTTTTAATGTCGTTGATTATAAACCGTCCATTGAATTACAAAATTCAAGTTGGTTTGTTCAACATTATTATGCATAGGTTAAAACCAATAAATATTTAAATAAATTGCAGGGTAGATTTTTCAAAAAGAAATTATTGTAAGTAGCTTAAGGAAACAAAAATGCATGTTTGAGTACCAGAAATAATGAAATTTTAAATGGCGGCCTATGCATAAGTTGCGAGCATCGTCTGCGCGCGCAATCTAACTGAATTAAACTAAGCGGGAATATTCAGGTAGATGTCAAGGTCTTTACTTTTGTTATCTGTATTTCTTTCAAATCCATAAAAAAATTTCCATTGTGTTATTTATCTCTACCATATTTTTTTAAATAATTTTTATTACTTATATCGAAAATATCATGTTTCATTATAAAATTATTATAATTTGTATTAATTTTTATAAAGAAGTTCAGTTACTTCTCTTATTTGCCGTAATTATATTCTTTCTTTTAAAATTTATTTTTTCTTAGTAGTATTTTGACCTTTATGTAGCGAACTCTCGACTCTCTTCATGCTATTGCTCCATTATGTGTACGTTTGCTTCTTCCTGTTAGCACATAATTTTCTTAAGTTGCTGTTATTGTCAATTTATAAGATTAATTCCATTAGTTGCATCAAATACCTTTATTTACCTTTATTTATAAATAACTTTATTTAGGTTTTATACAAAACATAATAAACACAAAAGATTATCCAATTTCATATATTTATATTGAAGCTCCACTTTTGAACATACAAAAATATAAAATCAGTTGTACACTACAAGGTATCCCTCGTAAGAGGCTTACTTGATCTCCTAGCTTTATTATTACGCTAAAATGAAAAACCAAAATCTATTTTCAGGATATCTTTTTTATGAGGAATCCAATTGTATGATCGATTAAGCGATGACCTCTAATATACGAAGTATTGTCAAAAACCGATTTTCAAAATTTTTTTCACCCTGTGTATTATCACGGACATCGATATGGTACATTATTGTGATATATGCCATTCATAAATCTAACTTCCGGTTTAGCCGGAAATAGTTAAATTCGGACAACCTGTATATTATGAAATAATTGATTTCAAAAATATAACGCATGTCCATGCAATTATCTGTAATAGTTTTCGTTTTCTTTAGTTGTAAGCTTTTTGCGCGACTTTTTAGAAAAGTATTACAATTAGTTTATTTTATTACTTTATCGCATTTTGTTGCCAATTTTTCGAAAACTACTAAAGCTAATGCACATATATTTTTGAAATTGGGAGATTGGTTACTTTTCAATTATTTCATATGTACTTACAGGTTGTCGTCAATATTTGTCGGATGTTAGCTATTTCCGGTAATTAGATGTACAGGGTGTTCACGCGAGAATTGAACCCCCGCCTAGTTCCTTCCCCTTTGACACAATTTGAAAAATAAAAATTCGTTCCTATACGATTTTTTCCGTAGTTTTCAAATATGTCCATCATAATTTTCTATATCTCGTCATATACAGAGTGTTGCATATTTTTTTTTCAACTTGTGTGACACCCTGTACCTGATTATCGTAGTTGGTGCACTTTTTCATTCTGAACTCAAATAAAGGGAAAAAATCTAACGGACTCAAGTCCAGACTTCGAGCTAGCCATGCTATAGGACCGCGGTTACCCATCCATTGACCATACAGTAAACGCAAATTATGGTGAGGTTGCGCGAACAACCAACCAACCAAATGACCCAATATTGAAATTGGAAGGGGGAATTACACCTGGTCATGCAAGCACTCAGTGTCGTAACTGCCAGGTGTGCGTACGTACCTAAATTCGAGTGTTTCGATTGTGAATGTTAAACACACTTGTTTTGTTTATTACATATTAGACATCTTCCACGAACGAGTCCTACCCGCCGCTGTAATATTATCGCTATTTGTTTCACCAACAGCATCAATCGGAGGCGTACCTTTACGTGCGCAACGAGACCTCACCAAAATTTGCGTTTGCTGTAGTTATTGTTTAAATAATTAACCACCGGTAAAGATTTTGTGGGGAGTGCTCCGTCTTGTTGCCAGAATACGTTGCCATATCTTCTTGGAAAGTGAATATCTCGCAGTAACTGGTATATTTAATTTCTTAGAAAGTTAAAATAACGATGGCCTGCTAAAGCGCCATCGTAATATATTGGGCCGATTATTTGATAATTGATAATTCCGCACCATACGCTGAAAGACTGCCCCAGTTTTAACCAGTCTACGTCACTGGTTAAAGCTGGGGCAGTCTTTCAGCGTATGGTGCGGAATTATCAATGATCAAATAATCGGCCCAATATATTACGATGGCGCTTTAACAGGGCATCGTTATTTTAACTTTCTAAGAAATTAAATATTATTATACCAGTTACTGCAAGATATTCACTTTCCAAGAAGATATGGCAACGTAATCTGGCAACAAGACCACTCCCCACAAAATCTTTACCGGTGGTTAATTTTTAAACAATACCTATGGTCAATGGATGGGTAACCGCGGTCCTATATCATGGCCAGCTCGAAGTCCGGACTTGAGTTCGTTAGATTTTTTCTTTTATTTGTGTTCAGAATGAAAAACTGCACCAACTACGATAATTAGATACAGGATGTCACACAATTTGAAAAAAAAATATGCAACACTCTGTATATGACGAGATATAGGAAATTATGATGGACATATTAGAAAACTGCGGAAAAAATCGTATAGGAACGAATTTTTATTTTTCAAATTGTGTCAAAGCGGAGGGATCTAGGCGGGGGGTTAAATTCTCGCGTGAACACCATATGTACAGGGTGTTCACAATGGCATATCTTTATAATCACAGTAATATACCATATCGATTTCCGTAATAAGATACTGGGTGAAATAAATTTGGAAAATCGGTTTTTTGACCATACTTCATATATTAGAGGTCTTATCGTTTATTCGATCTTACAATCGAATTCCTCATAAAAAATACATGAGAATAGAATTTGGCTTTAAATTTTGGCCCAATTATAAAGGCAGGAGATCGAGTGAGCCGTTTAATTACGTGGAACACCCGTACGTAAAAATTATTGAAACCACTTTAGAATGCAATTATTGTCGACTCCTATTAAAAGCAACTACTTTTGATAACTACATGTCAATAAAACATTAGTCTGATTAATAATTACTGTGTTATTAATATCAATTTTATAATTTCGAATTTGATTATAGAGGGTGCATATACGTATATTTGCAGTTTTCTATTAAAATTTATAGTAATTAATTGCGAATTACTATAAAGAAGAGGAACATAATATATTTAAATCACTAGCATGCTCATCAACCGAGTTGCACATTTGAATTGTGCAATAGAATCATTGAATTGCATTGCTGCTGCTCTCAAATTACCTCACTGACCGTTATCAAATTGTTAAGATTAAGGAAAAAATATCTGACCATCTATATATTAACAGTGGAGTACCGCAAGGATCTATATTGGGGCCGTTACTTTTTTCTATTTATTCTTCATTTTTACAAAACAGTATTTAGAACTGTTCATCCCATTTTTATGCGGATGACACACAAATTTATTATCCTTTCAAATTTACCGAACTTGACAATGCTGTGCAACTCATAAATAAAACAAATCAACTGTTCTTCTTTTTGGTTCCACAAGAGATAGAAAAAAGTCGGCAAATAAGATGAAGATCATGGTAAATAATTTAGAATTAGAAGTTGTAAATTGTGCAAAAAATTTAGGTCTCTATATTGATTTTAATTTACGATTTAATAATCATGTTAATCATATGATAAAAAGGTCATTTAGTAATCTTAAATTGTTGTACGGATGTAGAGAAATGCTAAACACAAAAGCCAAAATTCAACTCTGTGACGCGTTAGTATTATCACATTTTAATTTAGCTGATGTTGTGTATGGTCCCTGTTTAACTTCTTGGGATTCCATTCGGATCCAAAGAGTTCAAAACTCGTGTGTCAGGCTAATTCATGGCTTAAATCGTTTCTCTCACGTATCACTACGTCTTAAGGAAATTAATTGGTTAAATATGAAACAGCGTAGATATATTCATCGTGCATGTCTTTACCATAAAATTATACAAAACAAAATACCTGTATACCTTCACAACAAAGTGAACCACTTATGTGATGTTCATGCTGTGAATACAAGAGGTAGATATAAATTACAAGTACCAAAGCATAAATGTTCATTTTTCAAAAAGTTCTTTTCTTACAACATTGCCAACACACTTAATTCATTGAACTTGGACATTACTCGATTACCATATCATAGGTTTAAAAAGGCGTTATCTTAACAATTACTTTCTGGCGATCTTATTATATAACTACCTTAGTTTCAATAAATTAAATATAACTTGTTGGTCTTCAGATACATGGATAAGTATGAGAATTATCTTTTTTCTTTTTTTCTTTTAACTTAGAGATATATGTTTACCTTTTTTTTTCTGGAATAAATTGGTACACATCACAATTGAATTAATATCATAATATTCTCACTATTTTTCCTTTAGTATTTTAAAATTAAGTAAATTAGCTATGTTTAGTTTTTAAGTTTTAGTTTAGATAATTTTAACTAAGATTAAACAACTTGGTTTAATCAGAGGCCGAGGTTAAGTAGGGGAAGAGCAGGACTTCACAAGCTTTATAAAGCTTTTGAACAACTGAACATCGCCTCTTAAGCAACTAGCATTACAGTTCAAAACATAATGTATTTTTACTACTTTGTAATAATTTTGCTGAGTCTTAATAAATTCAATATTATTATTATTATTATTATTATCATAATATTATCATATGGATATCAATAGAATAATATTGCAGGAGGTAGATGGTTAATATGTCACCCAACCATTTATTTTATTCCTGATGGCACAAAACCATATATCATATATTTTAATAACTGAGTAGCTGAGGAAATGGGCCAATATTTAACTATTACCATTGATTAAGGAATGAATAAGATACGCGACTTCAATGGTAAAGTGCGAGGCCTTTTTTGGCAGCGAGAATCCCGGTAAGTTGCGAGCATTCCTGTGATTCATGTAGTATGCTTTTGATAACCCTGTGTCGTGTCTGGTTTTATATAATTTATAATCTAGTGAAAACAAAAATTGAATGTTCAGATTGATTTGAGTTTAAAATTATGTGACGGTTAAAAGTCAAACGAACGTTGAGAAATAGCTGGCAGAGAGAACATACTACGTTAATAATTTTAAACTAAAATTAATCTGGACATTAAATTTTTATTACCACTAGATTATTAATGATATAAAACCAGACACGACAGAGGTTTGTCAAAAGCATACTACGTAAATCACAGGAATGCCCGCAACTTACCGAGATCTCGCCGCCAAAAAAGGCCTCGCACTTTACCATTGAAGTCGCGTATCTTATTCATTCCTTAATCAATGCTATTACTTTTGTAGCGTTAATAATGTTGGCGTACTTTCGGCGGTCAGATTATTAAAATAGCAGGGGTTTTATTAAATTATTGTCAAACACAGAATCAGCACTTACGTTTGCCAGCAACTTTCCTGAACTTTAGGCAATTATATTACCATTTGCTAAACATCCAACCTTATAGCCACCATAAAAAACTCACCGAGGTGAAAAACGGCATATACCTAGGTATATGTATAATATGTATATTTGAAGATTGGCGAGTTAATTACTTGATGGCATTAAAGAACTTTCAAAGTATTAGAAACCTCTTTAAGTTGTACACAAAAGTTCAATTAATATACGAACTAACAAGAAAGTTCGGAACCCGTCGTCTCAAAAGGGGTGCGCTGGCAACTTAGATTATCATTGAACAGTAAACATGTAGCTAGAACTTCCTTGTGCTAATTCTTATAAAATATATGTATGCTAATCTATATTATGATTCATTTTCAACAAAAGAAAGGGGAACAAACAGCTACTGTTGTGAAGTGTTCCTTTTTTACGTCTAAATCCATTTTGAAATAATTGTACTACTTGACAACCAAAATAGTAAATGGCTGTTGTTCTAACAGACATTTTGACATAATAGAGATTGATTAGCATTAAATGCAGACATCCATTTTACATTTTCGCTCGACAAGAAATAAAGCGATTTATCACAAGCTCCATGTATAAATCAGTTAAAGGTTTGAATGTTTTATCGACATTTATAAAGATATTTACAAATAATTGCGGTCATTTAAACATATTATATCATTTTAAATTTGTTATATTCACCTCAAAATATAATTATGCCGTAACTTAATTTACAACAGTGGAATTATGTGCGAAGTCAAACTTTAGTTAATATTTTGACAATATTATATGGATTAATAAGCCATTTTCTAAAAATAAAACAAAACAATTTTCAGTCTTTTTTGGGGGCTTATGTCATCATTGTTATCAATGTCACAATAAATCGGTATATTAGTTGACGAGATAGTCGAGGGGATAAGGGCGGTGATACTTATTTACTTGGTTACCAAAGGGAGCGAGGATTGTCGATGCCCAAGATTTGGTTCGGGCTCCACAATAAACTGTAGGCTTTCATCTCACTTCACCCAGTACAAAATTCTAGGGGTTTTCGGACTTCGGTGGCTTGAGGGGAGGTTAAAAAAACATTTTTTAATCGTTCGGGTCAAGTAGTGCGCTGTTGATAACAGTTCTTAAAAATGATCACGCTAAATGATCCACAATAGATTTATTGTTAATGATGCTTTTACTTAATAATAATCCAAAAATTAAATTTAAAATATTCATTTAAAAAACGGATAATTATGTCCATTTTCTAAACGTTAAATATTCTCCAAAGTTCAAACTTTGTTTACTCAAAACCGATTTCGATCATTTTTCTTTCTATTCCGGAAAAGTTTATAGAAAAGTTCCCCATATCTGGAAAGGTGCGCTTTTATTTTTTCAATTAATTGTCTTTAACAAATAAGTGTTTTTTTAATACAATCTTAATTAAAAAAATGTATTATAACTCTTTTATTTATTTAAACAACTGCCTGAAATTTGATAACATGAGATTTTTGAGTTCGCACATTGCGAATCTAGCCTCATAATCGATTTAAAAACTAAATGGCGTCTACAAAATGAGAATGAGAATCTAATTTTTTATTTTCTTTTTTTTATTTTTATTAGATGAGGTACTGGGGATTTTTGGGGTCGCAGATTATGAATTTGACATTAAAACTCAATTAAAATAAAAAATGGCGGATCTAAAATGGCGGAAAATGGTAAATTTTTTTATTCGGATTTTATTTCGTATAGTACTCTTAAAGAAATATGTTGTATAAAAAAATTCATGGAGACGTCAAATATTTACTTAACTTTAGTAACTGACCAATACCTTTTTCAAAGAACTTATATAAACAAATCATGTTGTTCACATCATCAGTGACTCGCTAGCGACGTACAGGGGTTCTCAAAAGTTGAATATCGACTCTTTTATGTAAGGTAGGTCAGTTTTTTAACTTTCTCTCTTTTATTTTTTTGTTCGTAATTCGTGTTACAAATATCAACAGAACCAGAAAAGGAATTAAATAAGTTGGGGTTCACCCTGCATAGGGACATAGAAAAAGATGTCTGAAAATTGGTGGAAACAAATGATAGCAGAGTTAAATGAGTATTAAAGATATTATATTTTAAACGACTTATTAAAATTAATCCAAGATACATTTAAAACCAAGAAAAAAATTATATAATATCTAATTCCTTCTTCCTCTACTTCTTTCATAGACACTGCCGGTCGCGAATTATTAGGGCAACTATTTTCACCACAATTAGCGTAAGCCGCCGAGCAATAAAGGCCACTTTTCCTACACCCACCCACAAGCTGGCCCGCAGGATGTTAATTTTAATAAATCGATTAAAATATAATGTCTCTAATGATTGATGATTGGGTTACTTTGCGAAAATATATTTCTAATAAAAATTTTGCAATACAAATTTTTTTGAGTAATTGTTTTTTATTTACTTGTCAATTTCCACTTTATTTTATTGTTCTACGACTAGTTTCATCCTATTCGGACATTTCTACTTGACGTACTTGAGAATGTTCGAATAGGATGAAACTAGTTGTAGAACAATAAAATAAAGTGGAAATGGACAAGTAAATAAAAACAGTTTCACAAAAAAAATTTTTATTACAAAATTTTTATATCTCTAACTAATTTAACTCTTCTATCATTTGTTTCTACTTTTTTTCAGACACCATTTTCCATATTCGATAAATTTTAACATAAAAGATCTGCGACCCAAAAATCCCTATAGGTATAAGAAATAAAACCGATTAAAAAAATTATCCTTCACCGCCATTTTGCATTTTTCATTTTAGTTGATTTTTAATATCAAATTCGTAATCAGCGATCCCAAAAACCCCCAAACATCTAATACAATTAAAAAAGAGGACAATAAAAAATTAGACTTTCGACGCCATTTTGTTTTTAGACCGATTTTGAGGCCAGACTCGTAATCTGCGACCCCAAAAACCGAACCAAAAACCTTATATCATCAAATTTCAGGTAATTGTTTAACTAAATTAAAAAAATGTTTAATTAAGAATGTAGATATTAAAAAAAACACTTATTGTTAATAACAATTGAAAAAATAAAAAGCACACTTTCTCACCTACGGGTAACTAACTCTTCTATAAACTTTTTCCGAAATTAGTCGTTTTGTAATAATTACTGTTAAATCTCAACATAGCTTCATGTTCTCAATCATCAATCAAAACTTTTGTTAGTAGTAAATGAGAATTACTCAAATAATAATATTATAAAACATTATCAGCTATAATATCCCTAAGACATTGATAATTACGAGATAATTTTATGACAATCGAAAGCACGTTGCTTGGTAATAGCCCGACGCCGAAGGCGGAGGGCTATTACCAAGCAACTTGCTTGAGGTTGTCATAAAATTATGAGGTATTTGTCAATGTCTGAGGGATATTCGGTCAGAAAATTTTTTTAAAAAAATAAAATCAAAATGTCGCAACACAACAAAACAATTATTTATTTATTAAAAGTTTATAGATTGAGAATCGACATTGGCAAAACGTGACATTTTGAAATTTATTTGGCAGATATTATGAAGTTGTCAAAGTTAAGTAATTTTGTTGTCATAGTGATTGAAAATTTCCCTGGATGGTAATTATCAGTGTAATCTTAACATGATTGGGTGATTTGTGTCACATGACAAGAAATAAAGAAATTTAATTGGTTGTTAGAACTGTCAAAAAATTTTCATTTTAATCTGAATTTTTACAGCATACGACATAACTAACTGTACAATATCATTTTTTTGTATAAAAATGTATATATTATTTAAAACCAAGTAATTTAACAGGTAATAAAGACTTTAGTGTCAGTGAATTTAAAATGCAATTTCATACGAATAGGCTTAAAATACTACAGAAATAGCAATCATTTTTAATTTTATACCACAATATCGTCTTAAACTCTATTTCCATGCAACAAAGAGGAACGGATCACTGATACTCGTCGGTTTTTATATGAAAGTGGAGCTGAATTCGCCACGTCATCATAATACGAGTGCCGGCAGTTGAAAATTGCATTTAACGAACAGAAAGGCTTTACTTTTCTTTCTTTTATATGCAAAGTGAATAATGGAGTATTTGGTTACATTTTAATAAAACTCGCAATTTTCACGTAAAAGTTTAATAGCATAAGCCTAATGAAATTAGTTGGAAAATTTGATCAGGATTATGTAAATTGCTTTTTAATAAACGTGTCATTTTCAGTGGAGTATTTAAGTCTAACGAAACTAATTATTCCCTATACGTTTAGAAGACATACTACAATGTATGTGTGTATTCACAGGGCGATTCGAAATAATTAACAATTAAAATATTAACATTAAATCTTACGTTCTATAATTGGATATTGGTATGCGAAGATCAGAGCAAATAATCACCTATATTTGACAATAACATCATAGATTAATAGTTTGTTTACTTAATCCTATGATTTAAGTAACTTATTAATATATTAAATAAATCAATAGATTCGTAATACTGGAAGTACTAAGCATGATAACAAACTATGATAAATATAGAAACGAAATCATCCTATTCATTATTAACGAGATATCGATAAGAAAAATGTTCTAATTAGTTTTCATGTTAGGAGACAATTAACTTTTTGTGATATGAAGTAACAGATAATTTCGATACCATCAGTTCTTTCAGTTTTTATTAAATGGCACGTTTATTTGGGGTAATTCTACAACGTGAGGATTATTCACCTCAATTGTTAGTAATAAAAGAATACTTGGTATCAAACGGAAGTAAAGTACCTACTCTCTTCCCCTAGATTTCCCAGCTAATTAAACTTAAAATAATGTAGTTTCCATAAAAACCTATTTTGTTTATCCCACGTAAAATAATGAAGTATTTTACAATTTAAATTTTCCCCGTCATCTTAATAAATGCTGAATTGTTGAATTCTGTTGCAAAGTCAGAAGAACTGAAAGTAGCAATTGCCAGAGAAAGATCCAAATCAATATTTGTATTTTTTTTGCCGAACAAATAAATGAAATCTTGCAGAACAAACATGATGGGACTCATAAAATGGCACTCTTGATCATCAGCTGCAGCACTTAATTTCTCTTATGAATTACTTAACTTTACTACACACTACAATCTTTAAAATGTATTTATTCAAGGTACACAAAAAATAATAATGATTTATAAAAAAATCATTCATAAATAGAAACAATGATTTATTTTTTTGTTATTAGACAGTATCTCTTTGTGATTACCGAATGTGTTATAGTATAGTATGGATCGTTTTTATCTCACAAACTGGTAGGTACTCACAATCTATGACTAGTGAGTACCTACTTCGTGAGTCCTCTCTAGGTTTATTGTCAGCTTTTATTCGTTATTATCTAATTTGTAAATAAACATTATTATTATATTATTATTTAAGCTTTTATAACTAACAATTTTGCAATTTTAAAAAAGTTGTCCATTACTCCTTGGAGGACAAACACATCACTCAGTTACTCTCTCTAAATATTATGTGTTGTTTTTAAATCAGCTATTTAATTTCATTTTGAGATTTACAAATTAACACAATTGTTCGTAAAAGGAGGTGCAATGGAAGATGTTTGCTCGTATAAAATGCAAGAATCATCGGGCTTAGTTGAATGCATTTTGTCGATAGGGATGTGATTTAAAATTTAAAAATCTCCAGTAAAGTAGTTTTTCTTCGGCTATAGATAACAAGATTAGGGAAACCTTAGATGTAATAAATTAGATGCTGCTCTGGGACTACAACTTAACTTGTGCAGAATCGGCATTCTTCGCTTTTAGTAGCTTTTACCATTTTATTACATTTTGTTACAATATTTGCACGTTCTCTTATTCTGGTACAAAAATTACGTCGAATTGGTGCAATCATTTTTTGTTTAGGCACTACGGAGATGCTTTTTTAAAAAATTTAAAACAAGATATCATAATAACACTAACTTAGTAAATACGTAGAAGATAATTTGCAACAAAAATAAAGTGCATTAAAATATGATTTTGTGATCAGAATATCCTAAATATGTATTTGTTTAATATTATCTCGTATTCAAGTAATGTAGAAGTTTTACATCTGAAATTAACTTAAAAAAATAAAAACGTTATCCCTTCATTGCTATTTATATATTCGCTCAAATCTGCTGCAAAATTCATAAAATAGTGTTGAAACTCTGAACATTGTCAATGTTTATCTAGAAAACTATATCTACGTGCAAAAGCCTGGAGTGTTTACGCCAGTCCGTGTCTCTGTGGAATTGAACCAAGAAGCCGGTATATTAAACGAAAATGAATGACCATTCATACAGAGATTTTGAGGGTAGAATCAGGTTTTATGTGTACCTACCATATAACTGATACACTGGACTGAAAATAATTATTTTATCTGACAAGACGTAAGTACAAACAAAACACAAAATTTTGCTTGATTCTAACTAAAATATTTTAAAAATAATTAATCGTTCTCTCATATTATATTTACAAAAATTGAAATGTGTCATATTATCCATTTATTAATTTCTGGAATAATGTATATTTTATAAAAGTCGATAATTATGTGCAATTTTACAACATCAACCTATTACTAATATAAATGAATTATGTTGTGTAGCAAAAACATGAATTTATAGTAAACTATGCTTATAGTTTCTCAATGAATGTATTGCTTCCAATGCATCGCTGAATGATACGATGCTCACGTCACAATTTCTTGTAAGTTCCTGGCTATTTAAGAAGGGTTGAGATTGATCCAGAACAGTAGGCCTTAATTATAAATCAATGCTCTAAAAGAAATTAGATCTGTAGCAATTTTAAAATTGCAAAATTATTTTCAATGTTAATATTGGCAAATCAAATTAAAAACCAGTTCCGTTCTAGGAAGTATTAAATCAGATATTTTGAGGTCGACCGATGTGAATTGTGAATCTATGGGAGACTATTCATTATTTAAGCCGAAAACTGACATAAATCCACACTTTTAGTTCTTAATTAAGTAATTAAATGTTAACAGAGAGATTTATCAGGATCCAATAAATAATTCTATAAAATCATTGTGGCGTGACAGTAACAAAGACTTTAGAATATATTATCAGAATGTTTCTGACTTAAAATCTAAGACTCAATGCCTACATAATAATATGAGTTGCGTGACAGATCAATATCATTTATTCGCTTTTGGTGAAACTTGGTTAAATTCAAGTGTTCTTGATAGCGAAATATTTCATAAGAATGTTTTCATATCAGATCGTAATTTTGAGAGTAAAAATCTCACTATAGAAGGTGGAGTTATATAATTACATAAGACAACATCTCTGTTATTATATTTCCCAATATAGATATTGTTTTT
The DNA here is from genome assembly GCA_963680705.1 of Rhagium mordax. Lineage (NCBI taxonomy): Eukaryota > Metazoa > Arthropoda > Insecta > Coleoptera > Cerambycidae > Rhagium > Rhagium mordax. The sequence continues at coordinate 105,580,433 of OY796656.1, read as the reverse complement.
GGTGCATTTAGTTATAATGCTTGTGATGGAAGATTATTGCTGATAATTTTTAAAAATGAAACTCCAACACTATTATTGTAAGGAAGAATCTAAGTACCTAGTTATTGACCAGATCAAAATTTTTCTGTATAATAATATAATATAAGTTCCTTACTGCATGTACCAAATTAAAATTAAAATGATCCCTTTGTAGAGTTATTCCATTCAGTAAATTATAAATTCATTCAGTGACTCGGAGATTCGTCAAATAAAATATTAAAAAAGCTATCTAACCCTACACGAACTAAAGTTACTTTGTTATTCAAAGAACACATCGATTTTCGATTACGCATTGCAAACTAAATAGATAATATGTACTAAAGTAGAACAGTGGTGAAGCGGTGTAGTTGTACCAATACTTGTAAGATAAATCAATAGAAATAAATGAATATCTGAAATAAGTACAACTTAGTCTTTTTCAATCTGCCAAATTAAAAAGAATACGTTCGAAAATGACAAATATGATTTATTTATGATTTGAGACAAATAAAAAATGAAAAAACTATTTCATCTTTATTTAAAAATATATGAAAACAGTGAAAGGTATTTAATTAGGTGTGAAATTTGAGAAAAAAAAAAGAATGAAATCTTTATTATATGCTTTCACGAATTTCAAATGAATTAGCTATTGATTCAATGATTTTCTGACGTAATAATCATTTTTAAATGTAAATACATTTTCTTAAATCCATTTCATAATGCGAATAATAATTTTATTTTAAATTTAATATTACATTTTATAAATTTAGTATAATAAAATATTTTAAGTTTGTCAAATTGGCGTGTAGTGTTAGTTAGGTTCCATTATGGCGTATTCATTATCTGATTTGAATGATAAAAGTGAGTTAACAAAGAGGTCACGCAATAGCGCGATTCGCACAATCGACAATTTCTAAATCGCTTGGGGATACATTGGCATAAAATACTTTACTCATAAATTTTCTATATTTATCGGCTGAGGCTTCTTCCGCTCTAAAAATTATTCAATTTACTTCTTCAACTTACCTAATGTTCCTTTGCAAAAAGTTCCCATACAATTTTAAAAATGGATCTGAATATTCTTTTAGAATCAATTTTATTATTGCTGAAACTTTATTATTGAAACGAAGTTCATTATTGTTGGAAAATATCGTGGGCACTAAATATTTCACTTTATATATATACTTTATATATATACAAGCTATTCTGAATTGTGTATCAGCGGTAACGTTTTTATTTTTGAAACTTGGTTAAACTAGAAAATTGATGTATATCTCTTTGCTGATTAAAATAATTGTGCAAAAAGAAAATAATTGAATATGGACTTTTCGATTTATTTGCGGAAACAATAATGTTTAAGGTAATTATTCTGTATATTTCTTTTTCAAAAAAATATCAAGCACTTTACACAAAGTTTACACTAGATTCCTTACGTTATAAATTCAAAAGGTATAAGTCTTTAAATTATTCTTCAATAAAGATGCAGAAACTGGATTCAAACAATCACATTAATTAAGAATCATTTCAAGACTTAGTAAATCTTCTTTAATATTGATTATATTGAAGGTGGATTGTTAAGGGTTTCGTAGGCTTTCCTTCACTGCAACTCGACAGATATTTGTAATAACCTTGGATTTATATATATATGCATTGTCATGTATTCTGAATAAATAAAATAAATTAAATACTCCTTTAAAAATCAAATGAATAAAAATTGTCAACTTTCCTCTGAATTCAAAATCAGCGAAAGACGTAAGAAAACTGAATGTTTAAACCTAAATAGTTTTAAAAGATACCAATTTTGGGAAATTTATCTTCTTATTACAAACACCTGTAACTGGATAGCAAAGAAACAACTCACATAAATGAGGCTCATCCAAACTAAAATAAAGAAAAAACCACAAAATTAATTAATAAAATAATCGTAACTAAAGCAAAAGTAATCTTTAATAGTTTAATAAGTAATCAGTAGCAAACTAGTAGTAATTTATAAACAATGAACTGTTCTAATTTTAACTAGAGAAATATCAAACATAGGGACACGTAGTTTAGATAGATGTAAGTAATTAGCATAAAGTTTCATGTAAAACCAATAGTCTATTGTCAGATGGCTAGACACATTGTAAATTTACAAACTAAGAAATAACAGTGAAGTGAATTTTAAAACGCAGTGCACAATCGTTGCAATTAACGTGTAGTGAGGAATCGGTTCTAACGAAATATATCTATATGGGTAGGTATTGGGTACCCACAGAAAGGTTATGTGACCAGGATGCTAAAAATAAGATAATTTCTACAAAATAACTTTGAATAAGGCAAATATTTGGAAAAATACATACCAAGATGACATATTCCTATCTAGAGCCCTTTGAAGAAGGAGATTTAGTACCTTGGAAACATAAACAAAAGAGAGTTGTTATTGGGCAAGCAGAAGAAGCGTACCCATGTCCACGTCACTCCTAAAAAAGGATTAAAAATTTAAAGGAAATCGTGCAGAATATATAAAACAACAATTCAAAAGCCGAGGTATGTTGATACCATTTCTATTGAACGAGATAATGTGGCGATATTTCCAGGACTTACTAAAATAGACGATGAAAATATCAGGTACCCACCTAGTTTATAATTTCTAATGAGTATCCACAGCTGGATTATTTCCATGTAGTATAATTGGACACTCTAGAACAATCCACTCCCAGCAGCCATTTTAATTTCAATGTCACTGAACTGATAAATTCAAACCTATGCGAATACTGTTACAAAGCATGGAATATACTAAAGATAGAAACTCATGTTTATAAAAATAACTAAAAATATTGGACTTTTATGTTTAATTAAAAGGATAACACCATTTGTGAAACAGATCAAATGTAGTCTTAAGTTATCGCAGGTTCTTAGTTTATTTAATAATCAATTTAATTTGACATTGTCGATATTCATTGAATCAATTCTGTTGAAAGTTGAAAGACCTCTATGTTTGATCAGTTGAAATTCAAGTTTTATGCGTAACTATCTTATTTAAAGCATTATTTCACTGACAAAAGTGACATCTGTGTTACAAAGACCACAGGTGTACATGATCGCTGTTTTAACCGTTTAGGCAGTTATAATTACAGGCCGCTGCACATTTGGCAGCACCTATATTTGAAAACAAACAACAGTAAAAGTCAATGAAATCAATTTGAATTAAATAAATCTTTATTGAATCAAAATTAACACAATATTGAGTAAGGTAACTTTCCTATACTAGAAGATCCCTGGAACGCCCTAAAAAGGAAAAGGAGGGGTTTACAGCAAACCCATCAGTAAGTCATTCTCCTCTAAGTACACACGGTCGTTTATAGAAATGGCGGTTGGAGGTTACACCAGGGGCGAACAAATTCGTATACTGTAAATGTAATGGAGGTGGACATTTAAAGGCAATAAGTAAAACAAGCGACATATGTCATCCTCAGATATGTCCATTTTTTTGAGGTGATTTGTTATTTGGTATAACTTTGGTTTGCTGAGTTAATTTCCCATTTTGAAACCTGATCTCTTTTGTGACTTGTGGATAACCCAAAATGCTTTTCCGGTCCAATAAACGATGTTGCCCTAATAAATCCGCAATCTCATATCCCTTTCTATTTCTTCATGCTCTGGCACATCAAGGTAACCTTGTTGTTCTTTGCTGATTGATTTTCTGTTTGCAAACATTCGCAAGGAGTTTTAAACTTAAAGATATATAAATTTAGAGCTTCATACGCTGCTAAGATCATATAGATTCTTGCTCCTCGTGAGAACCTTTTTGTGTACGAGAATGCTCTAGCACAAGTTTCCATGACATAAATCTTTGTTTGTAAGATGGTAGGAACGTGAACTAGTGCTTTTGATAGTCTACTTCTTGGTCCACAAACACTTACTTCTACCGCTTGCTTCATCTTTGTTACATCTGTGTACCAGATAAGTGATCCGTTTTCGAATTTCCGTGATCCAGAGCTCAATATAAGTGATTGGCTAAAATAACTTCAAATGTTTGCTCATGGTCGAATCTGTCTGATATATGTCATTGGCTTTGGTCATTGAGCCAAAATGAATTGCATTCTGAACATTCAACTGCCCAACCAGATCTTCTAGTTTAAAATTCTTTGCTTTGAAACTGAAAGCATATTTATTTACATGAATATATGAAAGAAGAAGATTAAGCAAGACTTCATTGCAGCTGTTACTATCTGGAAATACGCAAGAAAGTAACAACCATAGGTAAAACCAAGTATACTATTTGTGTAGGGACGTTAATGTATGATTGATTTTAACATATTTTTTCATGATATAATTAAATAATATATCATACATATTTTTACTACCCGATACCGTCAAAGCTTCCATTCGATGACATACCTTTCTCGTCTATCTGGTAGTAAAATAATATGACGACAAGAGATTGTCATTCTTTTTTTTTTGCAAAGATATTTTCATGCAGAACGGGTGACGCCATTCTCACATTATGCTCTAAAACCGTTTTAATCGACAAGGCCGTTTTCGAAAGCCCTGAACTAATAAAATTTTAAACGTGTTAAGGATCTATAAGTATTCCGAAAGGAACGCTACTGTAATAAATATTATTAAAGCCTAAATAAATAATTTTGAATTATAGACGGCAAGTTGTTCATTCAAGTTTAAAAGCCACTCCGCTTATATCATTTAATTTCCTATGTCACGACTTACAATAGCTCTCCAATATTTATAAATTTTAAATAATGATCCTTAAATTACTTCGATATAAAGGGTTGACAGGTAATGATAGGATTTTTCCATATCCCTTTGTCACTCCATCATTTTGAATGATTGATTGAGAAGAGGAAATAGATGTTTATTTTAAATAAAATAAGGTCTTAAAATTCTCTCTTTCGTAGGTTGTAGGCTAATAAAATTTATCCGATTAGTAATCGTTTCTGTATAGGTACTTATTATATTGGTACAGGAAAAGTGCAAAGCTATTAAAAATACTGTTGTTTTTAAACTGAGGACATCATATTGTGAAAAAGGAATGTTGATGAAGAATGCAGCTTATCATAAATACAAGTATAAATTGTTTTATAGATAAACTGAAGATTTATTTCGCTCTCAAAATAGAAGCCCCACATTCGTCAAAAAACATTTGTCTCAAATTATTTATTTATTTAGATTTTGTTTATTTAGTTTCGTTTCATATAACTGCTTCTCTTTGGTTTTTTATATTTCAGTGGGTCATTTGAAAAGCATACTCTTTCTTCCACAAGAATTTTTTCATTAAATTACGATCTTGTAACCTGTCAGCCTAGTTGTGTTTGAGGATAACGATCTTTCTAATTATTGTTCACTTCACGTTGTGATTGTCGAACTTCGAACTGTCCTTTTCATTTCTTTTAAATTCATATTTATATAATAGTACTTACTTTTGTACAATTATATTATTTTATTTTAAAACTGTCCTTTTATTACTAGCATAAAACCTGATTTTTCTTTGTTGTTATTTATACTGGGTTAAGCGCTAAATTTTGTCCAAACAAGAAGAATTGACTACTTATGTATATTTTGATCTAATAAAAGCTTTTTATTATTATTTATATATTTCTTGTTATTACTATTTATAAACTTAATTGTTTTGTATTCAATATAAGGTTGATGTAACACTTTATAAGTATTGTTAAATATAAGAAGTACATTGGTTTTCAACTATAAACCTTAAACAAAATTTAATAATACTTCATCATTAATACAATTTACGATCTAAAAGTGTAACAATTCATTCTATGACTTCAATTTCACATGAGGCCAATGTGATGTCATGAAGCTTTTCCAAGAATGCCAAATTTGTATTATGTCAAGTCAATATTAACGTATTCAATATCAAGGTCATTATATTAACAATAAATTTTCCCGCAAAACTTAATAAAGTATTCCATTAACTATGTCGATCAAATATTTTCTTTCATCGTCATAATTATATCTTATACTTGTTAAAGTTAAACTAAATTAAATACAAAATGTGTAATATGCAATATAGCTGTTCCAAGAAATTTATTTATTCCCCAGTCTATAATTAATTTTTAATGTAAGGTTAGTGCAAGTACTGTAATTATCCTTACTAAACCGCTACCATAATTATTAAAGCAATGCATTACAACAAAGAGCATAAGATTAATTATGAGCCATTAAATTTGTACAATAAAATGTAAATATTACAATATATCATGTTAGCTCAGGCGTTTGTTTTCCACATTATTGTACCTATTAAACAAGCCGCAAAAAATTCTAGATTTTGTCTATGTTTATGAAAATACCGTATGATCTCCTCTCCACTTGCGTCTAGAGTGGATTGATTTTGGATGCTCGTGTAACGATAGTGTCGTAATTCAAAAATCTTTCGATTTAGAGAAAAAATGTTAATATCAAAGATTGTTTTTATTATTGCCTCCATTTTTTATTTCCTATCTGCAACGGTAAAGGATTTATATACAAAAGTCCGAAAATTAACCGACGTTTTTTAATATGGCAGGCGTAGCACAGCTTCGACTTTAGGGGACTTTTAGTACTTATATTCAAGAAGATGGTAACTGCAACATCTCCACCAAATTCATTGTTTGTACTAATTTTTTCAAGGTTCGTATACTTTTAGGCTTATTTTTCTTTCACTACGTTGAACGTTGATTTGTACCTTGTTAGATAGCTACTGAAATAATGGTAAAACAATGTGTACGCATGTTGCGTTGATAATTTTTGAAAGAAACAGGTATTTTTATAGGTGATTTTTAAAAATTAATCTTTACAAATTCTTACTTCACATCGTCACATGATCGAAATATTTTCGAATATTTTTCATTCCAAATGGATGAACTTAGTGTTGGACAAGTAGTTTAGTAAAAAAATTTAAGAAATGTCTAGTAGATTTTTTGAAAATGAACTTTTAAGATATAAGGATTATTTATTTTTTGAGGAAAAAATAAAAATTGAAATCTCTGAAAAACTAATGACTTTTAGATAATAAACAAAATATTGTGAAATGGGTCTACTATCACATCTTTAAAGGAATGTATTGAACCAATAATCCTGTATACAGGGTGTTAGGTACTGGTCATTACAAACTTTGAGGGATGAATCCCCATCAAAAATGACGTCGAAAGAAAGAAAAACTCATGGCCCTACAATGCTTCCTTAAAAAGATACAAGGTGTTGAAGTTAACTTTTTTAAATCGTTTTTTCACCGTAACTTTTGGACCGTTGGACTGATTTTAATAAAATTTGAACCAAAGTTTAGTAAAATAAGTATTCATCGAACCATAATACCGCGAATCATTTTCAGGGGCGTAGATAATAGGAGGGTGTCCCACTTTTTCTACCCTAATTTTACCATCCTCTAATTATTTTTTTATTTATTGAAATTTTCGGATTCTACGTTGAATTTAGAAGAAACAGTTACTCTTGCAAAATTTTGATTAGAGGCTTCGTTTTCGAGATATTTAGGTTGTTGAAAGCTTTGAAAACAAATAATTAGAGGATGGTAAAAATAGGGTAGAAAAAATAGGACACGCTCCTATTATCTACGCCCCTGAAAATTTTTGATGATTCGTGGTATTATTGTTCGATGAACACTTATTTTACTAAACTTTGGTTCAAATTTGATTAAAATCGGTCCAACGGTTCAAAAGTTACGGTGAAAAAACGATTTAAAAAAGTTAACTTCAACACCCTGTATCTTTTTAAGGGAGCATTTTAGGACCATGAGTTTTTTTTTCTTTCGACCTCATTTCTGATGGGGATTCATCCCTCAAAGTTTGTAATGACCAGTACCTAACACCCTGTATAGACAAAGGAAGTATAATCGGAATTAACGTGTCTCAGATTTTTTTTCCACAACCTTGTCAGTTTTATCCTTGTATATGTATTCTTAACAAATACAAGGGTTTTATTAACGAAGACGATTTTACACTTTATATATTATGAAATAAAAAACGTTATTGTAACTCTTCCCTGATCGATTTATTGCTTTTTTTATTTGCTTAAGTGTTACACATTATCTTTTTTATATATTTTTGCAAACTATCTCCTCTACTTTTTAAATATACACTTCTCGTCAAAATGAATGCATATTTTAAAAGTGACCTAAGTTCAATCTTTAATATTTTCTGAACTGCTTCCCCGATTTCAATCATCATTTTTTTGGATTGTAGCTTGATTCTTCCAGAATCTTAGCATGAGGCTGATTTATCTTTCAGGGTAATTTTTGTCGACTTACAGATTATTATATTGAGGGTGTCATTTTACCAAGAAATTTAAAACGCCCTGTGGAGTGTCTTAGTGCCTTTGCTGAAACCCAATAATTTTTAACATTTATTTTTTAAATCATCTCTTTAGCAAATGAGATATGCGAGTTTTTGTTCGTACATGTCATTGTTTATAAAAAAAAGAAATTTGTTTAATATCAAAATTATCTTCAAGAAATGAGTAAAGTTATTGAATTGGACAGCAAAAAGTCTCGATCTTAATCACATTGGACATTTATGGGATTTATTGGGTAGAAAGGTTCGGTCGGACTTTTGTCGTAAGACTTGCAGAGATTTGGGCTCAAATTGACCAAGAAGTTGTAAGAAGATTAATTATTAGCATGTCACGACGTTGTCAATATATAACTACTGGGGTGGGAAATACTCGGTATTAAATAATATTTTAAGGCTTAATAATGTAAAAAAAAATTTATTTCTTTTTGTACGTTTAACATATTTAATAAAATCATTTTAAAAAACGGGTTATCATTAAAAAGTCGCATATTTTCGCTCACAGATGTGATAAAAAGATAATTTAAAAAACAAAATATTGGCAAAGAATGAGACTAAATTGTAATTACCATTGAGTTGCACCAAAGGCACTAAGACACTCCACACTTACATTTCTTGGTAAAATGACACTGTCAATATAATAATCTATAAGTCAACAAAAATGCCTCAGAGAAGTAAACCAGCCTCATGCTAAGATTCCAGAAGAATCAAGCTACAATACAAAAAAAGATGATTTAATTCGGGGAAGTAGTTTCGAAAATATTAAATATTGAACATAAGGTTATTTTTAAAATATGCGTTAGTTTTGATGAGAAGTGTATTTTTTATTAAGTATGGTAGTGTTTTTTCAATTTTTTTTAAATAAAAACAAGCTGACCTATTTTCTGATGATACCAACTGGGTTGTAGAAACACGAGCCATTATAGTACACTGTTTTTATGTAACTCACTTTAAAGAAGTCGGTCACTTATGCATTATTACTTTTGGTTAAAACAATATCCCACCTCTGTTTAATTTTTTCAAACCAATTTAATTCTCTTTCTATAGCTAATATTTACCTACTGCCCTAATTCCAATACGATTAAACTTTCCGTTTAAGGCTTATGTAGGTCCCTTCATGAAACATGAAACACGGACATTTTGAACCCTTCAAATTTTTTTCACTCCAAATATTTTTGTTTCTAGAAATCTCTTAGAATATGTGCGCAAGTAATTAAACATTTTAATATAATCAAAGCACTGTTATTTATCTTTCCTAAATCACTAAATTACTTACACACTTATCAGTGTGATTAAAAGATATAATTAATATTTTGCTTATATCAGCAACTGAAAAATGGAATAATTTATTCTGCAATTAATGCGATTTTTCCCGTTGTACTACTAATATAAGTACTCATTGAAGTTAGTCGACAGAGGTTTTACGGATTATATAACCCATTACGACGATTATAATCTACCTACCATAATAACAGCGGTTCCAATATTGCAAACCATTTTTACACTAGCATGATTATGTATTATGGGAATTATTGTACGTAACGTATGATGGCCATTATAATATAAAATCCGAAAGCCAAAAATGTACAACGAGAATAAAAAGTTGCATTTAAAATATACAGTATTATTTTATGCTAGTTATATTCTTTTTGACAACGCCATCGCCTTGAAAAACAGGTATTTAGTGAGTTATCTATTCATGAATTATTTCATTAGGTATACCATATTCTTCCAACACAATACAATATAAAATAAAATAAAAACGGGAAACTTGATTAAAATACTTAGAAGTTCTAGGATCGGGATAACTCATAGACTTAATAATATTATTATTAAGTCTATGGGATAACTGCGATGCGATGGCTGGATTTGATTCACTAACAGATTAAATGAAATACGAAACCAAATCGAAGATGATATTTACATAGACAGAAATCACTAATTTGACAAAAAATACGTAAAGTTTAAAAACCCATTTTTTGTAGCACCATATAAGCTAACATAAAGGCTATATATAAATAGATTACTGTTAATAATTTACGATAGGTGAGTCTACCCTTATTAATACCCCACACACGCAACGGAGCTAATTACGCCTTTGAAAATAAAGCGCAGTGTTCATTTTTTACTTTGATACATTAAACCTAGTTATGGAGCCTAATTATAAGTTTCTGCTAGACATTGTAACTTATTTTGCAGGTAATAATTTTATGTTGTTAGAATTCAACTAGGGTTATATTTTTAAGTGAAACTTTAACAACGTACGTTAATGTTAGTGAATGTTACACGAATTAATATTATATATATTATTATAATATTAGACATTCCTGAAAAAATGGAACACCACTTGAAGGGAAGGTTTAACATAAAATCTTGGTGAAAATATTTTTGAATTAGAGATGGCAGTTTAATATTTCTAAATGTTCAATTCAGCTCGCTTCTGCTTTACCTTTTAGCAAATTATGTTACACAACAATTTTCTCTATGATTGTGCTTTGTTGTAAAATAACTTCATTTAATAAATTTCAAATGTTTACAAATGTTTTGTAGGTCAATTGGACTGTCAGGTAGAAATATATTTGATAAATAACTACAAATTTTAATTTAAAAATCCTTTGGCCAAAATCATATACATATATTTGTAATGCATACATTTTTATTAAATATAATATTTTAAATTTTAATGGACAATAATAGTTTCTTGGTTTTGCAAATTTGTTTGCTTTCTTTATTACACGCACTGTAAAGGTTTATTTCGATATTAGATTTAGGAAACAATAACTAATGACAACTAATAAATCATAAGAAAGTTGTACAACCTTCATGAGAAAAATTTATTTATCAGCAGCAAAAAATTTTAAATCGTAACGAATTGTTGATTCTGATACTTAGACAACATTCAGTTGTCTTATCTACGGTATATAAAACAATAGAGCAAAAATCACATAGCCATAGACCCAATCACATTATTGTGTAAAAACAAATAAATGTTTGTCTAATCACTTTTTGTATAAATTTTATTTAAGAGTCCTGAAGATGCTAATAAATTGAGCGAAAAGTCGACTGATTTAAAAAAGCAGTTTTTTATTTGAACCATGACCTATCCCAACCATCCAGGAAAAAAATAAATATATAGAAGGTCACTAATAAAGTTGAAAATAGAAAATAATATTTTGTTTTGTAGTATATAAGTATAAACGGAATCCGCTTAAAAACTAAATAAATGTTTCTTTAATTTACATCATCGCTTATACTAAAATAGCCTCAGCCTAATTGAGTGTATCCATTGCAAATAATCTGCAAACTTAATTACTTAAACCATGTATTTATTTATTTATTTATTAATATTTCCTGTTGAGATTTTTGCAGGAATTGTTTTATCACATGATCAATTAATCTTCCCGTGACGTTTAAAATGCACATTTAAAATGCAAATTGTTTCTAGTGTTACAGTAATTTTTCATTGTAGCAGTATCAACTATCAGTATTTATGGTTATGTAAATCTTATAATTCCAAAGCATTATCAGCGTGTTTTGAAAAATCACAATATTACTAAATGAACACTTTTAATTAGTCCCTTGATTACTGACTATTATTCAAGCTTGTGTCATAATAAACTACTGGAAATTATGCAAAACTGGAGTAATATTTCATTCTTATTTTCGATTAAATATTCGATGGCGGCGACAAATAAGAAAGTTTAAACCGTATTTGTAAGCCAACATGTATCCGTAATATATGTATACACATTTTTTAGAACTTATTACTACGTGACAGAAACGCTTATACAAAATCTCCTGTCAGGAGCACATGGTACTTTTTACAAGGTTACCTCTTCAATGGAAATGACAAATGAGGTGACGTAACACTCAATGTAAACAGTATTTTATCATAAAAACTGGGAATAAAGGCAGACGTTGATTAAGGGGTGCATCAAATATCGATCTTTGAAAATACACGATCGCCTAATACTGGAAAATGGCGTGATGTTCTACATAAATTCTGTTTTCCTTCGATAATAAATGGATGTAAATTGAAATTGTTTGTACCCTGTTATCTTGAAATCGTTAACCCGCCGTTCGTTCATACAATAAATATTACGTGAAAGGTGTTTTCAGTTAGTTTCGTTTTTAATGCATTTATTCAAAATATTGTCTGATGAATATTACTTTGTGATTAATGATGAAGTAACCAACCATATGACTTATTGTGAAAAATATAACTCCTAAACTTCTTACTCTGGGTTGATACACAAATTAAATTAGCCTCAGGCAACGGCTCTTTTATGTCCTGCTTTCCTCCTCGGGCCAATTTGACCCGAAAAGATTAATAAGTTTTAATAACTTTTCTGTTTTTGGTATCTGCGTATATTTCATGATTTTATGCTTAATGTTTGTTTTATTATGAGTCAAAGTGACCAGAAAACCAAACACATTAGCTAATTCCAAGAATACAAGTTTCACAGTTTTATTGTGGTTTCGTACCATGATACAATAAATTACAAGATATGATCGATAGCCGTCCGAAATTCGTCTGCTTTGCGCATGACGTCACCTGGAGCCACAAATTTAAATTAATGGCATTGTAGTTCATGATAGAATGTTTATTGTATCATGACTATAAGCGTAGGATCTTCACTTTCCGATAGGTGATAATGTACCTAAATATGATTAGGTTCAATTTGTGCATCTCAAATTTGCGGCATTTTCGAATTATTGTTAAATAAAATTGCAAAAAGTATGTTTTCCGGTCTTTAACTTGAAACGCTGCCAAAATGAAGCTAGATAGAGGAAAATTGCTTAGGACCTTTTTTGTAGAGCATTAAATTTCCTACAAAAAAGTCCGTGATGCCATACCTGTACAGTCCACCTTTCACCGGTCACCGATCAAAATCTCGCGTTGATTAGCTGTTACCTGTTACCGCACTTTTGTAATGGCCGCGTGATAGATGAGTTTAAAATAATCCGATTCGAGGTGCATCGCAATTTGATTTTACCTTCGAAAACGAGCATTTTTCCCTTAAATCATTTATTACTTTACAATTTTATTAGGTTCATAATATAAAAAAAAATGTATTAAGTTTATTTATGATTTTAATTAATTATAATCGCTTCTGAAAAGTAATCTTGTTGACTATGCAGGTACGCCGTCAACAAGATTACTTTTAAAAATCTTGTGCCGTCAAGGCTTCTTTTGTAGGGAATTTAATGCTCTACAAAAAAGGTCCAAAGCAGTTTTTCTCCATCTAGCTTCATTTTCGTAGCGATTCAAGTTAAAAACATACTTTTTGCAACTTCAATTAACAATAATTCGAAAACTCCACAAATTAAACTTAATCATAAGTTCATTATTACCTACCTACTGCAAAATGAAGATGCTATGCTTTCTAAACATACCCGGAAATTTTGGTTTGATTTGTCTAATCCTGCACTTGTAGCTTATTTAGATAAATAACCTTATTGAATATTCCTGTATTTTCTTTTGTTTTTATGTCTCTATTTTAAGTATTTACCACAATAAAAAAAAGAATTTTGTGTATTTATATTAATTATTTACAATTAATTATATGACAATATTTAACATAAAGGTATATTAAAACAAACAAAAAAATAAAAATATTAAATTGTGGCAGAACTGCAAAAAAGAAGATATTTTTCCTGTAAAACAATTATGACTAGTTTAATAGGTAAGTACTTTTTTGATACAGAACCATACAGGATCGATATCCTTCATATTGTTATTCTTATAAGATTTTAAACATTACCAATATATAGGCCCCAAAAAACAACAGACTGCGTTCTTTTTTAGCAATTTTGCCCGCTCGGATAAAACTGTACGGATAAAAAGCCGTCACAAAACTGAAGTGTGTGGCTGAAAACCGCCCTTCTTGCCGGCGCTGGCGTTCAATATCTGCCAACGGTTGATTTTAACCATTTTGAACGTGCTCGTGTAAGTCGGGCACGCAGGTAAAACGACGACATTATCAGTGTCGGGAGTGTCCACGTCGTAGGGTGGTTTCTTTTGTTTCTTCGTCCATCCGCAGATAATTAAACCAACCACCTGGTTCTATAACTCACTTGATAGAGACTTTTACGTCGGAAAATTGTCTCCTTGTTTAAGTGATCACTCTTCAACCCATTTTGAACGTTTTCTGTTTGATTAATTATCAGCTAATGCCGCTGCCACCACTTGGTTTGATTGCTTATTTTACAATTTGCCACCACACAATACATATTTATCAATAATTTAAACACTTTTTTTAAGATATAACCACTCAAAGCAAGCCAAAATAATGAGGAACAATAAAGTCCACAGCAAGAAACGTCACCAGGTGACGTACGCCAACTGATCGCTTGGCTCCTCCCACATGCGCAATATCATATCTTTATTTATTTGAATCATGGTTTCGTACGAGGAAACAATCAAAATCATTGCGCATCAATTTTATAAAACCAAGATAATTAATTAATTCAGTTACAAAAGAGGTCATTATGATGGTACATGCAGCATATGGCTCATTTTAAATATGGTAAGTTTGGTGTTGTCCAACACGTTTTGAAAATAGCTGCATAGATAATAATAAACTGATATTAAAAACGTAACAAATAATAAAGAACTATATTATGTTTTTCAGAGATTGCAAATTGCAAAATATAACAATATTAGTAATGGCACGGCTCCTGTCCAAATAGTCTGCTCTAATGTTTATGGTGCATGATAAAGCATCCTGAAAATATGTAAAAAAAATATATTTCATATATCAACTTCTGAATACCTAAGAATCGTTGATAAGTGGTTGCTTCACTGTTTAAGTTCCAAAAAACACCACCAAATGGCGCCGCTGAGGAAGAAAGGGCACGTTAACGGTAAACATTAAACATACAAATAATTTCTTACAGTTTTACCCGATGTAAAATTTTTGCCTCTCGAAACATCAAACAAAACAAAAAAAAAAAAAAAAAACATCATTTATGTGATAATGACAAGTAAGTACCAAGTAACTTAGTTGGTGAAACGTGCTTCGAATCAAATATTAATTACCTTGGTTTCAAATAAAAACTACAAAAATAAAAAATATAAAATTTTTTATATTATGAACTATAAATTTGATTTATTTGTAGGTATGAGTACTGAGTAGCGCATATGATTATTATTTATATATTCATAGCATTATTTGGCTAATTAATTTTAAATTACAGGTAAACAATGTAGTCAGATCACAGTATTTCAATGGGTGTATTAAATTCTACGTTAATTTTACGCCGTCAATTATCAAAGCAATTTGCGTAAATGATTTCAAATTAATTGAGTTTTGTGGATTTATCAGTTAGCCTTTGTTTCCCTCATTTTTCATGGAATTTTTGAATCGTGTATACCATAATCGCATTAGATATTCAATAGATTTATTACCCAATATACCCTCATAAATCGTAACACATTTTTAAATGTTATTATGCTTGTATAAAACCTAAACAAAGTCATTTATAAACATTTTTAAATTTCTTTATTGGGTAATACATATTACTTTATTAATGTTATACAGTTTAGTCTTTATAATTATAATTATTGTTTTAATATTTATTATTTGTCCGTAACATAAATTACATTTTTGAGATACCAAGGAAATAAAACCCATCGACGCGACAAAATTATATTAAAAAATTTAACCGTGTGATATAGGTACCTAATGACCTTAGGAGTGAATTATCCATGATAAAACAATAGCAGGGTTTAACAAAATATACTGAGTTGAATGTGCTGTGAATGTCTTTAGAATAGAATAAAATAGAATATTTTACCAAGGATACAAAGTTTCTGGCAAATCAATATAAAAATATATACAGTGAGGTCGAAAGTACGGAACAAATTCAATATCTTCAAAATGCCTAAATACCTATTGGAAAAATCGTTCGGATAGGTCATTCGAGATTTTAGTGTTGGATTTTTTTACCAATAGCTTTATATGCCTTCAATTTTAAAAACTATACAACGACATTACAAGTACCATCCCGTAGCACTAAAAATTGATAACAATCATGAAGGTATTGGCAAAAATATGCAATACTAATATCTCGAAACCTTGACAGTTGCGCCTCTTATTTATTATTTTTTACGCAATGATTAGGTCTAAGGAACAAATTTAATATCTTCAAATCGCCTAAGTTTTAGAAAAATCGCTCGGATAGGTCGATTTTGGTTTTAAATTAGGTCTATTTTAAAAAAGTTTCTATTCTATAAGGTGTTCCAAAAAAGCTGGCTGTGATCAACTTTGAATTTCCAAATGGCATCCCCAATTTTTTTTGCAATTACGAATTAGTTGTAAAATTTTAAACATTTTCTATATTCTATAATCTATACCGAAAATAAATCGTTTCTGGTATTTCAAATAAATTTTTTTATAGAAGAAAATATTTTTAATATTAAATGTATTTGATTTTTAGGTTAGCAACAAATTAAAATTATTTCATCGTGTTCAAAATGCATCCCATTGGTTGCTTGACAATAGGCATGTCCACAAAAAAATTAATATACATTAATATTAGTTAAAATCGTACATCGGAGCCCCTGGTACCTATATCTGAAATTTTTTTTGAAAAAAATTCATCCTAACCATAACAGCGACCGAAGAAATCTTTTGCTCCGTTTGAATTAAATAAACGCCTGCTGATTGTTTTGACGTCACAAGCTCGCTAGCCTGGCTGACGCGCGTGATTAATTTTCTCACGGCGCGCGCTGAGCTGTCAGAAGTGTCAGAATGCAGTCTACATTTGCAGTAGCTCTATTATTTACGACGTTGTGGTGTTGGTTTATTGCATCGTCTTATTAGTAAATATGGAAGAAGGTTTCCAGAAAGGAGATTCACATAATTTGCCAAATGTAAGCGTAATTATGGTATCCGATTTTCTGATAACAAACAGTGATTTTAACTTGCATTAAAATGATCCTCGCAGCAGTACAAAGTAGATGTCGATGAAACGTTTTTAATATCACGTCTTACTGCCTCAAACCATTTTTTCTTGTTTATTATTGGCTTTGGGACGCTTACAAATATTTTCGTTGGCGTCCTAGTAGTTGTATTATTGCAGCAAGGAACAAAACATAATTTTCGTGCCACCATATTTCTTTATTAACACAGAGAACGCTCACTGCATGACGAACCCGTACAAGCCGGCCGGCGCGAGGCAACGTGCCTGCAAGGATGTGACGTCATGTTACTAGCCTCTATCTTGGGAACGTTTCTTAGCCTCTCTGCTTTTAGGTTATTTCTATTGCGAATAACTGGCAAAATGAAAATATACAAATTTTTTTATTGTTACATTAGTTCATAATACCAATAAATCTATCATTTCCAATTAAAATTAAAATTTTGTGGACATGCCTAGCCTGTTCGGAAACAATTGTTGTAGGTACAGGGTGTTAATACATATTAAAGTATTGCTAAATGCTTACACTTCTTAGTAAACACCCCAAACGTGGATTCAATAATTGCAACAGGACTGACACCTAACTATTGATTCATTAACTCACTAATTAGTTACAATAATCAGTCACTTAATCTATAACACTAATAATTACTACTTTTAACCACTATTATTCACTGTACTTTTCTCTTGTTTTCTGTTCACTTTCCAATATTCACTGACTGCAGTGGCCTTTATATACCTGCACAGATACTTTCTAGTATATCCCAGGCGCTCTTCTAGATAGATGATTCCACAATTCTCTTTTTTGTTTTATAATTCGCTTTCATGCCACTGACGACATCTATTGGACGACTGCTGTCCTATAGCACAATATGTAATGCTCTTACAGGATTAATAAATATTTTCTTTTCTTTTCCCTTTTTGCTGAACCACCAACTATTTAGAACTCTGCTTTGAGCGGACATACTGCAGACTTCTTTAAAGTGGGTGTGAATTCATTACAGGTATAAAAGTTTAACGTATAGCATATGACCTAAAACAGTTCACAGCATCACAAATAAGCAACGAGAAAGTAGTGTATAAACAGATTAGGTTGTTTAGTTAAACGCAAAAAGAAAAAAAGAAAAATTTCTGTATTAAAAAATTCCTCAGTGGAGGAAAACAATGGTTTAAAAAGTGCCTTCTTATAGTATTCTCGAGAGAAATAAATTTCAAAGACCGTATATCCTAAGATATATAATTATATATTAATTGTAATGTGTTTCTTATTAATTTCGTTAGGCTAAGACTCTAAGACGAAGCTGTATTAGTTGCATATGGCAAACCTGGTGCATTATTATGGAAATCAGGATTAGTGGAAAAGGAGTTTATATTTTTATTGAGCTACAGGCACTTAAAGCTATTTTTCGTTTTTTTGTCATATCATACAAAAATGTCTACAGAGAGATACATGTGGTGGTGTATATTACATGCCAAAATTTTGCCAAGTTGTTTGTGAATATGGTGCGTTAAAAAAGTTAAAAAAAAATACCTTCAAAATTATGGAAATTTAAAAAATAATGTTCAGAGAAGATATTGCCGGTCCGATTTGGAATTATTGGGAAAACCAAGCTACATACCTACTTGGATTTGTTATTAAAGCATCTGGATGTTCTCATTTGTTAGACTTCTATGAACCGTCAGAATGTCGTTTTAGAAAAACAACAGAAAATTACTTCCATTTACTATAATTTCAAAAACTATCGATTTTGACAATAAAAACCATTTGAGAGTCATCATTTGAAAACTTTTGAATTCATTTCAATTCGTTATTCTTCTGAGCCTTTACGACTTTGAATGCCCGGGTCGCGTTCTTTATGCTCGTTTTTAAATTCGGATCGCATAATTAATTTGAAAAGTGAGGAATAAAAATACTTCAAGCAGAAGTTTTAGAGATCTTGTTCAGATAAGTTTCCGTGGATGTCAATACAATTCGCAAGTTGAACCAGGTCTGACGTCTTGGCTCCCGTTTTTTGAGCCATTTTCAAAAAAAAATTAAAGAATGTCCAGGATGTGTAAGAAGTGGATTGAGTGAAATCATTTACACTGGATATTAGGCTGTATTATATGATTTTAGTAGGACAAGAAAGTATTCAGTGAATCCCTACCGCGTGGCTAACTAACGAAGATGTCATCAACGTATCTTAACCAACCGGTCGGTTTATCTAAAATATCTAAAGCAAGTGAAATTTTTTTTTAAGTAACATATTTTGAAACAATTGCAAAAAAACCTTTTTACCCCCTTTTCTCCCAGTTCCAACTCCCCATAAACCACCCTCTCCACCAGGATTCTCCTAACAATCAATTGCCATAATATAATGAACGAAAGATAGGAAATTTTATGTCTCCCCTGAATTTTATTCTCATGAGAACTTTATGGTGTTCATTTTAAATTTCCTGCGCTCGTGAAGTGCCGTCCAAAAAGTGAAAGTTTGATAAAAATTTGAAACAAACATATGGCTTCAAAAACATTATTTGACCGCAAATTTCATATTTTACTATTTACTACAAAAACTTCAACTTTGCCATCATCTATAATGAATAATAGCAACAAAATGGAGTGAGTTAGAAGACATAAACGATTTTATTTTGATTATAACTCATTCAAAACTTTAGATCAAATTTAACGTTTGGCGCGTATGCGTTCCTGCTTTGTTTTTACTATATCAACAATTTCAAATCAATATGTTAACATTTAAGCACACTCCAGGCAAATTTCTTAGTATTACTAGTTCATAGATAAATTAAACCTCTTTACTTAATATAAGTAGTTTGTCGCTGCTGGTAGCTAATAGAATAATCTGGGAGCTAATACCTTTCATGAGTACGCAGTAATTAATATTCCAAAGATTCTCAGCATGGCTTGCCATTGCTAGGAGACGCAGAATATATTATTAGTGATTCTTAATCCTTCCATTACTATCATGTAGAGAATATACCTAAATTAATGATGAAGCTAAATTCAACTCAGTAGATCCACAGGTATCTTTCGTACGGTTAACATGCAGTTAATTGACAATATTTGGTATTTCAAGAAGTAATTATTGGTTTAATTATTATAAGGGAACTAGATAATACAACAACGAAATCGAAGTTTGTATATTAGAACCTTTGTGCAGTTAAGTAGCTCCCAGTTCGCTTTACTAATCAAGTGCAAATATACAGGATTGAACATTTTGTACCCATAGTTAATCATTTACCTGTCTCAGGCTCTATTTTCTTTTATCGTCTCTATACTCACGATATACCAGTACAAATTTACTTTGCTTTCTGTAGGCAGTTTCTACTTTTCTTCAGTAGTAGCTACATGCAAGGGTAACATAATAGGTCAGATTTAGCAATAGTTGTTGACCATTATAGAACGAAGATTGTCTCAAATTTATATTATACAATTTTTCCCGAAATTAACTAGATAGATTTTGCCATCAGTTTCTACTACTAAAAATGGTAAAAAAAGTTCATATGCACATGGGTCTAGAAATGGCTCCTAAAGGGGCTACAGGGGCTTTTAAAGGAGAGCCTCTGATGCTGCGGATTTTTGTAACTATTTTGGAAACTTTTCAATTACAAATAATCATTACCTGTCTAATATTAGTCTAATTACCTGTCAATAATAATCTACTATGTGAATGTAAGAAAAGTATGAATTTAAAAACCAACTAATGGCGTGGAACAGAATTTTCAAATCAATTTAACTCGAAAATAATGCATTCTATCGAAGTTAGACAACAGACCATTTTTAGGTAGAAAACTTAAAATGGTTGGGGCCTCCTAGCCCCCGCCGATTACTACGTCCCCGAATAAAATTTTAGAATCATTTTTACGTTTTTGAATAGGAAACAAAAAAAAATAGCAAACGTAGAAAATTTCACTGCTTTCTCATAAAAAGTATCCAAAATATTTACAAAAAAACAGCATCAGAGACTCTCCTTTAAAAGGTTCTGGCCCCCTTAGGAGCCATTTCTGAACCCATGTTTATATGAACTGTTTTTACTATTTTTGGACGTAGAAACTGATGGCAAAACCTTTCTAGTTAATTTCGGGACACCCTGTATATAAATGATGTTTAATGCGAATGCCTTTATTAAAATAATAATATTTGGTTTTAGTCGGTAAATTAGGGTAAAAATGTAATAATAATAATAATATTTATTTGCATGATTGATATACATACTATTTTTGTTTCTAACTATCTCTACGAATACTGTTGTTATTATTATATTAAGTATGAAAGTCTCATTGTATAAATCCTAAATAAACAATACAAGCAAAGCAAATAAAATAATTGTATTTTCTATATAAATAGGTAAATTTTACAAAAAAACTTTTATTTTATTGTTTGACTTCCAACAATTAGCAATCAATATCTAACAAATATTTCGAGTCACGTGTTTCATTTTAATTAATTTTATCGAAAATATTATAATGTATAATACTAATTTAGTAGACCAGAAATGTTCTTCGTACATGTTGCATTCAAAAACATAGTTATTAGCATTCTCTGAATACAATAATTATTATGACGCAAATGTAATGTTGAACTGAAATTTTCCGCCAAATAACCTCGCGATTAAATTGATTCATGTGCGTGTCTGAAATCTGCCATGATTCTGTGATATTCATATCAATATCGTTAATTATTTACGAATTTGATTAATGACTCTGAAAAGCTTTTTCAGTATATAATACTTATTATTATTTTATGTATTAATTTAAGCAGTGCATGCAATCTATGTTATTTTGGATTTATATTTTATAAAATCTATTTGCGACAAATTCTGTCTTCAATAATTTAGAATTCTTGGTATTAAAATTTTATAGTTTAATGCACTAAAAATATTTAGATTAATATTATGGTTTATTCAATAGAAAACCGCTTTGTTTAAAATGTTTTGAAAAGTTTGCAAAATAAAAAAGTCAATAAACATTGACAACATTTTGTGAATTCACTAAAGAAGAAAGAATGTAATAATATTATGTTAAATTCTAGTTGCACAATATTTATTTCTAAAAATATTCTCATTAATATTTAATTTATTTAAGCGAAATAGTTTTAAAACTTTATGTTTTTTTACATGCTATACCAATTGAAGTCACATTGTTCGTATGCTTAACCAATTTCCCTCCGTACTTCTGTCATTTAATATGAAATAAAACATTATCTCTTTTAATACTGTTGTTACTGTCTTAAAATCAGGACAAGTACAAAATTATTTGTGGCCAAAAAATTGCAGACTCCATAAAAGGCAAGTGTAAGGAAAAACCGTTCAAAACAAGTATCCATTCAGTCAATAATGACCCTAGCGATTTATTATGTGAGCACTTAGAAGGAGAACGATTAAAAATTATAATAAAAATATTTAATTAGTTACTTGTCAATTTTTAAGACAATACTCTGATTTTTTGCTATGGTAGGGTATTGCCTGGGATTCCTTTATAGTTAAGTCGAGCCTTACCCGCGCATTCGCCATAATTTTAATATATAATTGTAGTTTTTGAGCACTTACCAATAAATAGAGGAGTAATGACTTATTTAAATATACACGGCATTTTGAGGCCAGGATAAATAAAACTACAATAGAATGGGACGATGCAGAAAATAAATTGTAAACAGCGGGTACCCACACATCTTGCCAATATTCAGCAAGTCGGTCAACGGGTGCAAAGAAATAACATTTACAAAATTTTGCTTGTGGATAAAAGAGGCGATTAAAATTATGCATTTTTGCACATTTTTTTAAATTGATTAAGTAACGTTCCTGGATCAATGCATAAGTATCGATTTTCTTAATATTTCTTTATTCTTTAGTCTTATTATACTTTTAATTTCTCAGTTTTAATTCTAGTTTTCTATTTGCTGACAAGTGTTCTTCATTTAGTGGATTTCTCACGATATCTGTTCCTATTTTTTAATCAAAACCACTGATCAATCGATCTTTATAAAATAATATACAATTTCGAAATAAAAAAAATTGAAATGTACCGAGCATCTATAAAAATCTTATAAAAATGAATAGTCAAAAGTTGGAAGAAGTAACAGACGATGAACTAGAGCAAGTCAATCTTATGCATCTTGGCTCGTGAAAGGTTATTTATTAAGAATATTTAATATTTATTTTTAAACGTAGAATTGAGTCATTTCTAAAGTGTAAATATTAAAGCAGATCTCCTATACATCTCGCAAAGCCTAACATTGTTTAAACATAGTCTACTAAAATCGTTAAGTTCAGATTCAAAAGAGCCCTCTACTAAATGGTCTTATAATTTATACCCGTACTGAAATAGGTTCACTAATTTCTGTTAAAATCCATAACTTATATATTTAGTAACTGCAGAAACCGAGTTAGTTTTTTTTATATAGATATACAGTATAAGTATTACATAACATAAAATTGTAATCATTTGCGACACATCAAAGTATTTTAAATTGTATGTGGGACGCGTCTACCCCAAAGGCGTGTATAAAATAAATAACGCTAAAAGCAACTCGTATTTTTAAATTAAAATGCCATTGCGATTAAAAAACATATTTAACTCTTTGGCACACAAAGGATTCTGGTGATAATTTTCATATTATAACTTAGTAGAGGCTGAGTCTAAAATTAGACCAATGAAAAAAAGGCATTGTTTTAAAGGTATGGTATATGATCTCATTTGTCCTAAATTATAAATTTATCAGGACATCAGGTCAGATAGTCCTGATGCAGAACAACAATATAAGGAACTGATAAACTTAATATTAAATGCCTAATAAATATGTCACATAACAAATAATAACGATGAGAATTAAGAGGCCTGTTATATTGATATTAAATTGATAATGCAAACAATCTATTTACAACACCGATAAGTCCTTAATATAATCAAACAGTTGAAATACGGCTTTGCCATCATAATATATTAAAAATCAATCGAACGAAATGAAACTCTTTCAGAAAGTCGAAATGAAAGAAAGTTAGCAGTCATGTTTATATTCATGTGTAAATACTGTGTAGCTGACCGCGTACCAGAACCCTCATAAATCATCCCTGGACGTGCAGCCGCGTTCGTTACCACATCTTATCGATGACCCTTTCGAAAGATATATCTCAGATAATAATGTCAGATAACAGAACAACTAACTACTTAACTTGCTACTTTATTACATTTATGTTGGTATTTTCAGTAGCGGAGGTTAATTACCATAAATATTTAATAAATTAATTAAATTTATTAACAATGGCTGTTAGATAAGTGGTTGATATCAGCAAATCTATTTGAATAGTGGCATTCTAGATTCTAGATATTTTTTTAATAATAATTGAATTATTTTGTCAGAGCCATCAGCAAAAATTCAATACATCCTCTACTGAAATTAAAAATTATGTTAATTTTGGGACTATTTTATATCATAATAAAATTACGTTTGCCTTTATTTAGGCTTTATACAAGCATAATAACAAAAAACAAAAAACATATCCAATTTGATATACTCACATTGATGTTTCATCTCTAAACATACAATTATTAAGTTTATTGGATCTTCTTTAATGCATGATAAAAATTAGATTAAAAATTACAAAATTCAAAACGTCTAAAAATAAATTATTGAAAAAAATTTTACCACAAAATTAATTCATTATGAGTTTTCAAGATAAAAGGTAGAATTTGGATTTGACGCGGTCTGGTCTCCCTGAAGAGCTGAAATAAACGCGAAACAACATGTACATCTTCTTGGGGACATCGCTTTTGGTTGGTGACTATAATGAATAAATTTTGTGGTGAGTTAAGAAAAAAAAATTTCTTTTCAATAATTTATTTTTAGACGTTTTGAATTTTGTAATTTTTAATTTAATTTTTATCATGCATTAAAGAAGATCCAATAAACTTAATAATTGTATGTTTAGAGATGAAACATCAATGTGAGTATATCAAATTGGATATGTTTTTGTTTTTTGTTATTATGCTTATATAAAGCCTAAATAAAGTCGTTTATAAACAATGCATATCAAGCAAAGAAAGAGAATTGTAAAAAAAAATTATTACGATGTTACTTATTTTCTAATTAAAAGTAATATCCTCATTATTTATCACTTGATATAAAATGAATCGTTGCATGCATCATAGCAACGCGGCAGGTTCTTTCACACTATTTGCATATATAATCTCTTAATTCTTTTAAGGCCCTATTATCAACAATTCCAAATGTCTATTAGTGTAATTTTCTGTTATTATTCGACATAACTGCATTGACATGTTTATTCGATATAAACTGGATTACAGCTTACTTAAAATATCTATTATCTATCTAGTATAAATAATACACACCCCACAAAAATTATCGCATAACTAGAAATTGACCATAAGGTTGTTGTTAATTTTCTTCTGAACCGTTTGTCCGATTTGGGTGATCTTTCTTTTGCGTTGTAGGTTGAGTCTTCAGGAATGTTACTGTGCTACTGAATGTTTAGTAAAAACTCACTTTTGCTTGAATACCGGGTGTAACTATATGATGTTGTATTTTTTCCGAAAATTCGTGACACCCTGTAGAGTGTATCAGCAGCAACAGCACGTTACAACTTAATGCTAACTTTAGCCGTATCTTTTCTTAACATTCTCTTTTTTGGTTTACTTCATTATCTGTATTAACAGATGAGATATACAGTTTTATAGCACAACATGTTTTTATTGACTTATATTGATAGTTTTTACGCATACACACACGCTGCGAGGATAGTAACAGAATATCTTGAATTGGCCAGCTTGCATTCCAGATATTTAACCAATAGAGCGGTATGGGATCATTTAGGATGGACGATTCAGCAAGACCAAGTTCCATGTAGAACCCTACCTGAACTTGAAAATAAATTGAATGTCATTTGAAACCATATTGATGAGAATTATATACACAACCTCTATGAAGGTCTACCAAGACGAATACAAGCTGTAATTAGGGCGGGAGGGGGAAATACACGGTATTGAAAATTATTGTATCCTAAATTTTATTTTTCTAGAAATTTAATAAAAATTGCCTATATTCATACTTTTTTTTCATCCTGTATATCTCATCTGTTAACAGAGATAATGAATTAAATCAAAGAAGAGAATGTTAAGAAGAGATCAGGCTAGAGTACCTACTTACTTTTTTGTTTTTTATTACCTGCCACAGTTTTACGAATATAAGAGTAAAAACTATCAATATAAGTCAATAAGAACATGTTGTACTATAAAACTGTATATCTCATCTGTTAATACAAATAATGAAGTAAATCAAAAAAGAGAATGGTAACAAAAGATAAGGCTAGAGTTAGCACTGAATTGTAATGTGCTGTTTCTGCTGGTACACTCCACAGGGTGTTACGAATTTTCGGGTCAAGTACAACATCATAGTTACACCCGGTATTCAAGCAAAAGTGAATTTTTACAAAAAATTCAGTAGTACAGTAACATTCCTGAAGAGTCAACCTACAATGCAAAAAAAATATTATCCAAATCGGACAAACGACTCAGAAGAAAATTAACATCAAACTTATGATCAATTTTGTGGGGTATGTAGTAAGCACAAACGGATCATAATAAGTATTAAATTTAATATTTTGTTGAGGATAGCGTGACAGGTGCTACACAATTCCTAAAAAAAAAAAAAAACATGTTCACGCTATTTTTCGATGTAGAATTGGGTGTTTATAATTTATTGGGGCAACTTAGGAACAACCTATACCTATACCAACATAAAATAATCTACTATAATATAAATTTTATTTGTACGATAATTACATAGTTACGTGATTATTGCACTATAAGTTTTACGCAGCTATCTCTGATAATGTCATTACAACATTATTGCATCTCCGAATTTATGCCAACCTGTCGATACAGGGGATGTAAATGAAATTATTAAATATGAAAATGATCCCTTGTTCCCTAGTCTATTAGCAAATGAAGTCTCGATAACGGCAGTGGATAATCCATGATTCAACGCGATTCCCCTCATCATAACGTTGATATTCTGAGGCATGGGAGGAACGCAGGCGGTAACATGGGCGCCCCTAGATATTTTCAAAACTCAATTTAAAAAATGCATAGGTACAGTGCGTCCCATTTTATTTGAGCTCACATACAAATTTCATGCTAAATTTATAACCCACTTAAATCATATTTTTCAAATATTTTGTTCAAGACTTATCTGATTTGAATGCAGTTTTTATCAGATTAATCTAAAATATGTAATTTTTTTTTTTTAAATAAGAATTTTTTGCATGCATTTTATATTTTTTCTGGCCAAATTTATTAACATTCCGACATTATTTATTGCTTCTAACTTTTAAATTCATCTTTTCCCAACTCTTGGTAAGAGCTGTAAATTAATTTATTTGAGAAACAAAAAGTGCAAGTCTATACCCTAAATGTGCTACCATCTCGCACGAATTTTCAAAAACACAAATGCACTGTAACCTGCAATCGAAGTAGTTTCAGTTTAACTTCATCATGTCAAACTGACCTATGCGGGGTGTGGTAGAATTGAGACTTGCATCTGATACAGACTCTTAAATACTGATTCATGAGAAATAATCATCTACGAGAAAGATGCAAAGAATATAATTACTAAAGAATTTGCTTTCTGTAACTCTGTATTTATGTATAAAATAATAGTATTGTGTCACCTCAAGTTCCTTTAAACCAGGAAGTATAGGTGCTGGATATGAACTTTAAAGTTAGTTATTTCTATTCCGTTGCTGCATCTGTAAATATTTTGCCTCAAATGTCTTTGATTTTCTAATTCATTAAAGTTATTTTTTCATATTGTTTTAGTTTATCAATTAAATTATTTTTATCGGTGATTGCTGCCTCGTATTAACTTAAAACTATTCCATCATTCACCACAATTTTACAAAACATAGCAAATACTAACAAAAAGTCTTTTAATTGATTCAGTAATAAACTAATTACAGGTTATATCAACTCAAAATGTAACAGCTTGTTTAAATTTAGCATAATATTTTATAACGTTGTCAAATACATCGCCGTCCATGCAGTAGGGTCGGCGAAATTTCTGGGACGCAGTGTGGTGATTAAATTGGCCACCGCAGTTATAGCGCTTTGCCGTTTCCCGAGGTCTAAAATAGATTAATAATGGAATCGGATTGATATCCGTTCCCATGATGGACGCCCCAGACATATATTGTACTTCATTGACTAATGTGTCGTGGATAATAATCAGCTATTATTGAAACTGATGTAGCATCTCACTCTAAATCATCATCAGTTTCTCTGCTGTGTTATAATTGTATCTATGATATTAGAATATAGTGGGGCTTAAGGGTTATTCCGGTCTATTGTCATTTCATATTAGGATAATTATTGAATTAGGAAGCTGGTGACAAAATATTACGGTACGAGGATAAGTAAAATTGGTATCCATAAGGTGTGACCATATTGCCAAATAGGAAACGTATCAAACTGTACTATATTTTGTAGTTATAGAGTATTAGGTAATTAAGGGTTACCTAATTGTCTCACATTGTTTGCCGCATTTGAAATTTTCAATTCAGATTGAATTTTTTAAATTAACGATAAATAATCGTTAATTAATATCAACACTAATAAATCATAATCGACGACTTTACACGACAGAAAATTATTCTACTACTATTATTTTTTTATGGAAAATTGAATCAAAAGTGCGGTGCCGTATGAATAGTAAAATAATACACATCCTAATTATTGAAACAAAAATATATAAAATCAACATTTCAAATAACATAATAAATAAAAAGTACTGATGTTTTCTTTGCCATTTCGAGTGTATCTCTCTATACATTCTTCCCTTTCTCACTGGTGTCTCTGTAAGGTTTTGCATTTACGTTAACTATTTAAAATTCTTGATCATAAATTGAACCATTTTTATTTGCTTGAAAATCAGTATTTAAGGGAAGTTGAGTTCGGTAACTTTTTGCACAACGATCGGAACAGCATACGACAGTAGTGGACCGAGCACTGATCCTTAAGGAACTTCGCAAGTAATAGATTGAAGAGTTATTCTTTTGAAGAATATAAAATGTTATCAGTTTTTTAGATATTATGGTTTTATAACTTGAAACCGCTAACAGAAAAATTATAATATCATTAATTATTAAACACAACTATATGTATAACTGCCTTCTAGTGCCTAATAACACTATACGTTGTTTTTATTGTTTAAATTGATTTCGTTCCTTAACTCATTTAGTAACCTCCCGAAGCCCAAAGGGGAGAAATTTGTCATCTTTCAGGTGAACATCGAATCATTAGTAATGATCAACACAATGCCAGCAAAAAAGACACGAGAGTCCTTACTGATATTTAGTGACTTTTTTCCTGTTCCTTATTGTATTAAATTCGCTAAATCATCAAAATGTAGTGACTGGGTGTTTTCAAACTGAACTCTATAGTCTATATATTGAGGATTTTATTTATTTGCACTTTCTTTTTCTATTTAAGATTCTTATATTGGTATATTACAAGTTGATAAATAAGCGAATTTCCAGAAAGTTTTTAAGTTACCGCATCTTGCGATAACTTGATTCGATATGCCTAATCTAATAAAATATTTTTTCTCTTTGTTCTCTACCAATCGATACGAAATTTTACAAAGGGAGAAGTAAGTGGTAAAACACAAGCTACTTTATTTTCATTTCCAATACACCGTAACAAGTATTATATATCACCTTTCATACATTCAGCCAATTCCTACATTCTCCATTTCCCGACATTTTCTTCCGATACAGGCAGTTAAGGGGTCCTATGAGCCCCTAAATGTGGGATGAGTGGTCTATCTAGTGGCGCGTAGAAATCGAATTACGTGTTTTTTGTGATCTGTAAGGAATGACTCTTAGGCCAGACGAATACGAGCTCACGAATACACCGGACTTCTTATGGTTCGAAGGATTCTAATTATATTACCACAGATTGATGTTCAGATAAGTGCCTGTAATTTGGTTAATGTTCCATGTTTATGTGCTTGGAGGTTAAATCTATTTATTAAATTACCCACTAATTTTTCATTTTGCTTTTGTAAGGAAACTGAATTGTTCATATTTGCATTCTCTTATGTAATTAATTTGTAAGCAAACTTTACTTACAAAATCCATTGTTTATGTCACATACGAAAAGGTAAAGTAGGTAATATAAAACTTTTGAAGTTTAAAGAAAATACTTTATTAATATTACAAAATATCTTCAGAAAGCACGACGACAAATTTATTTTTAAGGTAGCTATTTAAATATTTCTTAACTGAAGGAAATTTTTTAAAATAAAAAATATTTGATGAAGGTAGAATATTAAATGCATCAGATTATATCGTAATTATCATACTGCATTTATAATTTTGTTTTTACTCTGAAAACCTTTTAAACTTTTATCGTAATTTTCTAATCTTGTACATACACACGATACACGATACATAAAAATGCATTTATTTTGTAAATTTATGCATTTGATGGATTATTTAGACAGTGACAAGATAAACATTTTTTTTATACAATGTTATTTCAGTTTTCGTAACACTGATTTATTATGTACCTAACGATAGATGTTGCTGGTTTAGTTAATTCAAACAAATGAAAAATAACTAATTATACTAATTAGTGAAGAGAAACTTCATATTATAACGATTTTGGTAAGTAATTTGTAGTAGACAATTCATGTTTTCCATTTAAACTAGAATCGGTATTAGCAATAGCTTGGGTCTCAGCGTTAGTTTGAAAATTATCAGAAATAGTCAGCGAGTTACCAAGTTGTATTTAATACCTTGGACTTATTTGGAAGTTCTAAAAATCTGAATTGGAGATTGCTTTTGTCAATTTGTAAACTTTTGTAAGTACTGCAGAACCATTCTAAAATAACGCATAAGTGTTAAAATAAAAGTACACGCAAATTAAATTGAATTTCAATTTTACATAATTACTGAGCGGTAGGTACTTCATGAAGAGCAGGTCTATTACATATGGGGACTGTGCTGTGAGTACGGAAAAATCGGAAGATACCTATTTATTCTAACTATAAAAATCTGAGGTGGATTTAGAGTTGGACAATAAATTCCATAACTTTGATAATGGGCCTATATTATGCAATGCATGTATACGTGTTTTTATATTTATTCCAAATTTAAATTACATTGCTTAATGGTGGAGTCCAGGAGTCGGGATGTTGGCTAAAAAAGACAACAAAATTCTGCAGCAACGACGAGAACTACTTTCTCCGTTTTCGAAGTTGCTGAAAACGAAAATCATAGTGGATAGAGTTTTTAACCACAAACTACCCTTTTCACGTTTTCCCGTTGTATTGCTAGTGAAACCCGTAGTTGGCGGAGATTAGTTAGGAAAATCATTAGTGTTTGATAAAAAGAGAAAGATAATGGCAGAAGACGGTTCTTAGCTTTCTCTCTGTGGGTTGCTACATCCCCTCCAGAGGGTTGAAAAATTATGTTTTTTTCCTCTTTTCTGTCATGTCTATAAATGGAAATATAGAGATTAAAAACTAAAAAAAAAAAAAAAATTAATCCCCTGAAGGGTTGTAATAACCCCCTGGGGTAGTGATAGGCCTTCTCTGTCATTACCCTTCATTTGTCATCCAATCCCAATTATGTTCCACTTACTAGCTTAGGAGAATGGTTTTTGCCCGTTTGATATCAAGTTTGAAAAAGTCATTCAAATAAATCATCAAATTATATTCAGGTAGGTAGTTTGAGGTCAACAAGCATTCGTTCACCATGGTTAGACACATTACCAAAGAACAATGGTTTAATAAACCCAAGTAAATAAATTAATACCATTTTACTTATACAAAACCACATTACTTATTTTTAAATATTTTTAAGGTGCTAAATTACAGATTACAATTTGTTTTCTAGAATAAAATAGCAAAATAAATTTTACTATTCAGCCTAAATCCTCTAATGTCTTAAAAAGACATAAATACTCTTTTCAGAGCTTATTTGCAAACTATCTACATTTAACTGATAAAAATTTGGTCAGTACTACGAATGTAGAAAGCAAATAATTTAATAATTGCAATAAGCCCCACCAGACGGATTAATCCAAATAAGGACTCCCTCTGTTACCAGGCAGTGCAAGTCACCAACCCATGGACCGGTTTCTGGCTTATTAGCCTTCATCAGCATGGTATAGGCAACTCACACTGCACGATAACAAAGGGACTCCAGATCTTGTCAACATCGATCGACATGAAGTCGGTAAGATGCGAATGTGGACCGTGGGGCCCTCTGGTGAAACTTATTGCAATGTGGATTTTGCCCAGACTAGGCTCGTATGAAAGAAATGAAATCCAAAGAAGTCAGAAATCCATAGAGGTAAACTTTAATAGAATAAAATAGCAAAATAAATTTTACTATTCAGCCTAAATCCTCTAATGTCTTAAAAAGACATAAATACTCTTTTCAGAGCTTATTTGCAAACTATCTACATTTAACTGATAAAAATTTGGTCAGTACTACGAATGTAGAAAGCAAATAATTTAATAATTGCAATAAGCCCCACCAGACGGATTAATCCAAATAAGGACTCCCTCTGTTACCAGGCAGTGCAAGTCACCAACCCATGGACCGGTTTCTGGCTTATTAGCCTTCATCAGCATGGTATTGCAATTATTAAATTATTTGCTTTCTACATTCGTAGTACTGACCAAATTTTTATCAGTTAAATGTAGATAGTTTGCAAATAAGCTCTGAAAAGAGTATTTATGTCTTTTTAAGACATTAGAGGATTTAGGCTGAATAGTAAAATTTATTTTGCTATTTTATTCTATTAAAGTTTACCTCTATGGATTTCTGACTTCTTTGGATTTCATTTCTTTCATACGAGCCTAGTCTGGGCAAAATCCACATTGCAATAAGTTTCACCAGAGGGCCCCACGGTCCACATTCGCATCTTACCGACTTCATGTCGATCGATGTTGACAAGATCTGGAGTCCCTTTGTTATCGTGCAGTGTGAGTTGCCTATACCATGCTGATGAAGGCTAATAAGCCAGAAACCGGTCCATGGGTTGGTGACTTGCACTGCCTGGTAACAGAGGGAGTCCTTATTTGGATTAATCCGTCTGGTGGGGCTTATTGCAATTATTAAATTATTTGCTTTCTACATTCGTAGTACTGACCAAATTTTTATCAGTTAAATGTAGATAGTTTGCAAATAAGCTCTGAAAAGAGTATTTATGTCTTTTTAAGACATTAGAGGATTTAGGCTGAATAGTAAAATTTATTTTGCTATTTTATTCTATTAAAGTTTACCTCTATGGATTTCTGACTTCTTTGGATTTCATTTCTTTCAATTTGTTTTCTGTTTTTATCTAAGCTACACATTTATAATTCTGGTCTTCCTCATTTGTAAGTTCATATATTTCCTCCTGCATTGTATGCAAATTAAAATAAAGGCAAAAAGGTATTCCAATATAATAAATTATGAACATCACCAATTTAAATGTGTTGAACATTCACGAAATATTTCTTTAGGTCATAAAATCAGTTTTATGTTTCGGTAAGCTCAAGATCCATACGTTCGGCTTGAAGAAGCAAGGAACTGCTCAATCGCCTATTACCTTTTTATTGGGTTATATTTCAACAATTTTCATATAAAATGTCTAGGATATACGGAATGCGTGATATTTAAACTAAGTGGCTAAATTGCTTCTGTTATAGCAATGAAACATTTTTTTGAATATGGAGCTAAGTATAATTTTCTACAGGAAGTAAATATTGTATTACACCTTCGCAATAAATAATAATATTGGACCAATTTACAATCTAAAACAGGTAACACAGACATATAGTTACCATTTTCTTTCTGTTCTTATTTGGGATTTACGGCCACACTTCTGAACATTACCCAGATAATCTGAAAAATATCTGGATTATTTAAAAAATAACCTTTACGCCTGTGACTTTACGTCAAAGGAACAGTTAAAGGTTGGTTTTTTGACATAAAATATAATTAAAATAAAATAAAAACAATGATGTTTTGCAGACGTTTCGGAAACTTAATCTGTTTCCTTTCTCAATGCTAAATAGTCTTTCTCTTGTGTAATTCGTGAAATTACACAATTTTAATGTTTATATCATAACCATAGATACTTACTACGCTCACAGAAAAGTTGATTAGATTAGATATTCAAGTTGCTAAGTTCTTCTTTTAAAATTGTGTAATTTCACGAATTACACAAGAGAAAGACTATTTAGCATTGAGAAAGGAAACAGATTAAGTTTCCGAAACGTCTGCAAAACATGATTGTTTTTATTTTATTTTAATTATATTTTATGTCAAAAAACCAACCTTTAACTGTTCCTTTGACGTAAAGTTACAGGCGTAAAGGTTATTTTTTAAATAATCCAGATATTTTTCAGATTATCTGGGTAATGTTCAGAAGTGTGGCCGTAAATCCCAAATAAGAACAGAAAGAAAATACGGAAAGATGCCACAAATAACTTTTAGACAATATATAGTTACCATGTTGGGAAATATGTAATATAAGTTAATCAAAATACTAACTGACCAGGCACCTGTTACAAAGCTGGTCGTATTCCAAAGAAAAGAGTTAATAAAAATCGTTAACGATGACAGAAGAGGTTTAGTTTAGTTTAGTTTAGTTTAGTTTTTTGTTATTTTAATAACAATGAGCCGTTATCAATATATTTTTCCTGTGTCAGAAAATATAGGATTTTGTATCATATCATAATTCTTA
Source organism: Rhagium mordax (assembly GCA_963680705.1). Classification (NCBI taxonomy): domain Eukaryota; kingdom Metazoa; phylum Arthropoda; class Insecta; order Coleoptera; family Cerambycidae; genus Rhagium; species Rhagium mordax. The sequence goes on along the minus strand of OY796656.1, from coordinate 105,545,439 downwards.
TGCATTTCTGGAGGCATGGAAACCAAACATAGGTACCTACATAGAAAATGAATAAGTGAAACTACTGCAGAGATAAAAAGAAGTTTTACAAATTGAATAATTTTTACCTAATGCCTTGTCAGTTACGTGCTGACCAGCTGTGTAAATTTTTATATGTATCTGTATGATAAAGTTCAAAATATAATAATAGATACGTTATTATGTTAAATACAAAATATATGTCGTATTTGAGTTACAGTAAATAAATACAAATAACCTACTCAGACACACAAACTTATTTTGTAGATATGAATAAACTGAACATTATGTTCAAGTATCATATCAAATGAAAATCTAGGATGCTTTGTCCGTAATTATACAAGAGTTAAAATTATGTAAAATAACTTCTTTGAATGAAATATAATCTTGTGTGCAGATGTACGATTCATTAACTGTCTTATGCCATTTACAATGTATGATACAATTAACATATAAAATACCATATTTAGACTCAGGTAGGGGAGGCCAGAGATTAAAATAACAATGATTCGCCAGTAACTACTTAGTATCATGAGTAACTACTGCATTTCCTGTTTATCATATAATAAAGATTTTTTTGTTACAGTTATTACAAATAAACTTTAATGTCTATATTAATAATATGGTATACACAGGGTGTTATGAATATTCCAAACAAAACCCAACAACATCGTAACATCCGCTATTCAAACACAAATGAATTTTTACTTAAAAAAATCAGTAAACAGGAACATTTCAAAAATCCATCTATCATGCAAATTATTCAAATCAAACAAAAGAGTCAGAAAAAAATTAAAACTAAATTTATCCAAAATTATTGATAATAAGATATGAATCAAATTAATTCGTATGGTTTCTGAGAATCCGTAGGAGATGGAGTAAATACTGATTTGTAGATCCAGAGCCCTTTTTCCCTAAAATTCTTCTATTTCTCATTCTTTTCGAGCTACAGGACGATTTTCAATTTTTGGCGAAATCGACATAACTCTATATCTTTTTTCACACTAAACATTGTAAAGTAGTTTCAGTATTATACAGGCACTTCTTTTAATACATTGGATGACATTAAAAATTATTTTGAATTCCTTTTTTGTTTTTGAGAAATGAGCACAACTTTTATTTTTTTATACCCCGTGTTTTTTCTCAAAATTGAAAAAGTATTGAAGAAGCTTTCCATATTATATTACTTTTTTATTTAAATGTGTGAAAAATAGAGGTTTTTAATTTTCAAACAATTAGATCAAACATGACATGGTAGGCTATGGAAACAAAATAATTTTGTCGTTTGAAATTGCCCCTTTCAGTTTTGAGAAAAAACACAGGGTGTTTCGTTTAAAAAACGCAAGACTTGTGTTCACATCTTAAAAACGAAAAAGAGATTCAAAATTATTTTTATTTCATCGCTGCGTTTTAAAACTGTCATTCAGAGAGATACCGTATTCATCTCGTAAGCCGAAAACAGTTTCAATGTAAGATACAATAAGTAAACTTCTGGAAGAATGATAACTTATTATACGGGAGACCACGGATCATGGTAAACCCCCGCCATTTCCACAATTTTTGAGCTATCCAAATTAAATTTTGCTGCCAAAAGGACTCATTTTGGCCCAATTTTTTTTTCGGCGTCCGGTTTCGATGGAAGTGACGTCAAATAGAACACCTTGTATATTATTGCATTTTTGGAATACTGAGAAAATTCTGAGTACCATAGAACTATTTTGGGGATTCTTTAAGCCTACTTGATTTTTTTAGAGTCAATTTCATTTATTAATCTAGAGTGCCATGATTGGTCTACTTTGGTTCAAATGGACTGGTATAACTCCCAAAAAATTAGATGGACAAAAAATACATAAAAATGGCGTCTTGGCGTGCATCCAAATTTGACCAAGTCACTTTTTGTCCATTTTGACCATTTTCCCAAAAGATATCATAATGGTAAACCGATACCATAAAATAATACATTTTGTATGGAATCCATTGATGTGCCCAGCCCATCCTTCATAAATCTGCAATGTGCAAGTAATAAAAAAAGGGAGAAAATCATTGAACACAACACATCATTTTAAACTATTTATTATCACACTAGCCATGGAAGAAACAATTAAAAGACGTAACTTTGACAGGTGAATGAGTTTTTTTGGACATGCATTACTACTGCAAAATTTCATTTGGATAGCTCAAGAATTGTGGAAATGGCGGGGGTTTACCATGATCCCTGGTCACCCGGTATTCCATATTAGGACAACACAGTGTGAACTCCAACTATTTATTTCCTTTTAAGGGGAGGTTTCTGTTAATATTTGTAACACGAATTACGAACAAAAAAATATAAAAAATAAAGTTGAAAACTGACCTACCTTATGTAAGTGTCGATATTGAACTTTTGAGAACCCCTGTACGTCTCTAGCGAGTCACTTATGATGTGAACAACATGGTTTGTTTAACAATCTAAATTCTTTGAAATTGTAAAGGTATAGGTCAGCTGCTAAAGTTCTTAAAATATTTTACGTCTTCTTGATTTTTTTCTCGAAAACCACATTATTTCTTTAATTTTCTGTACATGGACTTACCATTGAGGGACCTACCATCCCTTAAAAGGAATTAATAAGTTGGGGTTCACCCTGTAAAACACGGTTTACAAGGGAATGTCAGTGCAGAAATTTGTAGTTGTAGTTTGTCTCGCCATTTGTCGATATTACATATTATACATAATATAGGAAAGGAAGGACGTAAATGTATCAATTTGTTACGTTAAGTGAAAATTTTACTGCAAGCGATGTAGAGCTCTATATCGAGGAAACGAACACACAATAATAGGTAACCGTGACCGTAATAGTAAAGACGTTGCTTGCACTGCTATTGGTTTTATTTTATTTTCTCTGTGCAATTTGTTGATATACAGTAAAACTTATTTAGTAAAGTAATTTAGAAAAGCAATTTTTATTTAAAAATATTAACAAATTAAATTCGTACTCTTTAATGACTTAATAACCTACACCATTATTATTATCCATGTACGCGAGCTCTCGCTTTATTAAAATCCATGAATTTAATCATTTTGTAATCGCTACAACTTGAAGAGTATGATTCCTTGCAACGTCGTGAGAAAGAAAATTATTTCAGAATTTATTTTAAAGATTCTAAAATCTGATGAAAGTTTCAGACTTTGACATTAATAGCAATTACCTAAATAAAAGTGTATTCGTTCACTGAATGCAATGTAATAATATTTGGCAAATAATTTTCTATTACCCTGACCTGAGAAATCGTTTATTATTTTAAATATTGGTCCCCATCTCGATTCATTTTCTATAACATCGCTGTATTAACATGGGAAATTAATTTTACCCCAGATCGTTCATAAATATAGACGTCACGCCGAGTAAAAAAATGGAAGAAGGCACACAATGCAAGATCTCAGGTCACCTATTTGGCCTTGAGTTATTCTTTCCCTAGACGCGTCGTAGCATTAATCACTTCCTACGGAAATCCTATCCTGAAATCCATACAATATGCCTGTGTGACTATAGAACAGTGAAGGATCTTGAGGAAGGGTGTAGTATAAGCCGTGCAAAATAGAAACAAATTTGTTGTAATTAACCTTAAACATACGAGAACGGATTATAGTGGCTTTTAGGGTGAAAACGGGGAATGATTTAAGTTCGCTTTGTTAAAACCAACGTCTTGTTTTAAGCATAAATCTTTTACGTACTAATAATTTGATCCTGTTTATAATGAACTATTACAATGTGGATGTATTTTTGGCAATACATATTTTGTTTTATTGTAATTTTTAAAATTACACCATCTTGGCGCGTTTCTGTACGCAAAATTGATATTTCCACTATGATGCAACTTGTAGCAAGGAAACTATAATATTTCGATATTATGACAGGAATATTCCAACGTTGTTACAAAGCCTTTAAAATAACATTAGGGGAATAATAATTCTGTACTGGGACACAAATATTAATGATTTTAGTTTTCACCTTAGTCTGGATAGCTTTTCCTATTACTTGGACCATATTTTATTTATAACCTTATTTCGTATTTGCCATATTTTCGTATAGTCTCATCTTCAGATAATTTTCTGTAAATTTCGTCAGCATGCTTTTTTTGTTTAAAGTATTTACATTTCATCCTCGATTATTTCTAATTAGGAAACTAGTATTTACACTTGGAGTAGTTTTCCACACACACCAAAACACTTTTGCACACACTCGACGCGCGTTTCGCCAACCAAGTTGGCATCATCGGGAGATGATTAAAACTAAGCTTAACCTAACAATTTATATATATATATATACCTAAAAATGCGTTACGCTTCGACGAACTACCGCAATAGTAACGAAAAAGCGGGTAAAATATTTAGCTTCTTTGAAGCGTTAACGCTTGACTGACATAAAAAGCGGGCTATTTGGAATGGGCCTTCTGTCACTATTCATACTATGTTTACATTTGTTAATTTCCAAGCTTTCGAATGCATCTAGTTGTCTAGAGTTTGTTACATTTCTAATCAACCTTAAATTATTAACATCTATTGTTATCAAAAGCATGTTGGGCAACGCTAGACTTCTCTATTCTTCCGTATTTTAGATGAGCCATATGCTCCTTAAACATCGTCTGAATAGAGCGTCTTGTTTGTTCAACATACTTTTGGTTACAGTCCTTACAGCTAATTTTGTAAATCCCCGACCTTTCATTCATTTCAATTTTATCCTTAGGGTTGCCTAAAAGTTGTTGTAGTTTATTTCCTGATCGATGAACCACCGTCATATCAATGTTATTGAAAATTCTACTAAGACCTCGGGTAAACCAGGGTTCATATGGAATTGATACAAATTTTGAATTTTCCTTCTCAATACGAAAGGTCGAAGAATTTCGAAGTGCCTCCCTAAATTTACGCTTCCTAATTAATTTATCAATCAAATTAGTAGAAAAACCATTACTCAAAGCTATATCCTTAATTAACTCTTTTTCTTTTTCAAACCTCTCTTTAGTTAGCGGAAAACTTAATAATCGACTAATCAAAAAATTAAAACTTGCCATCTTGTGTTGGTCACAATGATGAGAATCATTAGGAATATATCTAAGAGTGCTGGTATCTTTTCTATACACATCGAATTCTAAATTATTTTCATTATTTCTAATTACTAGTACATCTAAAAATGGTAGTTGTTGATTGTTTTCAATTGCATATGTGAATTTGACAGAAGTGAAACAACTATTTAATTTGGAAACAAAAACGTCTACATCCGCGACTTTTGTATCAAACACTTTTTTGTTTCCAAATTAAATAGTCGTTTCAGTCTATTCAGTCTATTCAGACGAGGTTTAAGGAGCATATGGCTCATCTAAAATACGGAAGAATAGAGAAGTCTAGCGTTGCCCAACATGCTTTTGATAACAATCATAAAATGGATATTAATAATTTAAGGTTGATTAGAAATGTAACAAACTCTAGACAACTAGATGCATTCGAAAGCTTGAAAATTAACAAATGTAAACATAGTATGAATAGTGACAGAGGGCCCATTCCAAATAGCCCGCTTTTTATGTTAGTCAAGCGTTAATGCTTCAACGAAGCTATAGCTATTAACATATCTAGGAATAAGAAGCTAAATTATGCCGTATACCCCAAAAAATGAAACTAGTGCAGCTACGGACACGTGTTTCGGAGTTATTGCTCCTCGTCAGCGTAGCGTAGCCAAATAAAGAATCTAAGACCTAAAGCAATAACTAATAAAGGTTAGAAATAAACAAATAAATAAAAAAATAGAATAGAGTACTGTGTGCTGTACTTTCTAACCTTTATTAGTTATTGCTTTAGGTCTTAGATTCTTTATTTGGCTACGCTACGCTGACGAGGAGCAATAACTCCGAAACACTTGTCCGTAGCTGCACTAGTTTCATTTTTTGGGGTATACGGCATAATTTAGCTTCTTATTTATTTATATTTGACCCCACGATTTCTATCTATCTTATATCTAGGAATGTTATGACTATCATAACTGCCGCAGATATCGGTTTAAAATCCGAGCTCGTAGAGCGAAGATTTTAAGACATCTAAGGCTGTTATGATTCATAACATCCGTGATTTGTTCAATAGTTTATCGGTTTCAGAAAATAAAGACATTATTAATAGATATTACCTTTTGATATTCTCTTATTAATAACGTTTTCATTTAATTAGTTGGTCAAGTCTGTATGGGTTGATTTGTCGCCATGGTTACAGTTATATTTTGTTTGTTTTTATTTGTTATCTTTTTTCATATTACATAAATGTTTACATTTTCAATGTCACAACGGCTACATAAAAATGGACCTTGGATTGCCTGAAAATACATTTCAGTTGGATTTCAGTATTTAATTATTATTGTTTGGAGTTTTATTAATAAATAGCCCTATAGTTTCATTATTTATTATTTCATCTGTTGACAGCTGTAATTGACAGATCTGTATTGTAATATTACCGTACAAGCAATAAATATAACTTTACAACTTTAGTTATGACTTATTTACCAGCCTACTTTTGCATATGTAAACAAAGGATTAATATCCTGAAACCGATACAATATTTTACCCGCCTTTTTGTTACTATCGCGTTAATTGTTCGTCGAAGCGTAAAGCATTTTTGGGTATAAATAGGTCCCATTGTTAGGTTAAGCTTAGTTTTAATCATCTCTCGATGATGCCAACTTGGTTGGTGAAACGCGCGTCGAGTGTGAGCAAAAGTGTTTTGGTGTGTGTGGAAAACTACTCCAAGTGTAAATTCTACACCAAAGGTTCCAACCCCTCTTCAGGAAGGAAACTAGTACCTATGCGCAAATTTACAGTTACAAATATAAAGTAAACTAAAACTGGTGGTGAACTGTTCTCCACAGGCATATCTCAACTTAATCCACAACTAAAAATGGATCAACAGCTCAGAATAAGGGGACTTAACAATGAATATGATATTTAAACTATGGCATATGGTTTTATATGGCAAAATATTCATGTCATTTATTTCTGTCCTACTTTGTGCCCATAAAAAATGTATACATACTTATTTTACAAGGTAATTTTAGCAGTGAATTCTAAAGGGAAAGAATTTGATTGATCCAACTCAATTTTATTTTATTTAAAAACGCCTCCTTAAGGACCGCTTAAATTTGACACTAGAAAGTAATACTTTTTGACAATTTTCTCAATTCAATTTTGAGATATATTTATAATATGTGATGGATTGCTGTACCCAGAGATGTTCAATATTTGAAAAATTAGTAACTAATTTTCAACCATTTGAAACAACGGAATTTGACTCCTTTTTGTCTTCAAACTTGTCGCTACGCCTATGGCAGAAATTTTTCAAGGAATGTGCCAAACATTTTTCAAGATTTTATTACCCCACCTTTTTCTCTTAGATGTCGTTAGAAAGTAGTCCTAAATGGAGGAGTTTATTTAAATATAATGTTAAATGGAGATACTTAATCTTTTCATAACTGATTGTTAGTAAATTTGTATCAAATCAATATGAAGATATCTTATATTTTCCTATGCAATCCAACTGTTTGCTATACCGGGTGGGTGACCACGAGATGAGGTTACACTCTATAACTTCTTTGTTTTTAAAGCGATTAATTTGAAATTTACAGGTGAGGTATAACATCTAAATGCGCAACTTTTGACACTTGGTGGCTTTATTTCTTACTTCCGATTTAGCCGGAAGTGATATTAACTTTCTTATTTTAAATACAACTCTACCTGTTTTTGTAATGTATCTTATTCGTTATAAAATTTACAATACAATGATATGTCACACAATGACATTTTATTTCAAAATGGCCGAAAAATTAAATTTTTTTAAAAATATTAAAATGTCAATTAAAAGATATTGAAAAATAATTTTTTTCCAAAGTTGGCCGTGAAATCAAAAGAGTAATGAATTTGACATGTTTAATTTTTAATTTGTACAAAAATTTCGTTTTGACAAAAAGATATTAGGGAAATAAGATAAATATTTTTCTGCAATTTTTAAATACTCAAAACTATTTTTTTTTAAATACACCTACCTGACTTTTTTTTAAGTTTTGCAATTGCCTGTTTCTTCTCTTTGATTTAATGCCATTAACATACCGAATTATTCACAAAATATAAAAATTAAATAAAAATTTCTCCTAATATTTATTTTATTTTTCTAATATCTTGCCGCCAAAACGAAATTTTTATGCAAATTAAAAGTTAAACATGTCAAATTCATTACTCTTTTGATTACACGGCCAACTTTGGAAAAAAATTAATTTTCAAAATCTTCTAATAGACATTTTAATATTTTTGAAAAAATTTAATTTTTCAGCCATTTTGAAATGAAATGTCATTGTGTGACATATCATTTGTATTGTAAATTTTATAACGAATAAGATACATTACAAAAACAGGAAGAGTTGTTATTAAAATAAGAAAGTTGACATCACTTCCGGCTAAATCGGAAGTAAAAAATAAGGCTACCAAGTGTCAAAAGTTGCGCATTTAGATGTTATGCCTCACCTATAAATTTAAAATTAATCGGTTTAATAACAAATAAGTTACAGAGTGTAACCTCATCTCGTGGTCACCCGGTATAAGAGATAATTGCATTTTTGGCAAAACTCGATGTTTGCCCTTTAGATAACAAGTAAGCCATGCATGAAACTTAAAAAGAGTGGGTTATATCATTGTTCTTGTAGTAGACCTCCATATTTAATTACCTTTAGTTCATTAGAATTGCTACATATTTTTGATACCTTTAAGATAGTTTTCCATTAGTAAAGCATGTTTCCACAAAAACATACGTATCTAATTCATTTGTCAATGCCATGGCATCGCGTCAAAAGCCTTTGCTAGATCGACAAGCACGCATAGGAAATGATTATAATCAAGAGATTAATAGATGTGTTTGACAAGATATTCGGTAGCATCTTGAGTGTAACCACCATTTCTTAAATGAACCGCACTTTTAAATATTCGAAGCAATTGCAATATTTACTGCAATACCCCTCCAACTTACTATCATGTAAATGGTAATAAGAGATACGGTCCTACCTTAGACTACAAATATTTTTCGTAAAATATTTTGAACTAAATTATGGCAATAAATTACTAACATTACTTACCTAAAAGTGTCTGTAATTTTTAAAAAACTTTTAAAGTAAAGGATACATTTATAAAATGCTTTCATTAGAGAAAAATAAATAAGAAACTTTTTAAAGATTGAATTATTTTTGAATTCCTCTTTTGGGCTGGGATTTTCAAAAGCTTAAAAATGTTAATTTATGTAATATCAATCTCAGTTGTCTGTGATCAAGTAGATAATATAATCATGACCAGAACAGACTCAAGTCGTTCAAGTTGCCTTATACGATAGCAATAAACATTATTCTGCAACTAACTTGGGACTTATTTTCTCAGCTCGTCTCCCCTCAAACTACGTACAACAAACTTCCAAGTCAGTAGGTAGTAAAAGATTTAGGTATGTTATCGTAATACTAAGCTGTAATAATTTAAGATATAAATAGAAGCACTGCAAAATAAGATAAATCCTACGTCTCTTTAAACGACATACAGTGCATACAAAAAGTAAGAAATAAATACATTATTTCTGAATACGAATCTATATTGAATAATTTTTGGACACATCGAATATTATTTTGAATTGCGCATCTTCTGCTTTGATTATTTTATCTATGACGTCATCGGTTATGACATCTATTACTTTTTTACGTGACACTATGTATATTTTTTTATTTTTAGAATCTCTTTGGATAGCTGATTTCAGAGACCGATACTACTTAGGGTATAGAGTTCATTAGTTTGGAGCTACATACATTTGAATGTATTGTTTTTTGAAATTAAATAAATTCTTGTTTTATTGTGATATTTTACAACAAAATAACAAATGAACAGTGAACAATAACATACGGATTAACTAACTAAATGTTCAAATTGAAAATCTGCTTGTACCTGACAGTATCCCAAACGATCATGAATTATTCTTACTGAAATTTATTTATAGTTGCTTGAGAAATTTTGTTACCTACATTCTAATCTAATTTTCTTTAATCTTCAATATTGTCAGGTTTATATTTGCACACTACGTTTTGTAGGCGACACTAATGGAAAAAATTTAGCGAGGCAAGATCCGGCAACCTTGATGGCCATTCAAATTTTATTATTGTATATTGTCTATTGTATATTGTATATTGTATATTGTATATTGTATATTGTATATTGTATATTGTATATTGTATATTGTATATTGTATATTGTATATTGTATATTGTATATTGTATATTGTATATTGTAAAATATGACAATAAAGCAAGAATTATTTAATTTCAAAAAATAATATTTTCAAACGTCTGTAGCTACAAGCTTATGAACTCTATACCTTAAGTAGTCATATAGGTCTTTCAATTCAGCTCTTCATAGATATTAAATAAAAAATATATAGGGCGTTTTATTTAAAAATGTAGATGACATCATAACCAAAGCAGTGATAATAATAATAATAATAATAATAATAATAATAATATATATGTTTATTCACAATTAATTCGTTAACACAATACAAATTTTAATATAAATATTTTTTTTAGATGTTTCAACTTACATATGTATACTAAACACACAAAAAATCCGCAAAAGAATACTTGTCTGCGGAGATTTATAGTGGTGCTCCATAAGGTACAAAATTTAAATATTATTCCCATTTACAGTAATAGTAACAAAACATAATTAAGTAAGCAATATCAAATTTATGTAAAAAGAATTTTTTAAATTTCTTTTACATGTTATCCTAATAGATGGATTATTATAAATGAATAAATATTATTATTTTTTTTTTTTTTTAAAGAAACATTAAATAAATTTGACAGAATATAATACATTATTAACCTATATATAGCTCACTAAAATAATATAATATACTTATATACATAGCTATTGGCTAATTTACATGCATTTAATTATTTTTTATATCAATTAGACTGTGTATTTGACTTCTCTCAATTTTTAATACATGTTTTTTTAATTCTTTTTTAAACTTTGGAAATGACTTTATCTGTTTTAAGTTTTGAGGGAGTTTATTGTACAGCCTAGGACCTAGGTATGCACAACTTCTTTGTCCAATTGTTTTTTGCGCCTTTATTGTTTTGACGTTTTCTTTTGTTTTATTTCTAGTTTGATGAATGTTCTGTAAAGGTTTAAAAATGTAACTATGTTTAAAATTATAATGTAGTATTTTTACATAAAATATTTGCCTAGGATCTAATATTTCCGTTTCAAGGTAAAGAAGGTTAGAAGGGTAAGTATGTTCTTTTTTCAACATTATTTTCAGAAATCTTTTCTGAATAGTCTCTATATTTTTTAGATAAGTGGATGATATTCCTCCCCAACCTAATATACCGTACGACAGGCGAGATTCCACAAGGGCATAGTACAAAATCTTAATTTGAGGTAAGTCTAATATATTACGGAGATATTTAAATTTAAAGATGATGGTTCGTAAAACACTTACAATATTCAACCCATGAAAATTCCATCGTAAGAAACTGTCTAATGTTACACCTAAATATTTTACTTTTTCGGTCGTTAGAATTTCTATGATATTACCGTGATTATTAATTATTAGTTTATCAAAATCTGGCAAGGTGGATTTGTTGCATGATACCGGTAAGAACATAGTTTTCTTGAAGTTTATTGTAAGTAGCTTACTGTTAAACCAATCTATTATACTGCCGAGATCATTTTCTATTAAGACTTTTAATATCATCCATGATTTTGCTTTGTAAAAAAGGACAGTATCATCAGCAAAACTTGTTATTGAAGCAGCACTATTTTGCAAAAGTAGGTTATTAATGTATACTATGAACAGAATGGGTCCTAACACAGTACCTTGAGGTACTCCACACTTAACAATTCGTTCATTGCTAATATGTTTGTTTAATTGGACATACTGCCTACGATTATCCAAGTAACTGGCTATTAAATTATATGTAGAACCTCTAAATCCCATATCTTGCAAGGCCTCCAATAACTGCCGATGATCAACAGTATCGAAGGCCTTGGCAAGATCCAGGAAAACACATATGGCCACTTCGCTTTCATCTAAAGCTTTATACATTTTTTGTGTTAGATCCATAATAGCATCTTCTGTTGATTTTCCTCTTTGAAATCCAAACTGATTGTCAGATAGTAGTTTATATTTAATTAAATAGTTTTCAATACGGATCTTAATTACTTTTTCAAAAATTTTGGCAAAAGATGTTATTATGGAAATTGGTCGATAATTAGATGTTATGTTTTTATCACCAGTTTTGTAAATCGGTTTTATAACTGCTACCTTGAACTCTGAAGGACAGATTCCTTTTTCAATGCATTTATTTATAAGAAAAGTTAATGGTGCCACTATTTCATTAGCAATTTCTTTCAAAGTTTCCGCTCGTATTTTATCAATTCCAGGACACTTTTTTGATTTTAGGTTATAAATAATATCTAATACTTCCTTTGTTGTTGCAGGTTGCAAGAAAATGGAGTGACTCGATGTCTGTTTGAATTGGGGTAAACCTGGACGGTTTACAATTTGTTTAGCAAGGTCTGGACCTACATCAGCAAAATAATCATTAAAAATATTAGCAATTTCTTTTGGGTTTTCTGTTATTTTATTATCAGGACATCTAACTTGTTTTATATCAACTTGTTGTTTATTGCAATTACTAATTTCATTTATTGTATTCCATAGTTGCTTAGAATTAAGTGATGACGTCATAGTTAAAAAAAATCAAAGCAGAGGAAGATGAGCAATTCAAAATAATAACTGACCTATCCAAGGATGGATGTTCCAAAATATTACCAGTAGCAACAAGATAAACTTTTTATGCTTTTTCGTCTATATCTTGAAGAGTAAGAGAGAGATATAAGACAAACGCTATAATACGTACCTTTTTGGTAAAACTTAAAATGGTTTATAATAAAAGAAACTGTAAGTTTGTACCAACAGTTAGTCTCGAAAATAGAGTTTAAAACGTTCGTTTTTTACCATTTTTTAATAGTACCTTTATGATTTTTGTTGATCATTTTAATTGCAACTAAAACTTAAAAATGTTCATTACTATTTAGCTTACATATAAATATGTAGTTATATCTGAAACGTTTTCTTTCATTCAAGTTATATTTCAATATTAAAACAGAATAATTTTTTTCTTTGTATTTTTTTTTATTTTCTCGTTACGCCCCTGCCTAGAGGTAACCTCAGGCGTTAATTACAACTCCGAGGTTTTACCATACGCAGTAAGTCAGGGCTTTTCTAATTATTATGTCACTGTGATTCCGTCAACGGTTTTCCTACGTCTGCTTTGGTTTGGTGTCTCGACGTCTACGTCTAAATTCGGAGATTTCTCCTACGATTACCGCCGCATCGTCAATCTTACTTAGAAGATTTAATGCTAAACTTGGTAGCAACTAATGTTATTGGCAAAGTTGGCTGCCCGCACGCAATAATTGCGAAAATAATGAATAAATTCAACGTCATAAATTGATATTTCTACAATTGTTAATCGAGTAATAAATTATTAAAAGTTTTCTCAAGGTTTTTGTCGAATACAATTTTAATTCATAATATAATTTAATTCTGGCAAATATTCTTATTTTCAAACTACCGAAGAAGTCCTAAAGCGCTTACAATACAAAGATGAGTAATCATCGTGTTATCCTGTTTAAGCTGACGTAAAATTGAAAAGGTATACCAGGTGACAACCAGATTAGTCCCGTTCCAATTTCTCAGTTGATTTTGGAAATAAAATTTTGAAATTTTGGCATATTTGTGACGCAAAAAACATCATTTTGCATTTCTTGATTGAAAAAAATCAACTCCGGTCTAACCTAAATAAATAAATTTGTATTGAAACATCTGCAGTTTCTCGTGAATATAACTGTGCACCCAATTGTTAAATATTTGACATCCCAGTACAAAGAAAGTTCCATAGTCTTCTACGTTCATTGTTTTGAATTTTTGACATCTCCACCATCCTTTTGCGATCTTCTTTTGAAGTGAAGTACTACGCTTCAAACTGTATAAGAAATGTCCGTAGGCCACTGTAATGTGTAATGTGTATATACCGGGTGTAAATGAAATTAGGCTCACCCCTATAACCACCCCTATAACTTTTTTGTTTTTTCAGATATCATTTTGAAATTTTGGTAGTTGCAATAACAAGTAAATTTGAATTAACGCATGTTAATAAAATAATTCTATCACTTCCGGTTTCACCGGAAATGACCGTAACATCTGTTTTTTAAATGAAACACCCTGTATATTTTTATATTTTTAGATTCAGGGATTTATTCTGCATTCGATGGTATCAACTTCGAGGAAGAAACATATCCTCAAACATTTTTTTAGGATAATTTAAGTTGGCATCTAGGGAACCATGACTGCTGAAAAACTTTTCTTTCTGAGCCTTTGAGTACTGGAAAAATAAAATCGTGATATTAAGTGAGCTAACTTTGCTTTTATAGCCATTTAAACATCTTGGAAATTGTTTTTTCGATATAAGTATTTTTTTTTTAAATGGCATCATTATTTATAAATGACTTTATTTAGGCTTTACACAAGCATAATAACAAAAACCTATCCAATTTGATATACTCACATTGATGTTTCATCTCTAAACATACAATTATTAAGTTTATTGAATCTTCTTTAATGCATGATAAAAATTGGATTAAAAATTACAAAATTCAAAACTTCTAAAAATAAAATAATGAAAAAAATTATTTTTTTAACTTACCACAAAATTCATTCATTATGGATACCAACCAAAAACGATGTCCCCAAGAAGATGTTGTACATGTTCTTTCGCCATTATCTGGCTCTTCAGGGAGACCAAAATCACGTCAATTTCAAATTCTACCTTTATCTTGAAAGCTTATACTTAAAATTGTATTCAATGACATTTATAAAACATTTTGTAACCATAACAAACTAATTTTTCATTTCTATAGGTAACTGATATGTGTTCTATATTTTCACATCCCTTTGCAATCTACTCTACTTTCTCTTATTCTACCTATAGAAATGAAAAATTTTTTTGTTATGGTTACAAAATGTTTTATTAATGTCAATGAATACAATTTTAAGTATAAGCTTTCAAGATAAAGGTAGAATTTGAAATTGACGTCATTTTGGTCTCCCTGAAGAGCCAGATAATGGCGAAAGAACATGTACATCTTCTTGGGGACATCGTTTTTTGTTGGTATCCATAATGAACGAATTTTGTGGTAAGTTACAAAAATAATTTTTTCAATATTTTATTTTTAGAAGTTTTGAATTTTGTAATTTTTAATCCAATTTTTATCATGCATTAGAGAAGATTCAATAAACTTAATAATTGTATGTTTAGAGATGAAACATCAATGTGAGTATATCAAATGGGGTTATTTCACAATTTATATTTATGTTAAATGTACAATCAGGAACACTTAAAAATACTGTATATTTGGAAAAAAAGTATTTTTTTTGCGCCTACGTATTAACTCGGTTTGTAATTTGAAAATATTAAGTTCCCGCCAACAGTCGTGACGTAAATGTTTACGCATGCGCAGTATAGCGTAGATGAAATATCTCAAGAAAACTAACCTCACATTTTTCACGCTCTTAAACTCGACACTGAAATAGTCCATATTTTTCGCAAAGAATTCCTGAATCATAACGTAGTTCACTTCAGGTAAATTTTCACTGCTAGCTTTAACGAAATTAGGCTCCATAATAGTAAAAAATGATGAACTAACACAAACTACAGCAAACTGTCAAAAGTGTCAAATGACTCTAGACTCTTAACAAAAACAAATCTTCCTAGATTTAGTTCTAAACCGTGACGTCAGAAGTTAATAAAATTAGAAATTATTGACGATACTTTTTATTGATTTATGAATAATTAACAAATAATAAAGACATTGGTATTTACCAATACATTATTCTTGCATATTCTACTATCCAAATTGATAGGTATTTTTAAGTTTTTCTTTAACATGAAATAACCCTATTGGATAGGTTTTTGTTATTATGCTTGTGTAAAGCCTAAATAAAGTCATTTATAAACAATGCATATCAAGCAAAGAAAGAGAATTGTAAAAAAGATAGAAAGGAATAGGCCTTACCTAAAAGAAAGTGATATATTCTTATTACTAATTAATTTTTTTATATCAATGTCATGGTAGAATGTAACTAGTTTATTTTGATTAATTTTGACATCAATGTCAATGTTTGACTGACATTGGATTTAGGTTATATCGATTTTTTCATTAATGTCAATTTGACATTAAGAGGTTATGTTATTTTTTGAACGTCAATGTCAGAATAAAATTAAAAATAGGGAATTTTTAGCGTCATAATGTCACAATCAAATTAAAACCAGATTGTATTAATTTTTTATGGAGATTAATAATTTTTATTTAAATGTTTTATTTTTTTATTTGAATGTTATGGATTTTGTGATTTATATCAATGCTGTATGACATATAGTCCTGCAGAGTATTTTGTTTTCACATTATTCGACAATAATAACGTTCTAAAATGTTTTCAATGATTTTCTTTGAATTCAACATAATTTATATTTGCATGTTCAGAAGTGGAACATCAATAAATATATTAGATAATTTTGTGATAATAGGGCCAGTATAAAACTTAAATAAGTTTGTTTATAAGCAATGAGTTTCAAAAGAGCAAGTAGAGTAGATTGCAAAGGGATGTGAAAATATAGAATTGGTATCCATAATGAATGAATTTTGTGGTTAGTTAAAAAAATAATTTTTTTCAATATTTTATTTTTAGAAGTTTTGAATTTTGTAATTTTTAATCCAATTTTTATCATGCATTAAAGAAGATTCAATAAACTTAATAATTGTATGTTTAGAGATGGAACGTCAATGTGAGTGCCTATATCAAATTGGATAGGTTTTTGTTATTATGCTTGTGTAAAGCCTAAATAAAGTCATTTATAAACAATGCATATCAAGCAAAGAAAGAGAATTGTAAAAAAGGCATCATTATACCTCACTATGCTATTTTAATAGATATTTTCTTTACCTACATCTCGATAACAAACACTTCACCATTAGTTCATAAATAACTTACAAAAGATACTTTACCTTTGTCCAAATTTATTTTAGTTTAATAAATTTGTTTTTTTTTTTCAAGGCATTCCCGATTAATTTCATATCAAATGTTTAATTTGATCAGAGCTTACTAAAATAAATTTGAACTAAGGTCATAAAGTATCTTTTATAAGTTATTTATGAACTAATGGTGAAGTGTTTGGTATCGAAATGTAGGTAAAGAAAATCTCTATTAAAATAGCATGATGAGGTATAATGATGCCATTAAAAAAAAAATACTTAGTATATCGAAAAAACCATTTCCGAGATGTTTAAATGGCTATAAAAGCAAAGTTAGCTCACTTAATATCCTGATTTTATTTTTCCAATACTCAATGACTCAGAAAGAAAGTTTTTCAGCAGTCATGGCTCCCCTAGATGCCAACTTAAATTATCTTAAAAAAATGTTTGTGGTTATGTTTCTTCCTCGAAGTTGATACCATCGGATGCAGAATGAATCCCTGAATCAAAAGATGTAAAAATATACAGGGTGTTCCATTTAAAAAATAGATGTGACGGTCATTTCCGGTGAAACCGGAAGCGCTAGAATCATTTTATTAACATGCATTAATTCATATTTACTTGTTATTGCAACTGCCAATATTTCAAAATGATATCTGAAAAAGCAAAAAAATTATAGGGGTGAGCCTAATTTCATTTACACCCGGTATGTAGGTGATAGTTTATTTGCTGCCAAAGAAACTACTAATTATATATGTATTACTAATGAGATATATTCTTTCTACAATTGACCCTAGCTATAATGCCCACAATTAACAAATAATTAATTATTGAAAGGTTTCTCAAGATTTTTGTCGAATAAAATTTCTCTTGATAATCCTTATTTTTCACTACGGAACAAGTCTTAAAACGCTTAAAGTACAAAGATGAGTAAGCATCGTCGACGTAAAATCGAAAAGGTATATAATAAAATTTGTATTGAAACGTGTGTACAGTTTCTCTTGAGTATAACTTTACGCCAAATTGTTACATATTTTGTTACGGTACATATACGAAGTCTTCTTAGTTCTAGAACGTATTATGATTTTCATTATACGGAAGACAAACTAATATCTTTTGATCTTTTGAAAAATTGGATTATTTTTTGAATATGGTTAGTTGGTTAATATTTTTTTAGATAATACTGAAAAAAATAATAATGAAGTTTAGAGATCTGCTTTATTTAAAAACAGCTGAATTATGAAGCAAATTATCACGAAATAAACTTACTGTAAAAAGATGTGAAAAAATTCTTTCGTAACAATTGATTTTTTGTATAAAAATTCAGTTCCAAAACTAGTCAAGTTAAAAGACAATAGGAGTTGTTGAAGTGCTAAACTTGTATTTTTCCAACTCTATCGGAGCTGTGCTTTTAAAAAATGTCTCGTTTACCGTTGTCGTGAATAAGCCACTAAGAAAGATTCTGCATGGAAATAATCTAAGGGAATAATTCAGTTTTACTGCTGGCTTTGAATCTCTGTTACTACTTACGATGCAGGTATATTCGCCCATCAATACTTGTCATACTTTATTAATTAGGGCCAGGGGTCATGAGCTATTACCACGACTACTGCCTTGTCAACTGCATCTAAATAGAACCAGGAACACGTGAACTGGAATATGCAGGAATGGACTAATGAGAAATTCAAGAAAAGGGACATCGGACACTAAATAACTAAAAGCTGCTCTATTGCATAATTTGTCTTTTTGCTGTGTTGAAAATTGTAGTATTTCTCGTAATTGTCAGGTTCTGAAATAAGTTAATTTAATAAATCATCCATTCCATTGATTTTGACCTAAATAACCGAATCGAAAAAGTTAATGTTTCATATAAGTCGATGATGCGTTGTATAACTTCAGTAAAGAAACTACTGAAGAAACAGGAATGAAGCTAAGAATGTAATACCAGAAAATCATCATGGAGAAAGAGGAGCCATGAAAATGTGCACTAGTCAGAGTCCAACTTATTTTCGTTTAAGATTCTTGACAAGTTTATCTAGTAGGGTAAAGTATTAGCTTATTTCATTACCGCATTATTAACCCGGATTGGTACCTGTTAAACTTAATTAGAAATCATGTCAAGTACCTACATTAAATACAAATTTAGTATTCTGCAGTAATTGAAATCGGATGTAGTTATTCGGAAGAAATTAGATTAATGCCAGTATTATAAGCGGTCCGTTTTTCAGAGCGTAAAGTAAATTTGGTTATTTAGCCGTAAATGTAACTGTTGAATATATCTCTTATAAGACGACATTAAGAGATGGTCCAAAGGCTGCCGACTAGAAATTGAATTATTTGCAATCTCTGAAGCTGATCTTGACTTATAGTCTCCTTTAATACTGGCGCGACTTCAGCGGAAATGAATATTACGTTTTGTGACTTTTCCGTATAACGATTGGAAAATTTACTACTACTTATGGTAATAAAAGAAACATTTTTTGGTAATTTATTATGATAAAGATATTTGCAATTTATTTAAGACGGTGTACTTTTAAAGATTGGTTTTATTATACCCAAGGGTACTTTTTTCTTTTTGGCAATGATAAATCTTTCGCAGATCTTGTAAAGTATTTTTTATCGTAAACAAGATGACTTTACGTGTTTGCGTGAAATATACAGCAATATTTTTTTGTTGCTGTTTAGTAGGGAAGTCTTGTATTCGTTATATATTTATATACGAGTCTTTTCTTCATTACAACATGTATATAAAACTAGTTAAAAATTACATTTACTTAGGTACCGACAAATGACCGTAGAAATAACAATACATTTCTGTCAGAAACGCCTGAAAAATTGGGAGTTATTTTTTTTTAATATTGTAGTAGTGGTTTTTCATGTGCTGGGCACCGAATCTGGCGCAGAATTTGTGCAGTAAAACTTATAGTAGGAGAGCCGTCAACCAGGATTCTCGACCTGATCGCGAAACGAGGATTCATGTCAATATGAAAAATAAATTGTATTGCGACTGAAATCTATCTCGTTGCTAAAGGGTGTAAAGAAGTGATTTTTCCAATCAAGGAATGTTCACTTTTGCTTTAAATATTACAGTCACTTGGGTACACCCTGCCGCTGGTTTTAGTAAGTAAGTCCTGTTTTAGTTAAGTTAGTAATAAGTTGTTAAAAAGTCCGCTGGTAAACAAGCAGTCAAGTAATTAATTGATTAATTTTCGACAATCCCCCGTATAAATAAAATCCGAGAATTATTATAAATAATGGCCGAGTCGGAAACAAAAATCATTCGTTACTAAAACAAATTAAAATAGTAATCCGTGTCCGTTTTAATCCGTTTCTTTTTGCAATATAGTATAGAAATTGCAAGTAACTCATTCCGGTTATTGCGTTCCGAATTGATGCTCCTAATTGCATAATCCGCTTGAACTCCGCAAGGAACGTCGGGTTGTGAATATGAATCCGTCGTTTCAAGTCAGTGACCGCCCCTTTATCACGCCACCTAGATACGTCATAAAAGTAACAAAAGAGCAGAGCAGCGTTCTCTCCGGGTCATTCCGAGAAAGTCAGCAGCAGTCCAGAGTCAGTCCGAGACATTCCGCCGCATCAGATCCGATCGATAGTCATCAATTGAAGATCAATCCGAAGCCGTCACCATTTCCGTTCGTACCGCCGCTCCGAGTTTAATAGTAAATTTATTTGAATATCATATTGGTAAGAACACACCGTAGTCCGCTGCAATTTGTAGGTACTGCCATCAGTTAAGTATAGATATTCCGAGATCTTATTGTCAGTAAGTATCGTTTTATTATACTACCAAATCAAACTAGAGCTAATTAGTAATACCTCCGGTTGGTCTTTTGTTTTCTAATATGCATCGGCTGATGAGATCTGTTCACTTGGGCCATCTTAAAAGCCTCAATGCATAGTAAGTTACCGGAAAACCTACGATAAGCCAAATAGTCATTATATGCATTAACTGGTTAAATCTGTTCACTTGGGCCATCCATAAAGTTGGCATGCATAGAGTTGACTCGGAAAACTTACGTTAATCAGCATAATCATGAACAAATATCTCTACGTTTGTGGCAGTAGTTCGTCGTATGTTTGAACATTCCGTATAGACTGCAATATCTATAGCTAACCGATCGCCCCCCGTGCATAATACATCCTATTGGAAAGGTCCGTTTGCTTGTCGTACGCAGTAATTTATTCATCAAACTTATCCCGAATTCCGTAATAAAATCGCGTAAAGATTCTTGATTGCCAGCTTGACTTGTTATTAATCGTTTTAAACAGTTTTATACACACTCGACTGTACAGTCGTGGAGGTAGTAGAGTTAATTAATTTGTCCATTAATATTGCTGAATAAATACGTTGTTTTAAAGAGGTAAAATTCACCAGTTATTATTTCTGTCATTTATTTCTGATTAACCCGTTTGAGCAGAATGGTCGAAGTCCATTAGATAGACCTCCAGCTTCCGAGCCCCGGACATTCCGTATCTTCAGCTGTTTCGCTATTCAGGGTTGTTCTCCCAATAGGAGAGCCAAAAAGTGTAGTTCTTTGCACTTAAAAATTAAAGGACTGGCGCCCGAGTTTTCCATCTAAAAAGTATACGTAAGTATAGAGAAAGAAAGCACCGTTATTAGTAGGCACCATTACAAGGGGTTAAAAAAATTATCGAAAATGTAAAAAAATGGGTCATAATATTTAGTTATTCGATTATCCGAGCTCGGCTGTGGATGGATATTAAGCGACGAAATTTTCAGGGAGGAGAGTTTGTTTTAGGTTCCCTGAAAGTTCAGTCGAAAAAATTCTCCGGAGAGTGGAGCAAGTTTCTCGGCATAATCCACTATTTCAAAAATTCATATCTAGGTTTATATCGGAGATGGACTTAAAAATAGGTGTTCCTCATTTTTCCTTCTTCTTGCCCGCCGTCCGGGTCCAGATCCTCTAGATCCAAAGGGAAAGATTGTGACGCGTTTCTAAAGGGTACATGTTTGAAAAATCGCTAAAACCCGACGAAATCGCCTCATTTAAAAAATTCATAATTAGGAGGCAAAATCGAGAAAAACGATTACTTCAAGATTTTCTAAATTACATTTAGTTTTCAAAAAAAAATAAAAAATACGCCGCCGGTCCATTTCGAAGGAGGCACGAGCTATTAAGCTCGGCCCGGATGCGCGTTTGGAGAAATTAGAAAAATTGAATAAACTGCGAAAACGCTTTTTCCAAACGAAAAACGCTACCGGGCCGCCGTTCTGGTAAGAAATCCAAGGTAAAGGGTCCAACTTAGAACTACATCGTAAATCGCTACAATTTTCGAGGCAGTAATAGTGAACGAAAAAGTGGAATTATGACTTTGTGATGAATATTTTTGTTTGGTTTTGTTTGGTTTGGTTAAAATTTGCAAATTTCCTGAAGCGGTTCTCACATCTCACAAATTTTACACAATCCTCCGACACGGGAGTATGAAACGTTAATAACTTTCTTAATACTCGAAGGATCGCTACGAAGTATAGCCTAAAGGATTTTTCCGACACAAAAATAAAATAAATAAAATACGACACCACGCGCCGACACTCGCCTGGAAAAAGACCTTTGAGGCGGCCAAGTATTGCGAGCAATAAATTTTCAACGGTTCATTTTAGCTTTGTAAATAGGAGAAAATGCAGTGGCGACGGATGTCACTCTATTTTGTTAGTGACTGTCAGTGTCACTTTATATTTATTGTCTCATTAAGGGCCGGTTGTATAAAAGTGGTTTAGCGAAAGTTCTGTTGAACTTGGTTCAAAATCCAAGGATACCATTCTTGCAACAATCGGTATCCTTGATTTTGAACCAAGTTCAGCTGAATTTTCGCTGAACCACTTTTATACAACTGGCCCTAAGTATTTTTTAAATATTAAAACATGCCGAACCACAAGCTTACAGACGTCGAATTTAGGGATTGTAATGGCCAAATTAAAAGCTGAATAGTCTTTGCAACGTATGGCAGATGAGTTACATTGTCACAAAACATAAAAAAAACTCACACGAAATTAGAGCGAGTCCGCCTGATAACGTTTTTTTTTATCGACTGAAAACTTATTTTCACCCTTTCCGCAACATCCTGTGACTTTCCTTCATAAGTAAAACTTGTTTCTTTTGACTCGAACTAAAAATTTTTCGAGAAATTACCCGTGTCGTGATAACCCGAAATTTTTGTCGAGGGCTCTCGACGTCTATTATTCAAAAATAATTGGTTTAGAATTTAAACCCCGTACACCGTGAACATTAATACCAAAGACCAGAGGGGGTCCGGCCAATGAGGACCAGCTAAGTACTATGTCGATTTCTTTTTTTAATGGATTTTCAGTTAAGAAGTTCTCTATATTTCTCGTCGTGAATATTAGAATTTGGTATCAGCGCACAAAAACACACCGGAAACCATAACTGTATATAAACAATTTAGACCTTTGTAATTAATAATAATTTCAGTTGGATATTTCGTTTTAAAATATTTAATATACATATAAGTAATAATTCAGGGCCGTACTTTATTCAGACCACATTAATAATAGTTTAACTTCTATTTACAGTGTGGCATAATTTTAAAAAAAATTTTTCCTGCTTTGATCTCAAAAGTTCTGTGTAAATTACGAGTATAAGATTCTTAGGATTATGTGTGTCAGTAAGAGATCAAGATTGTCTACACGTTATTTGTAGCATCGTTAAATTTTGTTTCTTTTCTTATTTGGTATTTACTACCTTCTGAATATTCCCCAAACAATTTAAAAAATAATTACGGAATTTAAAAAAAAATAACCCTTGCGCCTGTGACTTTACGTCAAAGGAACAGTTAAAGGTTGTTCTTTTTTGACATAAAATATAAACAAACTAAAATAAAAGCAATGATGTTTACGATAATTTATCTGCTTTATTTTTTTTTTCCCCATTTTCTGGCCTTGCATCGCTGTGCTTTGGCCAAATTTATCTGCTTTAGTTCTGTTAATTTTATTTTACTAATAATAACCCATATAGTACAGCTCCTTGTATCTAAAAACTAACTTGGTACAGAAGGAGCTACTAAGAGACAACAACCACATACCCAGTATGTGTCTCCTCTCCAACCTCTCCTCATTATGAAAACTTGTTCCGGTTCCTCTTACAATATTAATTTGGTCAAACATAGATTGAGTTTTTTTGAGACATCCGGTATAGAGTAACTGCTAGTTTGTTTCTAAATAGAAAAACATAATCACATATCTCCCCTTCTTTTGTAGTAACTCGATTAAATTATGGGAAATTGCACCGATCTGATTATTGGGACAGCGCAACCGCCACCCTTCCCTTCTTCTAACCGCCTGATTGATCGCATGCATTAGTTATGTGGTCCAAGTGTAAAACTATTAATATTTAAAAAGCCAGAGGGTCTGGGGGTCTAATGCCGCTTCTCTGTGCCATATACGTGCACCGGTTTCACTGCCCCTCAGCCCGTTACCTCCATTAGGGTCGCACGCGACCAGTCACCTGTCACTTATATCTTATTGCGTGTGCTCACACCGCCACTGTACATGTTCTTTGCCACCCCCAAAGCCCCTTGTATACTATATATAGAGTTTATTTTCTTATTGTTAATTAGAGTGGGACAGTGGCGGCTAGATAATTAATTACAGGTATCAAATGGTAACTGTTTGAAAATTAATTCGACCATCATTATAGTCTGGTCAACTTTATGACTGAATTCATTTCCCATAAAACAAGTTATAAGTTAAGTAGGTTTTTTATTGCTGAACATTTCTAGGGCCCAAGAAATCTGAAGTAGCACAGAAAAATATTAAATTATGTCACCAAGAAAATCAAATTATCCTGTCACAGAAATACTGTTTTGACTGCTTCTGAATTGCGGTCAATTTTAATCATCTTTGTTTTACTCATCTTCCCTATAAAATAACTAGGTACTTCGAACTGTAACTAGGCTAATTTTTCTACTAGATTTTCTTCAATTTTTAGTCTTTGGTATACCTACTCAAAATAAATTATTACGTTTAAATCAAAATATTGAAATGCACCAAGCACCGAGTAATACAAACCTAACAAATTTCAATTCACAATAGTAGTTCACCGCAGTAATTACACAGGCCTTCAAACACCGACCTACAACAACAAAAAATGTTCTGTCCTAGTGATCAAACCTCATGTATTTTGACGTGCTGAAATCGAGTTTAGAAAAAAAACATTTTTTTTTGGCGCATCAATTTTTTTCTACTCTCGATAATTTTTTTATTTGATTTAAAAAAAAATGTTTGTAATAATTTTGTATAATGTTTATATGGTTTTTTTTGGGTCACTGATCACGAATCTAAAGTAAAAAATGAATATTGATATAATGATAATGACATCTGTCAAAAAGCTGTCAATTTGTGCGTGAAAAATACAAAAAGTCAATATATGAAGCATATTATTAAGTTTCTTGGGCTGCTGATTATCAATCAGAAGTCAAAAATTAATTTTAACATAATGACGAATCGGAGGTCAAAAGTGAATTTTAACATAATGACAGCTGTGAACATGGTGTTATATTTCTTAAAAAATCTAAAAAGTTTATATAAATTGCATGCTGTTAAGTTCATAGAGCTCTAAAAATTGATAAAATAGTCAGTGAAGTCCAATAACACTTCTTTATTCTAATCTGAAAAATTAAGTCTGAGAGACAGACTTGAAAAATCATTACTCGCAATTTTAGTAGATATTTTGCAGTTATAGCTTAGAAAAAGTAACGTTGTTTTATCTGTGCTTTTCCTGTTTTAAGATTAAAGATAATTTCATTGAAGTGAAGTCAGATTCTGTAGAGGTTGCTATAGTGGGGACAAGTTATAGAACCGAATCAGAATATATTAAAAAAAAATTAATTGCAAAATAAATAAAATCACTGTTGCTATACACACCTTATATACAAATAAAAGAGCAACTTGATTGCGAGTAATGATTTTCCAAGTCTGTCCTTTGTTGTTGTTGTTGTTGCTTTTGGGGTTTTATGGCACTGGATTTCTCCAAAAGGCCAGAGCTGCCAAGTCTGTCTTAGACCTCATTTTACCTTTTAGAGTAAAGAAGTATTGGACTCTACTGATTATTTTGTTGGTTCTTTCACTAAATGAAATAAAGAACAACACCAAAATTCGACCGAATTTTATACATTTTAACACGTCTCGTATTTAAAGTAAGTCCTCAATTGTTAAACCCTCATCGATCAGTGTCGAACGAGACAGCTACTCATCCCCAATGACAACTTCCATGCTGACCAAATACTAAATTTACCTAACTCTGGTGGAGGATGTCTAATTTAATGTTGTTGGTACGTACACGACACAAGAGATAGCTTTCGCTCTAAAATGATAAAACAAAATGGGATATCGTAGATGTGCACTAATTTCATCAGACACATAATGCACATGCTTTTAAATTTATTAAGACAAATTTTAATTGTATGTACATATTCTAGAGAGGGTTGGATCCTTTGATGTGTATCTGACATAGTTTACACTGAACATCGAAATGTTAAATATTCGGTGTGCGTTTGACAACGAAATTGGTATAGTTATTAGAACAATTTTAATCAACTATTTATGATACCAAATTGATTGACAAACAACTGTTAAGTATTTAGTATTTTACTGTTTTAGTGCCTAATGTGGGTATTCAGTTTATTTTATTTGGATTTATAATTTTTTTTGGTTGGAAAGTATCACTGCACGTGCATCTTGAAAAAATCATCACAGTCGCAACTATTGGTTTTGAGAACTGCTGTGTGGTAGTTAAATCATTTTCACATCCTAAAATTATTTTTAATTTTATAACTCTCTGAATTGATTTTCGCACTTTTTTCAAGTGGAACACTCTTCTTTTCTTTTTATTCTATTTCAATGATTTGATATAGAATTTAGAAGTAAACATTATCTCTATAGTTATTTGCAACCATCGATTATTAAGAAATAAAAATAAAATTCAAAAGGAAATGAAAAGTGCTCCAAGTGTTACCCATAAAAACTGCATGATTATTTTTGCCGAGTTTATATAATTGTGGTCTCGATCCTATTCAACATAGAGAAACATTTTTTTTAAATTTTTTTCCTTATATATTTTTTTTTTGTTATTTGTTTACGAACACCTCAATTCGGTATCGTGCACAAACGTAGTCTCATTTGTTTTCATTTTGAAATATTTGGAGTTTTCTAAAATGAATCTTAACAAAGATGAACTTGTAGCAATTACATTTGTTTTGCGCGGCTCGGAGAAAAATCGTTTTCTTTTGTTTGCCAACGTGATGAGAGGCGTTAAAAACTTCTAAAACATGTTTGATAGATTTATGAAAACTATCAATGTGCATTATCAAATAAATAAGAAATGAGAATGAAAAGAATTGGTTATCGGTGATGCTGGCAACAATTACTGAGGATCCTCATATAAGTCAGAGGGAAGTGGAGCTCTTTAGTAGAAATAAGTAAACGTTCTGATGGTCGAATTCTGAAAAATATATAGATGGTTTACACATCACATTCAAATGCACCAGAAACGAAGCGATAACGATCTTTTTAATATTTTGCAGTGGTAAAATGCAAGATGATACTTCTTCAACATGTTATGTTAATTAATTAGGCAACTTTTCATAAAAATGGACAGACACGATTTCCATTATTAAGCTTTGAAAAATGTTGACTTTGTCAGATTCAAGTTGGTAATCAACACAGATGGTCCGTAAACATTTGGGGGAAAATAATTGGAGAACATGTAATATAGGTAAGTTTCATTGAGGGTCATTGACTGGCGCTATTTACTTTCATTTTCTGTTGAACTATCTGCCACAATTATTGATGAATCTTCCATAAACGATCCGACTCAAGATGCGGACTCAATAAGATCATGCTTCATAATATTATTTAAATATATTAGAGGACTATCAATGTCTTAAAGTCACAGATCTTACAAAAATAGATATTTTTTTATAGGAATACGTGAAAGAAATTGTCTTTACGTTGCACTAGCAACAAAATATGAAGGGAAGGTTAATAAATGTTTTTAGTAGTGGTAGCAATTATTTTAAGAACAGTGGAAACCTTATTTTAAAATCGCGTAGGAATGTGTGCCAGTCAAAATAGCGAATATGTGGAACATTTGCTTTTGAATTTGGTACTTATTGCTCAATAAATCGAATATGTTTGTGAAATTGAGGAAACTTTTCGAAAATGAAAATAATTCAGAAACATCACACAGCTCTCTCTTAACTGGAATTAACATATTTTTTTCTTAAAGTCCGTAATTGTGATTAATGATTTTTTTAATACGCATGTACTGTATAGATGACAATATTTTAACAGAAAAAAATCATGGCATCCAATTGGTTGGAAAAAAAATTAATAGTGGAAGAAGACTAGAAGAAGGCTTCAAAATATACCGATATATCTAGCATTGCAATTAATAAAAATGCACTTGACCCTACAGATTCGTTTCGGTTCGCCCTGTCATAGACCTGTTTATCTAGTTTACTTACGTTTACAAAATCGAATTTCCAGCTATCGTAGAACACGAGATATCGTAGGCGGACGCACTGTTTTCCTATCCTGTATGTATAATAACCGGCCATGTTTATATAGTTGTGTACTAATGATAACACAATCAGCAGCCCATAATATCAAAAACATTGTTAAATCCGTAATAACATGAAAATTTCGTATTACAAAGCTAAAAATTTTCTTTTATAAAATACTTATTTTAATAATACTGTTTTGGTCTATCAGTTTTAGATAATTAATTTCTAAAGCAGTATTTCTGAAGAAGTAGTAGAAAGAAACCTGAGTAGAATACAAACTGATCAGAAACTTCTCAGAATTTGTTGAATTTTAAAAGTATTTTTAACTTAATCGACCGCACATCCATTAGCAGCTAATGGCCGACAGTGAGACCGAAATTTTCTTGGTATTTTTCTAGTAATGTTAAATTTGTTTCACATACCTACAAACAATAATAGAATAGAATAGAATAATAGAAAAATAAATATAACATAATTACATATTAAAAAGGTTTTAAGTATACACAGAAGTATAAATGTTGATCCTAGTTTTGGATGTCATTTTCATTATTTAGAAAATATATAAAATACAATCCAAGGAAATAAAGTTCATCTGCGTGATTCTAGTTTGTGGCCTGTGAAGTGTTTAGTCGCCAAACTCAATCTTGTTACTTAACAGGTAATAAATGACAATGGGTTACAATATAATAATTATTTAAAAATAATAAACCACTTACTTTATATAAGTATAAAGGATTACTGTTCATGAAAATGCAATATAAATACGCATGAAGATGCAAAATAAAATATGACTCTTGGTCGAGAGGTAGAGCATCTACTTCTCACCCAAAAAGTTCCGGGTTCAATTCCCGGTCGTAGTAGTATAAATACAGTGAGAGAGATTTTTCCACTATACACGAATATTGGGTGAAAGTCCCTTGTCTCTGAATGTGTGTGTATTTACGAGATATAACCCAAAAATTTGTATTTTCGTCATTTTGAGAGGGTACCGTAACTTCCTTATTTATGAATATTTTACTTAATTTTAAAAGCTTTCTTTTTTACGTAGATCGAGAATCTGAAAACTAAAATTTTCTGACTCTTACAGATTCTCCGCTACGATCCACACTTAATTTTTTTTAAATTAAAACCATAGTTGGCTGTGGCATAAAAAAATTACATATGTTTCATGCTTTTCGAAAATATAACATAAGGCCCTAAAAGTGTTCTAAGAAAGTTTTTAAAGTTAGGAAAAATATTCAAAAATAGGTAAGGAAGTTACGGTACCCTCTCAAAATGACAAAAATACAAATTTTGGCTTATATCTCAAAAACAGTAAGAGATATCGAAATGTGCTTTTGACCGTTCGATTTGTCTCGAAAATTGAACTCTGGAATGTGTCATCAGTTTTTTCCAGCTACTTTGGAAATGGGTGTAACCCCTCAATCCCTACCAATTTGAGACACCCTGTTATATTTTGACACCTACCTACAGCCTTTACGTTTAGAGATATGAAAAAAGTATAGAGAAAAAGTTGTAGATTTTGGTGTCAAATATCTTTTGCCGAAAAAATATAAAACAAAATTGCATCGGAAAGTAGAGAAAGAGACACAACTTACGTTTTTTTAAACGAAGCACTCTGTAGGAATATTTTTCCATATTTTGAAATATCGTTTTTAGCTAATTCCAAAAATACATAATATGTTGGCATTAGCTTTATTTGTTTATGAAACAGTATGCCTATGTGTAAAAGAATTCGTGTAGAATATAGATTGCCATGAAAAAAAATTGACGTAATATTTCTGATAATCTCTGACAATTTATCACCAAATTTTTACGCAAAATCACATGTACTTTAAAATGGGTTACTCAAATGTGGAAAAATATAAATTAGATAGAGAATTTATTTATAGAAATTTTAAAAAAAGTGTAAAAACAAAAGTTGTGAATTATGATGTGAAATATAATTTGGTAAGAAATAAAACAAAGGAACATCAGAAAGTAAACTGTCAGTAATTATCAGAAATAGTATGTTCCATAAAAACCTAAGATGTCCTTTTCTCTACTTTCTTACGTCATTTTGTTTTACTTTTCTTCGCCAATAGATAGTTGACACTAAAATCTACAATTTTTAATTATATCCTTTTTTCATAGGTATATTTAAAAATAAAGGCTCTAGGTAGGTGTCAAAAGATATGGAACTACCTTGTACATCTCGCGCATTATGTAACTTGTACCTCATTAATGTCCATGTCCATATCGCGGAGATAATAAAGGTAAATAAATCCATAATTAATTAATGGTAATAAAAATGATATTTTGGACAAACCACCCTTTTCCTTTTCTTTTTTGGGATTTATTACCACATTTCTTGAGATTCCTAACCAAAAAAAGTTGATTTATCTAAAAAATATTCAAATTAACCAGTTTAAAACTGGTCTACGACTTTGACGTAAAGTAAGAGGATCAGTTAGAGGGTGTTTTTTGACAACTAATAGGAATTAAATTAATACAAAAATACTGTGGTGACGTTTCGGAAACTATATCTGTTTCCATTTTTAAAGTTTAGGCTTTAGATTTTTATGTAACGTGTAGAATAACACGGCATAAAATAAAAATTGTTTATATCATTTCCATAGATACTTACCATAGAAATGTTAAAATAGTATTTTAAATAACAAGTTTTCGAAAGCGAATCTTTTCACACGAGTGAGACAGTTTGGTGGGACGAGCCGAAGGCGAGGCCCACAAGTTGAATGAGTGTGAAAAGATGTTTTCAAACGTGTTGTTTACAATATTTTTTCTACGATTGGGAAAAAAACAAACAATTTGATAGATATTTTATTTAACAAAACCAATTACATTAAAAATTCAAATTTCAAGTCGGTCACTATGAAACTGAATAAGCCTAGCCTACCTAAAAAAATACAAATAACAGATGTCCGTTCTGTTTTTGACAGGACTGTGTGAAAAACATGACAGTACTGTGTTTTCGGATTTTTGCACACATGCGAAAAACGATAGTTTCGGGTCGTGGTTGCTGTGGGTTTTTTTGTAATTTTCGAGGGCAGTCGTAGAAAAAATATACTAAATAGGTAATATTAATTTTATTGAGTTCTTCTCTCAACATTGGTAACCAAGTTGAACAAAATTCTACCGAACAATTTGATACCTCGTTTGATACGCATTTATCTTCATTAAGTAAAATTATTGCAGATTCTTTGATTTTTCTTTTTTTGTTGTCTGCTTCTTTGGTCAAAATTTTTGCTGAATCCCATTTTATCCTGTGATCGTTTTCCCAAGCATGTCCACAAATTTTAGATTTTTCTATATCACGCTTGTTTGGAAATGCGACTGACGAATGTTTGCAATCGCTTGTAAACATTTTGTATGTATATTTCACCACTGAACAAATTCTCGAGAATGAAGAGGAGGTTTGCGAAAGTTTCTTACTGCTTCATAGGTCCAAATAGTTTTTATTGAATTTTTTATGGCTCCCAGCAAAAAAATTGCATTTAACTACAGTGTGTCCATTTCATGCATCACTTTTTCTGATTCTATTAAAGCAACATTAGTGGTCGCCTTGCCAAAGCTTGGTTTCGCAAAGATGAATCAGCTGAAGACACTTATAATAGCACTTTCAATACATTTTGATTTTAGTATGCACAAAATCATTAACTGAATCAGATAAATAAAACGTGAACTATTATCTGCACGCCGGCGCCGACCGGACAATTCTTGTGGAATCGGGGTTGTTAGGCGTCTTCAGTTTCTCAACAAGTGCTGCAAATCTACAATGAGCTGCAGCACTGGTTTTTAGTAAAATAAATAATATATTTCATGATTTGCCACAGCCTTTAAACAGTAAATCAACACCTACAAGACTTGCAGACTTGTAGATTTTTAGAATTAAATCAAATAGTAGGAGGCAGAATCAACCAATATATATAAAAAATAAAGCACGCTGCATTCCATATCCTTAGAGGTGTATGGTAGGAGGTTTTGCTCTTTACCTCTACTATATTCATTTACCTGTAGCTCCACGTTATAGTTTTTGTACTAATGCCTACAGTACATGTTGACAACGAATCAGCTCTGCATATTCTGACCCTCGTTGATATCTGATTTGGTCCCTTCTGTTTATTTTCTGTCTTTGTAGTTGCTGACCTTCTTGGGCGTTATTTGATAACAATTGATAATTTAGCATTCTCATAATTGTGTTATTTAGTATTTCATTCCGTGAAAGTTGTTATACAGGGTGTTCCACTTTTATCGTTACAAATTGAAACAGTTAATGGAATATATAGTTTTAAGACCAAAGACTTTTATAAACAGATATCGAAAAATATTTCGGGAGCTGCAGTCCTCAAAAAAGAGCTGTTTCTTTATATTTCATAAATTGTTAATAAAATTACAAAATTCATTTATAATCTATTACCTACTAAAAATTGATTTTTATCATTACTTTATTCTTCATTGATATGACACCAATATCGGCCTAGGCCGATAAATTTTATCATTACTCTATTCTTCATTGATATAACACCAAAATCGGCCTAGGCCGATAAATGAATTGAAGAAAAATGGAAG
The DNA here is from genome assembly GCA_963680705.1 of Rhagium mordax. Classification (NCBI taxonomy): domain Eukaryota; kingdom Metazoa; phylum Arthropoda; class Insecta; order Coleoptera; family Cerambycidae; genus Rhagium; species Rhagium mordax. The sequence continues at coordinate 105,512,157 of OY796656.1, read as the reverse complement.
GCTTACAAATCATCATTACATATTAAAGTATTTATGGTATACCTAATGAAAAATACTGAAAGACACACGGCCGATACGCAAATAACAGACGCGATTGATAGTAAAATCTTGTCTGATATTTGCTACATATCGGCCTTATGACGTTAATAACTATATCGAAAACCGCCTTTCCTGTAAAAAAATGAGAAATTTTTATTGGTGGTAAAAGGTAATAAGGTCTACTAAATTTTGTAATTGAATCTTGGATAATTTCACAAATATTGGGAAAAACATTAACATATCGCAGGAACAGGTCTTTAGGGAACTCTACATGTTCTATCGCCCGTTTCAATTTGTAACTATAAAAGCAAAATATTAATAAAAAAAATATATGGAGAAAGAGATAATTATAGGTTCATTTCCGGATTCTTCTATTATTGGAATACAATCACGCTCCTGCTAGACTTGTGGGTTTAGTGTGGAACACTTGTACTTAGATACTTTTTAATTAATTGGATTATATACTAAATTGACTTCCTTATAAAATGACGCTATTGTTACGACTATGGTTTACCTCATGTAAGAGAATGGTATGTAGTATGTCATATTCACGTTTCCCTCTACATCTTTTGACCTCTGAATTATAACTCTGTTCATATTTAGTATCTGGTTTCCATTATCAAACAAAACGGGTGCTTTGCGTAAATTAACGACACAATGAAAAGTTCAAGTTAATAAATTATTCTAAATTATTAACCATTTTAACCTTGTTCATAGCTAGGGGTTTTGTAAAATTATGAGGCCGAAGGCTGTTATAATGTATTTATATCGAACTCGGTTCAACTGAATGCTAGTTATATTCAATGCGGATGATTGATTTGTCGAAATTGAAGGCTTTGTTAAATTTTCCTGTAGTACGTAAAAAAAGGAAAATTTGGCTATTAAAAATCAACGTAAAAATTAATATAAAACTTGTATTATTTTTTGTGATTTCGAATGTATTAAAACAAGTACAGGGTGTATTGTTTAACTAGTAGAAAAACTGATACATTTCCAGCAAAACAATTTATGGACACAAGCTTTCCAGCAATGTTAGGAGTTGAAGAAACTCAATTTTCTTTACATACATATACCTATTTGATCTCCAGTCGAATTAAACCCAAAAATTAATTGTTTTATTTTTAATTTACTCACTAAATTATTGCAAAGGTTTTGTAGACAGTTTCAACTGCAGTAAGTGAATTATTTGATTACTTAAAAAAATAAATCAAGGAAGAAATACAAAAATGCACATAAACACATCATGGATCATCGTTAAACAAAGAATGACGTATCTTTTTCAGAAAATTTTGTAATTGCATACTTCGCAAATTTACCTACAAAATTTCAACGATTAACATACTAAATGAGTTCCTTGATTGCAAAGATCGATGGCTTTTTCCAGAAGAATACTGAAATTTATTTGTGACTTGTTCTGGTTTTCGATGGAAGTCTATAGGTCCTAAAGTCTTTCATTACCTAATACAAAACATTAGATTTTTAAGTCACTTTGGTAATTTGGGGGAGGACTTACGGAATTATCTCAAATAAGTTATGGGAAAGACCGATGCCAGCCAAGTAGGTTGCAAACATGTCATTTTTATCTACCTCCTCGACTAGCTGTTCTTCCTGTTCTCTCCTCGAACCACCCTTCTAATGAAAGTCAATTTCTTGGTTTATCTTAAAAAGGTATATCTTAGGCAAAGCGTCAATCTCAGAAAAATTTGTTTTAATAAAATATTCCAAAAATAATTCGACTGAAACTAAAACTCTCTCACTCACACAAACTTATTCGATATATTAAATTTAATGTATTTATATTAGGAGGGTTGTTTTGATGACTTGGAGAGCGGTTAACAAATATATAAATTATAAATCAACATTTCTGATTAAAAATTATGCTCCTTTGCTGAACTGCTACGAAAGATTCACTTGGAAATGACGTTCTTAAAATAATGTTAGTTGTGTACGTACGTAATAACGTGGGTATGGCGTGGTAATGTACAAAAACATCAAGATCAGAGTGTTATAGAGTCAGAGACTTATAAAATATAATATATATACGAAGGCGTCGGTGACAGTCAGTCTGTCAAAAAAGGAGAATTTGAATTTAAAAAAAAAATAATTTCTGTCAAGAAAAGAATCGGTGGTGAATATTAACACGACCTAGCCTTGTCTGGAATTCACGCTGTCTTACATCCTCTACACGGATTTTGAACAACATTCCCCATAGAAAAGGTAACCATCTCTTATAAATATTTGAGCTCAATTACGGCGTTTGCATTCAACATTTTTAAATTTATGCTGCTTTTACCATTTGTTCCTGCTAAATTTCACTTGTACCAATGATTGTAGGTAGTGTTAAGCCCTAAAATATAATTAACCTACCTGTTTATATACTATATTATATTTAGTTCAAAAGACGTAATTAATTTACGCTGATAGTTTAAATAATTGCCATATGGACAATTATCTATGAGGTGTTCTCTAATGTTAAAAGATTCTTTTGTTGCCTTAAAGTTATTAAAATAAAAGTTATCATTGAAGTAGATAAGTAATACCGGAAGGGTGATCCCCCCACCACTTTTGCTCCCCCCACCACTTTTTTTTTGGGGTGGGGGGCAATTAGAGTGGGGGGTAATTTGTAATTGCGTAATTAGTAATTTGTAATTGCGTAATTAGTAATTTGTAATTGCGTAATTAGTAATTTGTAATTGCGTAATTAGTAATTTGTAATTGCGTAATTAGTAATTTGTAATTGCGTAATTGGATTATTTCGCTGTAATTAGACTAGTATAATTGCAATATATCTAATAAATGTAATTAGTCTGGAGGGGGGATAATTAAAACCCAATTGTCGCGAGTAATGAAAGTAATTGGATTATTGCGCTGAGAAATGAAAGTAATTGAATTATTGCGCTGTAATTGCGTAATTAGTAATTTGTAAATGTGTAATTAGACTATTTGCGTGTTAATTACACTATTTTATATAGTCTGGAGGGGGTTAATTAAAAAACCCAATTGCCGTGAGAAATGAAAGTAGTTGGACTATTTGCACATTAATTACACTAAATGAATTGGAGCAATTGTTGTATATTAATTAGTGCATCAATTGCTAAATTATGCGCTCTTAATTGTCAAAAATATATGTCATTCAATATCACTAACAAGGGGTCTGGTATATTAGCATTACGTCTCGTATTGTTTTAGGTATCTAGCCCGAGCTCCCGATATTAAATTGAACGCGGATTACCCCATGGTCTGTAAGAGGATTTATTAAGCCTGTTAAATTTTCTAATGATCAAAGATTAAATCAGCTTTTAGTTTTTACTGTCGCATATCTTGAAACAAAATAGTTGGTTAAATTTATAGCTCCCATTTGCGACAGACAATATGTCTGCATAGAGGACCCAGCTACGTAGGCCAGGTGGCTCACGCGAACGGTACCTGCCTGAAATCGAGGTAATGCCATTAGGGTGGTCGACTTAAAACCGTCAATAACACAATTTGGTATTTAATTTCTAGTCGAAATGCATTCATTTTTCTAAGGACAAATATATTGCACAAAAGATTAGCCATCTCCTATCTAAACAAAAGATACGTCGATTTTTACAAAACAAAGCCACACAATTACCTGAAATTTTAAACTTAAAAATAACAGGTGAGAGTGTAATTCGAATAGGATGGAAGGTTTAGAACTGCCTACTATAAAGAAGTCATTAAATGTCTTTATTGGTAATAATTAAATAGACAAAAGGCAACCCGCCTTTGTTGCACTGACGAGAAATTTTTCAGTCCTTTTAAAGCAATAATGTCACAGCTTAACGGGGGCGGTCCCAGTCGCTAACCTTATAAATTCCAACAGATGGAACTATATGTAGCTTTTGCCAATATAACCGTATTGACGTATTGTAATTTATCTACTATGAGATAGGTGGAGCGATGTGTTGTAATTTATCTACCCTTTGATAGATGGAGACATTACACGCACATCTTTTACATATGACTCGCAACCGCGCAATCTAAATTAATTCGTTTTTATAACTACATTTACAAATGATCATACATATTTAATTACTAGTGACTTTTTTCCTGATAATGTTTTTAGATTTGACAGCTTGTTTTATCTAGTTATAAATATTTATATTATTTTGTGATTTGGATATTTGTAGATATTTTTGTGTATTATTGTAACTGATGTTTGGACTTATAAATTATAAATATTTATAATATTTATTTGTCTCTTGGACAATTGTGTTTTTTATGGGTAGTGCTGTAAATAATCTAACTATTTGAGCATTATCATTTTTTTTGTTACTACGACCATATGATTAACATAACCTTAAATTTATAGTTTTTGTAAATTTATTTTCAATTTTAATTTTAATTTTTGTAGTTCTAGCTTGGATCCATTATACAATTTAAAAGCTCATTCAGATAATAGACATATAAAGTTTCAATATTGTAGATTATTAAAAATCGACTGCTAATTTTATTATAGGTTGGATTTCCAACCAACAAAAAGCATCTTATTTTATTAGATCAAGGTAATTAAAACTTTAATAATTATGCACTGAACATGATTTTAGTTGATAGTACAGGAACCCAGCAGAAATTTTTTGATAAAACCGACATAATATTCCAAAAACTTAGAAAACGCATAATTTTGAGGTTAGTTGTGACACCCCAGAACAGCTGTTTGTATACTTTTCTTGGCATACCTGCCATACGTAAGTACCATTTTCCTGAGAAACAGAAATCATTTTCCTTCGGTTGGAGTAATAAAACATAAAACAGAAAGACATTATTTAATAATAAGTATATTTATTATATTTAATAGAATGATTGCATTACTAAAAATAATAAGAATTGTTTTACAATCATATCAAACTATTATAGTGGTAGGTAGGTTCCCAACATGTTATTCTGAACGACTTGCTGTAGAAATCTGTTTCAATTTGGGTACCTATACTTCCTTTTCTAATACAGCTGAAATACACACATTTTACTTTTTCCCACTTTTGCCAAACTAGCTGATTTCTAGTATACTATAGATTATAGATGTTAATTAAGATTTTTCCCTTTGTTGGTGCAGCCCATGATACAACAGGGTACAGCCATGGTGTTATGAACTTTGGCACTTAAAAATTTCACGTTCGCAATATAAAAATCGTTTATTACCATATTATTATCGCAAATGTCAAATTCCTACAAGTCTACAACTCGTAAATGTCAAATTCCTTTTCAATTTTACTCATCTTTTTAAATAATACTAATAATAAATAACACATTTCCAATGTTCATAGTCGTTAACTCATTTTCTTCTGTCAGCTGTCACTACTTGTCATTCACGTGCGCTTATGCGCAGCCTCAAAATTCGGCAACATGAGAATACATTGTCAACCAAGCGTTAACCCTTTACGAGATTCTATTGGTGGTGCCTCATAAATGTACTTCAGGCACCAATAGGAATGTAAGGTACGGAAAGCAAAATGCAAACGAAAATGGTTGGGAATGCCCCTTTATAGCAAACTGCTGCGGCGGTTTATATTCATCCTGAAATTGATTTCAATATTTTTATACGACCTTTCAAATAAATTAAAATATTGACAGAATATTCAATTTATAATTTTGATTTTGCTGCCATCTACGAGACAGTAGCCAAAGTTCTATATGTCATTCTTTAGTATCATTTCGAACCAAAAAACTTGTTTCCTGCATTATACAGCGTATTTAATTTCAGTGATATTGGTTTAGTAGTTCGACATTTTTTCAATAACTACTTAACAAAAAATCAAAATTTAAACATGTATGTGTTTAATATAGCGTAGCGGATTGGACCAGAACCATTTTATTGAGATCACAAATTTTTAATGATTTCAAAATTAGGTTAAAAGTTTACGAAGTTTAACAGCTTGGTAAGAAAAGAATCGTCATTTTCTTGAGTTTTTTAATAGTCCAGTACTATTCTACCGAGTTTTTTCTAAAAGCCAGTCAAAAAATATTTTGAATCGGTTCAGGGATGCAGCAGAAATTGTCGAACTACGAAGTGCTTATTTTAGGCAAATCTAACCTATTTTTCCGCCCACCTTAATGGACCCATTTGAAAGTTAAAATATAGCTATTAGATTCATGCTTTGTTTTGCTGTCAAGGGTCGATAAACATAAATGTTTTAAATAGTAAAACTATTCAAAAGCCATTTAAATACAAATACGCTTGGCAAAAATAACAAAAGGACACGGTCAAGATCTTTCAGCTTAAATAAACAATAATAAAATTTTCATTGATTTACAAATTTTAACATACAGGGTGCCCCGAATTGTACAGATCAAACATATGTTCTAAAAAATATATATGGGGTGCTCCATTAAAAGACACACTTTCTATACTTTCCAATGTTGCTCTATAAAGAACTACTGATAATAATTGCAGGTAATTGATGTGTAAAAGATGATGGACAATAGGTCGGCAATACACAAAAAAAAAACCATTCAACTCAAACATGAAGTCTGATAGAAGACATTAAATCTGCCATTGAAAGATTGTCTTGTAAACTAGATGACATAAGGAGGGATTCAAATAAAATACACATTAAAAGATTACAATAATTTTATTTCCTATTTTTATTACACAACTAAAAATACCATAGTATAATTAAACAGTTTTATTTTAAATACACAATTACATTTTTGAGAAAATAAACATAGACACTTAGTAGATCAAACTTTATGGTGTGATAAACTACCAAAATAATATGAAAAAAGTTCATATGTAAATGTGGGCCGGCAACACATAGTTCCGAGATACAGGGTGTTAAAGAAACATGCAAAATTTTTTGTTGTTTGAAACACTAAAATGATGGCACACTATATTGCGCTCTAATTAGACTAGGTGCAATTTCTCGAAATTCTATGGTTTATTACCTTATAGAAAAGCAGTATATCTTAAGATATATTTACAGATCGGTATACGTCCAACTTGACGGCGTTTTAACAAAAGCAAGCGGAAACGATGACTACTTTGATAATGCATTAAAAAGCAATATTTTAACGGAAATTACAGCGATGCTTTAATAAAGCTCTGGATAATTATATGCCTCTTTTAATCTGTTTTACAGAATAATGGGGGTGGCTCTCTTCAACCGTCTGTAAAACTATTTAATGAAACCTAGTTAAAAATTCAGTTCCATAAAGAAGCTACGATAATTTATGATATAGTTAATCACGATCCATTTTATTATTCAACTCAAACATGAAGTCTGATAGAAGACATTAAATCTGCCATTGAAAGATTGTCTTGTAAACTAGATGACATAAGGAGGAATTCAAATAAAATACACATTAAAAGATTACATTAATTTTATTTCCTATTTTTATTAACAGAACAATATACAATGAAGGTAATTATTGTATCGTAATTAGACTGGATTGCTATTAGGTAATAAACCATAGGATTTCGAGAAATAATTATGAAACCGATGCAATAAACTCATCCGTCTGCGTGGAATATGTATTTGCATGTGTGCAAAAGACTCCACTTCTATGGCATTATTTATTGTTGCCATTGTATACATTTAATGAATACCTACATAGGGGTCCTACATTTAAATTTTAAGTTAAGAAATTAGACAAAAGAAATCGATGTATTGTCAATAGTACCACATTATGGGTTAACAAACAAGCGATATCGAATCATTTTAAATATATTACACAAAAGCCAATCTAAATAGTTATACAATAGAATAATATAATGGGGGGTATTTGAATATTGAAATGTGGTGGTGGGGGGTCATATTCTGTAGATATATAGAGAGTGAGAGGAGTTGTCACAACCATTATTAGTAGCAACAGATTCCTAGTGAACACGCAAAATGTATAAGTGTACGTCTTGCAGTAAAAGTTTTACACAGATCAGCAATTTACGTCGTCATCAGAAAGAGTCGTGTGTGAGTTTACGTGATAATGGACCTCCAGCAAAACAATTTAAATTTGATTCAACCCCTTCAACATCCGCAAGTATGCAAACATGTGATTGTTGTAATGTGACGCTGACGACAGCTCAGATGCATTCCCATAAGAGGTCGTTGCAACATAAGGCAAATGCATGTGTTCCTTCAATGGATGGTGTAAGCATTATCCAAAGCGCTTTCAAATACAGAATTATTTCATATCGAGTGCATAGTGAACATAATCATCTGGACTACGTAATGTTCTTTAATGAAATCAAACATAAAATTTTAAATCTGCTAGAAGAATCGATACAAATACATATGACAATAAAAGTAAATCTGGAAGTGTTCGCCAAATACATGATACAAAGTAAAGAGTTAACGGATATGAAATCATTTAATACAACCAACAAAATTTTGGATCAAGCTATGAATTTAAGTGATGTTTTGGATAGTTTTGTAGAAGAGATGATTACCCAAACTACAGAGTTTCAAGAGCGAGATTCAGGTGTGTAATTATTTTTATTAAGGTATTAGAATTGCATTTAACATTTACTTATTTTTAGGATGGGCCCTGGAACGAATCGAATTTGTTGAAATTAATGTGAACAAGTATAGTCCACTGCGTGGTTCATCATATATAAAATTACCAAAATTCATTGAAAATAAGAATGCAGTGGTAAACGTATACAATCAAGATCAGTGTTGTTTTGCCTGGGCGGTGACTTCAGCATTGTATCCAGCAAATGGTCACACATCGGATTTATCATCATATCCACATTATTCACAAGTGTTAAATGTAACAGGTATGGATTTTCCAGTAAAATTGCGGGATATATCAAAATTTGAGGAACTGAATAATATATCGATAAACGTATACGGGTTAGAGGAGAAATTTAAAAATAATAGAACGGAATATGAAGTTGTAGGTCCTTTACGTTACTCGGGGAAAAAACTGCGTATCCATTTAAATTTATTGCTAATTTCTGAGATGTGTAATATTAATCACCATTGTACGAACGATTGTGCTAAAACTCACTATTGCTGGATAAAAGATTTATCTAGGTTAGTTTCGCGACAAATTTCTGCTAGCGATCATAAAAAACATTTTTGTGATGGTTGTTTATTATATTTTAATACCGAACGTCACTTATTGCAACACCAGTCACGCGATTGCAATCATATTTATACGACAATACCTACCACCCAATTTCGAATCGATAAATATGGTAAACAAGTACCCGAGAATATGTTAAAATTTGAACATTTTGAAAGGCGAATGCAAGTTCCATTTGTAGTGTATGCCGATTTCGAATCAATTTTAAGTCCTATCGATACCTGCCAACCCAATCCAGAACGGTCTTTCGGGAATAAAACTTTTAGACATCAACCACATTCTTTCGCATATTTAATAAAATGTTCGTTTGACAATTCCCTAAACAAGTTTGAGTTATACCGGGGTTCTGACGCCGCCAAAGTCTTCGTATCACGTATCGAAGCTGACTCGAGAGATATCTATAATAGATATATGAAAGATATAGTCCCAATGGCTAAGCTCACAGCGCAACAAAGACGAGACTTTGAAAACGCAACCGTATGCGGTATATGCGAGAAGGTATTCGAAGAAGGTGATGTGAAGGTTAAGGATCACTGCCACTTAACCGGAAAAATAAGATTTATCGCTGCACACTCTGTTTGCAATTTAAATTATAAATTACCATGTTTCATACCGATTATATTCCATAATATGAGCTCATACGACGGTCATTTATTCATTAAAGAGCTATGTGCACATAACGATAGAGTGGAGGTACTAGCGCAAAATAAAGAGAAATACATATCTTTTTCAAAACACCTTTATATGCATGATTACATTAATAAGAATGGGGAGAAGAAACAAAAATTTCTACAATTGCGATTCATTGATAGTTTTAAGTTCCTGTCAACATCGCTACAAAATTTAGGTGAAAGTTTAAATGATGACCAGTTAACTATAACCAGAAGTTTTTATATGGATAACAAAGAATTTCGTTTAATGAGACAAAAGGGTGTATTTCCATATAGCTTTGTTGATAGTTTAAATAAGTTGAATAAACCAGATCTACCATCCAAAGCCGAATTCTATGACAACCTAAACGATCAGCATATATCCGAAGATGATTATCAACGGGCTAAAGATGTGTGGAAGTTGTTCGCTTGTCAGAATTTAGGCGATTATTCAGATCTGTATTTGAAAACAGACGTATTGCTTTTATGTGATGTATTCGAAAATTTTCGGAAAATCAGTTTAGAGAAATACAAGTTGGATCCTGCTCAATATTTTACAGCTCCCGGATTGTCGTGGGACGCTATGTTAAAACTGACAGGAGTAGAGTTAGAATTATTAATTGATATAGATATGATTAACTTTTTTAAGAAAGGAATTCATGGTGGAATAAGTCAGTGCTCTGAAAGAAAACATATCGCAAATAACAAATTTCTTACCGATACGATTCCAACGAACCCTCGTCGTTTATAACTTATTTGGACGCCACAAACCTATACGGCCACAGTATGTCTCAATCGCTACCGACAGGTGGTTTCACCTGGTTGTCCCAACAAGAAATTATAAACTTAGACATTACGAATATTCCAGATGAAAATCCGCGCGGGTACATTTTCGAAGTAGACATTCATTATCCCAACGAATTACACGATCTACATTCGGACCTCCCTTTCCTAGTAGAAAACATGATTCCTCCTAATGCAAAATCGGCAAAGTTGATTCCAAATTTGTTTGACAAGAAAAGGTACATTGTACACTATAAAAATTTGAGGCAGGCCATGGATCACGGTTTGATGGTTTTAAAGACTCATAGAGTGCTCACATTTAATCAATCTCCCTGGTTAAGAAAATACATCGATTTAAATACGGAGATGAGAAACACGGCAATAAGTAAATTCGAAAAAGATCAATTTAAATTAATGAATAATGCAGTTTTCGGTAAAACTATGGAAAACGTGGATAATAGAAAGGATATAAAGTTGGTTACGCATTGGGAAAGTATTAGAAGGTCCTTTGGTGCAAATGCTCTTATAGCCCGACCGAATTTTAAAACTTGTTCAATCTTTACAGAAGATTTCGTTGCGATTCATATGAATAAACTGAAAGTAGTATACAACAAGCCAATTTATGTAGGGTTTTGTGTTTTGGAATTATCCAAGACGGTACTGTATAATTTTTTCTATGACGTGATAAAAAGAAAATTTGGTGAAAATGCTTCCCTGTTATACACCGATACGGATTCTCTGATTATTAAAGTTTTTACTGATAACATTTACGATTTTATAAAAGAGAACCCCGATAAATTCGATACATCCAACTATAAAGAAGGAAATAAATTTAATGTTCCTAAAGGTCTGTCGGTTTTAGGGAATTTTAAAGATGAGTTCCCCGCCGACCCGATTATTAGTTTTTATGGGACGGGGGCTAAAGCTTACTGTATAAAATCTATGAATAGTGAATTGAAAAAAGCTAAGGGGGTAAAGAAATCAGTTATTATGAAAAATTTATCAATAGGTGATTATAAGAAAATAGTTGAGCAGGGTGGGGTAATATTAAGAGAAATGAATACATTTAGAAGTTATTCGCATGATATTTACACAGAAATGAAAAATAAGGTGGCACTATCTCATTATGATGACAAAAGATTCGTCATTCCTAATACGTTTAAAACTTTACCATGGGGGCATTGTGACATACCGATATTTCAAAATGAGTTGGCCGTAATAACTAATACAAATAATGTTGTTGAAAAGGAGAAATATGATCCTTTAGATGCTTTACTTGCAGCAATAGATGAGTTAAGCCAGTCACAATAACATTAGCATATCAAATAAAATTTGCATTATTTATCGGGTTAATGTTATAAAACTGGAAAATTCATACTAAATGTGAGATATTGTATTATATTTCAATAGATTTATTGTGTAATAAAATATATATTTATGAAAAAAATAATGTTTTTTAAGTTAAGTATTTGTAGTATATGTAATAAACTTAAAAATATTTTTATTTTGTTTACAATTTAACATTAAGGAAATAAATTAAACAAATATTAATTGAGTACATTCGTTTTATTATTTATTTATTATACATAAAAATATTTCATTTGACATAACCTTATAATGATACAATAATATAATTTCTAGACAGTGACAATTTTAAACAAGAGAAGCTCCATCAATCCACGAGTTGTGTTCTTTAGAGAGTCCAAGCCATTTTACAAACACTTTATTTCCTTGCTTTTTTAAAACATTCTCTACTAGATACACATCGGGGTATTTTGCCTTTAGTAGCTCCATCTCATAAAAACACCCCTTGATTGGATGTCCAAGCATGTCTGCAAGCAGGTAAGTTGTGGGATTTGTTATGTTTATCTTGACAATTTTAAAAAGTTCTGTTGAGAAATTCGGTGTAAACCCTTTATCAAATACACCTTTATACTTGCTAATACGAACTACATCACCGAGGTGGAATTTCGGTTTGAGAGCAATTTTTATGTTATTATATACATTTAAATGTGTAGTTGGTGTGACATCAACAGGTTTCATACCAATTGTACGATGGACTTTGTTATTATAACTTTTTGTAACATTGGGTAGGATGTCGAGCCATTTATATTTACCCATAGCTGAGAATTCTTTATACAACCAACTCTTTAATGTGCGGATTACTCGTTCAACAATTGCTGCTTTTTTTGTGCTATATGTAGAATAATGATTAATTTCATGCTGCTTCATTAGTGTGGAAAACTTTCTGTTGTAGAATTCTGTACCATTATCAGTCTGTAAATTTCTTGGTGAATAATTTGCTTCTTGAATAATAGTCTGCATAGTCTTAGTAACTTCTACAGCTGTTTTATTTTTAACAGATCTGGTCCATACGTACTTGGAATAGCAGTCAATCACTACAAGAATATAACGATACCCTCTATTTTTATCAGCGTATGGTTGCATTTCGGCTAGGTCTGCTTGCCACAAATCACCAAACCCCTTAATTATGGTTCGCCTTCTACGAAAATTTCGTCGAGCATTTCTATGTAACTCGTTAACAACTTGTAATTTTTCGCTGCTAACCTCCATTATAAAATTGTCTTCAGCTATATATCAACTTCAGGCATTAGTTCTGGTGGAAATGCTAGGCCTCCGGATTGCACCTTCTTTGGTTGGAGTTCGGTGGCAATATGCTCTAATTTGGAGATTCTAGTGATTAAAGTATTGTGATTGTTTATGGCCGAACGTTTAACTTCAGAAATTGCTTTATCAACATATTTCCTCATTTCTATTTTCATTTTCTGCATCCTATCATTATTTTGTTTATTGAAAATAGTGCGATTTTCTTCTCCACTTTTTAAAAGTCCCACATCAACATATTTTTTCATTTCCTCAATAATTACATCGGTTGTATCAAAAATAGCTTTGGCAGCATTTTCATCATTTGTTTGTAGACGCTTGTTAACGTAATTACATGTTGCACCATCTTGATCATCGACAGGTTCCCCTAGATTTTTTAAACGCTTATTTTCAATATCATAGTGATTATCTCTGGTAAGTTTAAAACCCACGCCAGGTAATCCACGATAGGCTATTAACTTACTTGCACTAATTCTTTTGCTGCGTCCAAATTTGTCAATTGTGTTGTTTACAGTAGACATTTCTGATTGCGTCTGATCCATTTTATATATTTCAGGCTATATAATACTTATTGAGTATGATGATACTAGGTATTATATCTTTAATACACTATTTTTTCCTCCCTAAGTTCTGATATTATTTCTATTATTTCATTGTCGTGGTTGTTATTTCCAGCCATTTTCGAACCCCATAAGAGGCGTAAACGAGCCACAAGTTCACTAGGTTTATTCCAGTAGATATATTCTTTATCTTTATTTCTGTACAATTTGTGGGTAGGTACACGTTTTAATCCATAACCACTTGTTGACGATCGTGTCACAATTGTAGAAGATGTTAATGGTTTGATAATTTTGTGAAATTTTTCACGTTTAGTGGTGTTATAGCCACTCGCTACATTGAATTTTTTATACGGCGCTTTTGTTTTCCTTAGTATTTCTCCATATATCTTACTCCATTCATCATCGATAACACTCTCTGTATTATCATCTAGAATTGGCGGACGTTTTAGAAATATTAGATCGTACAATTTCGGATTACCTAGATACACGCCAAGTTTCTTATTGCCATACCACAGTGTAATATTTCCATGGGAAAAACGTATTTCAGCATTACCCATCAGCAGTTTACCTGTCTTGGGATCTACACGCACTCCATATAAACTATCATTCTTGGAATTACTCGATTTTACATTCTGTATATGTCTTTTTACAACCTCACGTCCTTTTTCTAGTTTTCTAGCTAGAGAAGTTTCAGATACGGGGGTTGTTCTTATAGACGATGGTGGTGTTTCCATAATGGGGGTATAAGGTGGAACATCATCACCGCCTACATACTTATCAGATCCTTCCTCAGAAGCACTCTCCCATGGCACTGCCCTCTGAGTAGACACCCTTGATGATGATGATGGTTGTTGGGTTTGTTGTTTGTTCTCCGCTGCTGAAGATATAGCATTTAAAGGTTCAGTTATTGGTTGATAGATCTTTTCAAGTGTTACATGCATCTCAATATCTTTGTTCTTAATAGAGTTAAACTTCTTACGTACCGCATCTGTCGCCTCAATCAACTGTCGCTTGAGGGCTATTTCACTATTGGGATGCACAAGATTGTTATATTTTTTATTATCTTTGGTAACCTTCATCTTAGCGCATACGTAAACGAAGTAACCATACGAAGTCTGTGGCTCAAGTGAAGTTTTTATTAAAATTCATTATGGATATATGAAGCTATCAAACCCTTTTCTATATCGCCCACCTTGTACTTCTCTATCCTTATCAATCACTAGAAACCCATATTTGTCATTCCAGCACTCTGCACACATATTTTGAAATACTGTAAATGTTACATCAGGTGACACATGATCGGAAAATATGTGGTGAAGGTTCATGTCATCCTGTTTAAAGACAATAATTAAATTACTATTGTCTCTTATTAGCTGCTTCGGTATTCGAGAATATGTTTGACCAAGATAAAAACAATCCACATTTCTATGGCGGCCCATACTAAAATATGCTCTTATAACATCTTGCTTCTCACATATCACATCGTCAAATATAAATAAAGACTCCGGTTTTGCCTCGGATGGTTCCACTATTTGCGCTCCATTACTAAATGTATAAAATCCTAACCCCTCAATCGGCGCTAGCACCTTACGCAGATACTCATACTTGGGTTGATTTATAGACTTTGAGTATAGGTAAATGTTTAAAAAGCGTAAACCTAAGCGATGGGTGATCAAAGATATTAAGACATTTGTTTTCCCACAATTCGAGGGTCCTATTATGAGGGCACGTACAGTTGAAGGTAGTAGTGGTCCATGACGATTATGAGCGCTTAACCCACGCCCAACTTTTTCATCCAAATTATCTATGGAAAGCGTTTGTTTCTGTTTCACAATGTGCATTGTATCGCAGCTAATTGGTATATAAATAGACATGTGACTTGCAACTCTTATTTAAATGGTTTCCACCATACGATACACACGTGAAAAACGTATGAAGCGCGGTAGGGGATTAATTAATTCCCTGATTAATAAGCTTCCCGTCGAGTTGCATTTGCATTTGCATTTGCAGTTGCATACCTCCTAAAAATGTTTTGCTGCTATTGTAAGGTAAACGATGTAAATGTGGCATCCAATAACAATGTAAATATATTACCATCAAGTTCAAAGAAGAGGAAATTATACCATTATTGCTGTAATCCACAATAAATTGGGTAACGCAATTTAATTACATCAGTCATGTCGTACACGTTCACACTAACGAGCCGCTTAAGTGTGCTAAGTGTCAACTTTAATCCACCCATTGAACTGGATAGGAGCAGTCGTCATGGGTTAGGCTTAATTGGATTCTACTCTTACAACTCCATATTCAATGTGGATGAAACAAATAACATCTTCCAATATAGGGTTAGTGCTAAAGATACATTCACTACTGTTCACATACCTCTGGGGGCTTATGAAATTGATGAAATCTATGCAGCAATGTTGAAAGCTATGAATATTGATGGAAAGGATTACACGCAAATATTCACTTTACGAGCAAACAACAACACCCTAAAGTGCGAGATTTTGTCAAAGTATGAAATAGATTTTAGACAACCAAATTCCATAGGAAGTCTGTTGGGATTTGGACCAATATATTTACAACCAAATAAAAATTATGAATCAACACAGCCTGTTGATATTATGAAAGTAAGGATGATACGTGTAGATTGCAATATTATTTCTGGAGCTTATCTGAATGCGGAAGAGTCACACACTCTCTTTGAATTTGATATAGATGTTGAGCCTGGCTACAAACTTACTAGAGAACCCAAAAATATCATATATTTACCTGTTAGACCTAAATGGTGTCAGTTAATAGATAACATCACGCTACGTGTGCTGGACGACAACGGTGATTTGATCAATTTTCGAGGTGAGAAAATTATTGTAAGGCTAGAATTGAAGAAAGTTTGATATCACCAACCAAATGGGCTTTCGATATAAACAGCGACAGCAAATACATCACCATCAATATGATACTGTAGCGAACAATAGTGTGGATAAAAAGAAAGGGAGATGTGGAAAGCAATTCATTCAAAGTCTATACCTTAAACAGTTAGGACATAGATTGTCAGCTGAGGATCAAGCCTTTTTAAAACATATTGGATTAAAACTGCGAAAATATTTGCCATAATAATGGTGGCGGCTGCAACTAGTGAAAAACTTGAGGTGTTTGATGAACCTGTGTTGGATCATTCCCTAGCATACATATAAGCCATATGGTTCCCCATATTACAGAAACTCTGATGAAATACGTATCCCCATCAATTTTCAAGATGTTATACTCGACATTTCAGAAAGTTATATATACATAGAAGGAAAATTTACCCCTAGTGATGCCACAAAGCGTTGCTATTTATCCAATAATGCACTAGCATTTCTCTTTGAAGAGATACGTCTGGAAATGGGTGGTGAACAAGTAGCAGTAGTTAGAAGACCTGGTATTACTACAACAATGAAAACTATGGTGTCGTATGGGCAAACGCATGCACGCTCATTAATAACAACAGGTTGGGGTCTCAGTCAAAATAGACAAGATATTTTAGATACCACCAGTCACGTGTTCAGTGGCAAACTACCCCTTAAGCTCCTTATGGGTTTTGCAGAAGATTATACCAAAGGCATTCTGAATGTGAAGCAAGAATTAATTATGATAATTGCACGCTCATTTAAAGACTCCTATATCGGTGAAGTTGATGCGGAGTTGGAAATAAGCAAAATTGAGTGGAAAATAAGACATATTGTACCTGAAGATCGACAAAAGTTAAAATTATTGAATCGAATTAATAAAAGTGGTAATAATGCCAAGGTTAATATGGTCTACCGTGCATGGGATTTTTATGAGCTTCCCTGTCTACGTGATACTACCTATGACATATGGGCTCTTAAACTCTCCACCCGTCTTGAAAGTCCACTTTTCATCCTTCTTGGTTTTCAAGACACTGATCAGGCCAATGATAGAACAAAGGATGTTACACAGTTCAAACACGCAGACATAAATAATATTCGACTATTTCTAAACTCTGAAGTTTATCCATACGAACGTTGGAATTTAGATTTCGATAAGAAGCTCGATTCTGCAGCATATTATGCTTATGAGAACTTCCAACGTAGTTACTATGATAAAGATATGAGCGAACCCATGATGGATCTTGGGGAATACAGGAAGAATCCTTTGTTTGTCATTGATTGTTCACACCAACCTGTTGCAGTGAAATCATCTACAGTCGACATAAAAATAGAATTTGAAACACGAAAAACGAAATTTCCCGAACAAACTCGAGTGTATGCACTTATACTTCATGATACATATTTAAGTTATAATGCATTAGATGGCTCGGTTCAGAATGGTTTTCTTGATGTCTAGTAAAAACATTTTATCAACAATAATCACGATGTATATGCAAATGTTTATTTTCCCAAAATGTAATTGTGTATTTAAAATAAAACTGTTTAATTTTTAGTTGTGTAATAAAAATAGGAAATAAAATTATTGTAATCTTTTAATGTGTATTTTATTTGAATCCCTCCTTATGTCATCTAGTTTACAAGACAATCTTTCAATGGCAGATTTAATGTCTTCTATCAGACTTCATGTTTGAGTTGAATAATAAAATGGATCGTGATTAACTATATCATAAATTATCGTAGCTTCTTTATGGAACTGAATTTTTAACTAGGTTTCATTAAATAGTTTTACAGACGGTTGAAGAGAGCCACCCCCATTATTCTGTAAAACAGATTAAAAGAGGCATATAATTATCCAGAGCTTTATTAAAGCATCGCTGTAATTTCCGTTAAAATATTGCTTTTTAATGCATTATCAAAGTAGTCATCGTTTCCGCTTGCTTTTGTTAAAACGCCGTCAAGTTGGACGTATACCGATCTGTAAATATATCTTAAGATATACTGCTTTTCTATAAGGTAATAAACCATAGAATTTCGAGAAATTGCACCTAGTCTAATTAGAGCGCAATATAGTGTGCCATCATTTTAGTGTTTCAAACAACAAAAAATTTTGCATGTTTCTTTAACACCCTGTATCTCGGAACTATGTGTTGCCGGCCCACATTTACATATGAACTTTTTTCATATTATTTTGGTAGTTTATCACACCATAAAGTTTGATCTACTAAGTGTCTATGTTTATTTTCTCAAAAATGTAATTGTGTATTTAAAATAAAACTGTTTAATTATACTATGGTATTTTTAGTTGTGTAATAAAAATAGGAAATAAAATTATTGTAATCTTTTAATGTGTATTTTATTTGAATCCCTCCTTATGTCATCTAGTTTACAAGACAATCTTTCAATGGCAGATTTAATGTCTTCTATCAGACTTCATGTTTGAGTTGAATGGTTTTTTTTTTGTGTATTGCCGACCTATTGTCCATCATCTTTTACACATCAATTACCTGCAATTATTATCAGTAGTTCTTTATAGAGCAACATTGGAAAGTATAGAAAGTGTGTCTTTTAATGGAGCACCCCATATATATTTTTTAGAACATATGTTTGATCTGTACAATTCGGGGCACCCTGTATGTTAAAATTTGTAAATCAATGAAAATTTTATTATTGTTTATTTAAGCTGAAAGATCTTGACCGTGTCCTTTTGTTATTTTTGCCAAGCGTATTTGTATTTAAATGGCTTTTGAATAGTTTTACTATTTAAAACATTTATGTTTATCGACCCTTGACAGCAAAACAAAGCATGAATCTAATAGCTATATTTTAACTTTCAAATGGGTCCATTAAGCTGTGACATTATTGCTTTAAAAGGACTGAAAAATTTCTCGTCAGTGCAACAAAGGCGGGTTGCCTTTTGTCTATTTAATTATTACCAATAAAGACATTTAATGACTTCTTTATAGTAGGCAGTTCTAAACCTTCCATCCTATTCGAATTACACTCTCACCTGTTATTTTTAAGTTTAAAATTTCAGGTAATTGTGTGGCTTTGTTTTGTAAAAATCGACGTATCTTTTGTTTAGATAGGAGATGGCTAATCTTTTGTGCAATATATTTGTCCTTAGAAAAATGAATGCATTTCGACTAGAAATTAAATACCAAATTGTGTTATTGACGGTTTTAAGTCGACCACCCTAATGGCATTACCTCGATTTCAGGCAGGTACCGTTCGCGTGAGCCACCTGGCCTACGTAGCTGGGTCCTCTATGCAGACATATTGTCTGTCGCAAATGGGAGCTATAAATTTAACCAACTATTTTGTTTCAAGATATGCGACAGTAAAAACTAAAAGCTGATTTAATCTTTGATCATTAGAAAATTTAACAGGCTTAATAAATCCTCTTACAGACCATGGGGTAATCCGCGTTCAATTTAATATCGGGAGCTCGGGCTAGATACCTAAAACAATACGAGACGTAATGCTAATATACCAGACCCCTTGTTAGTGATATTGAATGACATATATTTTTGACAATTAAGAGCGCATAATTTAGCAATTGATGCACTAATTAATATACAACAATTGCTCCAATTCATTTAGTGTAATTAATGTGCAAATAGTCCAACTACTTTCATTTCTCGCGGCAATTGGGTTTTTTAATTAACCCCCTCCAGACTATATAAAATAGTGTAATTAACACGCAAATAGTCTAATTACACATTTACAAATTACTAATTACGCAATTACAGCGCAATAATTCAATTACTTTCATTTCTCAGCGCAATAATCCAATTACTTTCATTACTCGCGACAATTGGGTTTTAATTATCCCCCCTCCAGACTAATTACATTTATTAGATATATTGCAATTATACTAGTCTAATTACAGCGAAATAATCCAATTACGCAATTACAAATTACTAATTACGCAATTACAAATTACTAATTACGCAATTACAAATTACTAATTACGCAATTACAAATTACTAATTACGCAATTACAAATTACTAATTACGCAATTACAAATTACCCCCCACTCTAATTGCCCCCCCACCCCAAAAAAAAAGTGGTGGGGGGAGCAAAAGTGGTGGGGGGATCACCCTTCCGGTATTACTTATCTACTCATTGATTTTCGTGGTTAGTTGTTTTATTAAAAATAAAAAATGGAACAATCATTTTAATAAAATACTTACAAAGTAAATTTACACTAAACTAAATACTCGCCAATTTTCTATCTTGGAAATTCATTAGTGGGTTACAGGATGATTCTAAAAGGGAAAGAATAATTATTGTCATAAAATCATTCATAATAAATTATAATTACTTACCATAAACATATGCGTTGTCAATTTTTTCAAACCATTTACAGGAACAAGTGTTATTCCTCGTACGTTTTACTCTTGTATTCGTATAGTCACAACCGGGTTGAGCTCCGAATCAATAAGTGAGGCTATCCAGAGTCCATAAAGTTTAAATACTTACCAAAACGAAGAAAAGGCGCCCAAAACTAAATACTTACCTAAAAATAAAAAAAAAGAAAGAATAAAAATATTTTCTAAATAAATAAATAATAAATCTGAGCTAGCTGAGGCAACAACAAGAGGACTTCAACTGACTAGATAAATATATGATAATTTTAATTCCCAGTAGACTGCTACAAATTATCATTTTATTTCTTTGAAGTAAAAGTATTCATGTATTGAATTGAATTTTGTAGAACTCATTAAGGAAATTATAAAAATGCAAAAATATGGGTAGAGGATATGATTCAACACAAACATTTTCAGGTTGTGATTTTGTAATCCAAAACGTGTAAATTATAATCCTAATAAAAAAACATAATCCTTTAACGAAGGATAAAGCAAAATACAGAGGTTTACAATTTTTAATTAAAATAACTTTTGAATGAGGTATATTTTATCATGGTGATTAAATGAAATGACACAATTCAATTATTACCATTTTAACTGCGATTAAATTTTCTACGGTGTTTGTTGTGTTTGTTTATGCTAATCGTCTCATTTCATGGACGGATGTCCAGGACACGTTTTTTAAAATTATTTTAAAAGAATCGAAAGTAATGAATTTTTTTTCCAAAAGGGTTGAATTCAAAGTTCTTAAAATCACACAACATGAAAAATGTTCTCCAGCGGAGTCAGTAAAATTCTACCACCAAAATATTTCAATTTTTTATTCAATTTTGGCATTTGTTTGACTTTAAAAATAAAAAAAAGTTTATTTTCCTGCTCTTCGGTATATTGTTTCCGTCAAAACCTTTAAAAACTACGAGATTTAATAACGTACCTACGTATTTTTCGTCTAGTAAACATGTTAAGATAATCTCGTCAAATTCATTTTGAGTAGAACAAGGCGATCATAAGTTACCCTCGAAACTAGAAACTACACACCAGGAAAAATATTTTCCAGAGGAGGCAAAATAATTTCAAAGTTAGTTGAAAAAATTATAGATCACCATCGAAATTCAGATAATAATTCCTACATTAGTCTATAAATCACAGGTTATTCACGAAGCTTCACATCGTGAAAATTTTTGTCAGAGGTGCCAAACAATTTTTTATGTAAAAGAAATCGTCATCAACAAGTCATGATTTCTTTTGTCCAAACAGGTGAACAAAAAGGAATGTATTAATTTTTTTTATTTTTTGACACAGGTAGGTAACCATTTATTTTGAGGAAAAAAATCAATGAATTTTTTATTTTCCATTCCTCTACCCCAAATAAAATATTTCCGAACATTTTTAAAAAATTTTCTCGTCAACTTCAAATATTATACCTGAAACCCATTTACCTAACCCTTCCCTTGCATGTATTTCAAGACATCTGTCTGTCTGTCCATCTCGAGATCTTTATCCATAAATCCAACTAAATAACCCGAAAAAAATATGGACGTGTCGGAAATATACCACACTGCATAAAATGTTTTCAATTTTCTTATGCCCGTACAGAAATAAAAAAATTTGTATATGCTTAAAAATCATACATAAATAAACCGACCAATTTTCCTCTGCTGGTCACCAATAAATCTCAACATAGCCAATCATGTCAAATAAAATTTTAATCGGTTAGTAAAGATATACCTACCTACCTTACTTATCTATTTGCATAATTGTTATTCCAAAAATGCAAACGATTAAGTCAATTCTGAATTAATGAGAGGTAGTAGTAAACTATGTATGAATTTGCTGCCTTAAATTTAAAAAACCAAGTAAAATAACAACAAAATATTTCTTTTTTTTTATAAATATATATTTTTCTATATAGTATTTTCAGATACCTAACTTCAATTACTATTTATCTCAATATCATTTTACAACAGACGATTTCCTTTTATGCAACATAATTTTTTATATGGTTACAGCATGAAGTCTATAAATTTAAAACTCCAGACAGTTATTCTTTACAACTTAGAGATAGCAAAATTGTCGCTTTTAGCATATCTCTTGAAGAAGAAATAATCGGTTGAGATTCCTTTTAAAATTTATATATACGAGTAAATCTACAAATCTCTTAGTGCACAGTGCCTAGTTATTACATCTTATCGTTTACATCTAAAGAGGTTCAGCTGAAATTAGTTTTTTAATGAAATGAGCTTGGATGTTTTACTATACTACAGTAGTTATATTTGCACTCTTTTAGTGTTTTGCAATAAATGATAGAGTTGTTAAATAATTCCGTTTATTCAGTACCTACTAAATAATCAATATTTCTAATACAAGCCAATTTTTCGGATCAGATGAGACACTAGTAGAGACGGATTAGGTCAAAGATTAAAATTAATATTAAACCACTGCACTAACTATGATTTCAGTGGTTTTTCAAGTAATTTTCTATGCATAATTTTTTTTACACAATTTAAAATTGTTTCGAATTCTTCATATAGTAGGAGAGCCCTCAACCACAATTTCGAGTTATCACGACACGAGTAATTTCATTAAAAATGTTCAGTTCGAGTCAAAAGAAACAAGTTTTCACCCCTTCCGCAACATAACATAACATAAAATTTATGAAGGATGTTTCGATAGGCAAAAAAAATTACGGTGATCAGGCAGACTCGCTCTAATTTCGTACGAGTTTTTCATGTACTTTGCCGCCTCAAAGGCTTCTTTCCGGCGGGTGTCGGCGCGTGGCGTCATATTTTATAGGCGTCTTCGTGTCGCGACAATGTTTTAGACTATATATCGTAGCGATCCTTCGAGTATTATGAAAATTATTAACGTATCAATACCCCTGTGTCGGAGGATTGTGTAAAATATGTGAGATTAGAGAGAGATGCGAGAACAATGACCGCTTCAGGAAATTTGCAAATTTTTACCCAACTTCACAATGTTTGTCAAAACATCAAAATTACACTTTTTCATTCGCTCCAACTGCCTCGAAAATCGGAGCAAGATCGTGCGATTTAAGATGCAGTTCTAAGTTGGACCCTCTACCTTGGATTTCTTACCAGAACGGCGGCCCGGCGAAGATTTTTCGTTTGGAAATAGTGTTTAAAGATTTCGTGTTTTCGCGATTTTTTCAATTTTTCAAATTTCTCCAAACACGCGTTCGGGCCGAACTTATTAACTTACGCCTCCTTCGAGATGGACCGGCGGCGTATTTTTTTTTTTTTACTAGATGTAATTTAGAAAATCCTGAGGCGTAATCGTTTTTCTCGATTTTGCCTATTAGAAAGTTATGAATTTTTGCAAACAGGTGATTTTGTCGGATTTTAGCGATTTTTCAAACATGCACCCTTTAGAAATGCGCCACAGCCTTGGATCTAGAAAATTCGGACCCGGACGGCAGGCAAGAAGGACAAATGAAGAACTTTTTTTTTTTAAGTCCACCCCCAATATTAGCCGAGATATGAATCTTTTAAAAAGTCGATTTTGGGGCCTTGCTCCCCCCCACCCTCCAGGAGAATTTTTTCGACCGAACTTTCAGGAGAGCTAGAACCAACCTTCCTCTCGGATCCCCTGAAAATTTCATTGCTTGATATCCATCCGCAGCCGGGTTTGGATAACCGAATAACTATTATGACCCATTTTTTTAAATATTCGATAATTTTTTTCACCAGTTTAGCAACGAGATAGACGTCAGTCGCAATACAATTTTTTTTCATATTGACATGAACTGTTTATAAATTACTTTATTTAGGCTTTATACAAGCATAATAACAAACATATCCAATTTGATATAGGTACCTATATTGATGTTTCATGAACTGTTGAAAAAAAATAGAATCCTCGTGTCGCGATAAGGTCGAAAATCCTGGTCGAGGACTCTCCTTCTATAACCCTCTTATAATCTAGAATGAACCCAATGAGTTTACATCGCGCATCGGTTACGTTTCAAGCTGCTTTTCCATATTACAGCCACACATTTACACCTTCTCAATTAATGGATCGATTTTTACACAACGCAAGTGGCTAGTTGGTAAATATTAGTAATAATATTTTAAACAATGCAATATATTTTCCATAAATTAATTAATTAAATGTTTCGTTAAACTTATAAAATAATATATTATTATATAAATTGCAGCAGCTTAAAACTAAGGTAGTTGCGAAAACTCTAGTTCATTGATTATTTGTTTATCTACTATCAAATTAATTTTGAACATAAAAATGTCCTATTTGTAAAAACTTCCTAGAAGAGTTTGGCTATTCTTTGCCGACCAGTGACATATTCTGCATGAATTCGATTATTAAATATGGGCTTTCCTACAACACAATTTACCATAGGATGTACGAAACCCGATCAATTAAATTGTCTCCCAGACTTATACTCTTCTACTCATTTTCCTATTTATTTTTCTACAATATTATTTATACGAAGAATCGAACATAAACACATATTTATGTTATATACAAGTATAAATAAATATAATATCTTTCGAGTTACATAATTAATATGGAAGCATTAATTCTGAATTAATTGATAGTCAATAAAAATTAAGAGCAGATGATTTGTTATAACTGAGGTTTTTAACAGGTGTTATATGACTCTGTTGATTTATTTGCTTGTTCGTATTAAGGTGCGTATACATCTGCGCGCCGCTCCGCGCGCGCGTCGCACGTGTGCAGCAATTTCTCTAGATTAGTACGGGGTTTTCGAGTTGCGCACGAACCGCACGCACACGGCGCATCACGATCCACCTCGTGTCGGTTTTTGGACGAATCCTTTGTGTGTTCGCGGTATAGATTTGGACGGGGGCACGATAGGCTCGCTGTTCTTATTGCGCGTCCATTCGGTAGTAATGGAGTCAGAAGGTGACATTCGAGTAAAATTCTTATACTGACCACTTATTTCTTTGGACTTCAAGTCCATCATAAGCTCGGTACCATTCCGTTTTTTGTACAGGTTAGTGTGATACCAACGTCGTTGTTTCTTTTTGTTTTTGCACAAACTTGCCATTAACAAGAAAGCACCATTCATCACCGAAATGGCGTAATTTTTATCGCGCGACAGAGTCATGATTATCTACAATGCAAAATGTCTAGGTACTAAAATGTTCGTGGGTTTTCCTTGGATCGCGAAAGGTTCTTCAAAATTAATAATTCCAACGAAGATTGGACGAACAACGAACGCGCGACGCGCACACCGCGCGGTTTGCGCGGCGCGCAGGTCTATACTCACCTTTATAGATAAATGTAAATTTTAACAATTTTATTGTATTTTACTAATATTATCTTCTAACTTACAAGATGACCGATATAAGATTAAAGTAACAAAATATTACAAGGAACTGGAATACATATATATACCAAAAATTAGAGACTCGCCGATTTCTACTACGAACCCATCAGGGCATTTTGAGAGATGTAATACGAAGAGGTCTCAGATAAAACTGTATCTCGCTGAATAGTTAATAAACTCTAAGAATAATACAATTAGGATGCTGGGAAAGTAGTTCATTTTAAATAAAAAATGGCCTTGAAAATTTATTACAATATGTAAGTATTCTGTTATAGATTCTTAAATTCTACGCGGAAAATCTGAATTTTGTTGGCATAAATCATTCTGTAAGGACACTTTAAGTTACTGAGTTTATGTTGAAAACTCATATTAGAAATTAGTTTGGCATTATTGACAGTAAAGTATTGTTGCAAATTGCATCATTGATTATAAGGAGTTGATTAGGTGGGTCCAAAAGTGCATATATACTCCTAATATATACAGAGTGTTAATAAATTGCATAGATAAACTAAAACCACGCATTCTATGATGGAATATAAAACAATTTTATCAGTATTCCAAAAACTGTACTCCTGCAGAAATACAGTCCTAAAATTAAAGATCGAAGACATTAAATACTTATCAGAATGTACAGCATTAGTTATTCCAATAAAAAAATATTTTCGTGTTTATGGTAACAAATAATAATAAAAATTATAATATGGCAAATTTGACGGACTATTATTTAAATACGTTTTTTTCCTGTGCTTAAGGCAGATAATTTGGACTGCATTATTATACCAGAGATTAACATCAGTCGTTATCATATTCACTATATTTGCATAATAATCCTGTGCTATTCGACATTTTTATAGGAGAACTAATTATCCTTTAGTGCTTTAGTCATTTACCCTTTTTTCGCTACCTCTCTGAACTTTCATGGTTTGTGAATTTTTAGATTTTTTACCCTTTCTCTCATAATGAACGTAATATATTCTGTAAGTCGATTGGATTTCATATATTTCTTTTATTATTGTAAATTAAAATGCTTGTCTCTCTTACAACAATTCTTTGATATACTTATTGAACAAGGCATACTAGTGTTGAAATTTATCCGTATTCGATTTTGTTTAACAAACATATTGTAGCAAATCGTGTATCGTTAAAAGCCATCGTTGAAATAACGCAAACGTGCTAAAAATTGCCCTATCTAAATAACACCGTTTAATTAGGTTAATTTATGAAGTGAGCAATGTTCAGTACCAATCTGTAATCAATAGTCAGTTTTGTCATGTTAATCGCCACTACACATATTGTAAATAAAATATGAGGCTTCTGGTTTGCATTGTTAAATTAGTTTACTTATACGCAATGTTTTACAGTATACGGGGACTACAGGGTGTAATCAAATTCTTGTTTCAAAAACGGTAGATTTTAAAAATTTTTTCAAGAGATAGAAAAATTTCTAAATGAATCATAATATTTAGTTGATTGTTTTAAATGAGAAAAAATGGCAGACAGAAAGATATTTACAAAATTTCAGAAAGGTGGTTAATTTCACTCATTTGTATACACACCAGATGGATGCAATAATTTCGTTAAATGCCTTAAATTTCGTCTTTTTCCAATTACGTTATTTTAAAATAAAAATTAAAAACCGTTTTTTTGGCAACACCTTTAAAGGGGTTCTAGCAGGACAGGGACAGCTTATTTTGAAAAAATGAATACGACGTACCCACCTTATTCGACAAGGAATCGCCAATTAAATGTTTTTCACGTTATTACGAGACACCCTGTATAAAAAAAATAATTAGGTTATTCTTAACCTTATTTGTTCTCAAATTTATTGCATAATAACTTGTTTATCGTGTTCAACATTTAAAAATGCAAATAGTAATGTTATTTACAATAGTAGGGTTGCTTCTAGGCCAGCTTAGACATTTTACGGTATAACATACTGGATGGGACATTTAAGTTGACAATTGCGAATCAATGAAGCATTTTAGAAAAAAATGTTTCAGGCAGAAGTTTCATCATTTCAAATGGGGGCTAATAGCTATATTTCTTTTTCATTTGATGAAGGACTTCAACGCCATTTGAAGGCCAACTTTGTTTTCTTAAATATACATCCCTATTTTTTTACAAATTCATATTTTGCGCTAATGAATAAATAACTTTTATTTCTACCATTTTTCCAGTTGTATTCATTGTTTGCGAGTAATTAAGCTATGAAATATAGAAGTTTATATTAAAAAGAAAAACGAAAAATTAAATATTTCACCATATTTAAAAATATTATAGCCATTAGATCCCGCTTCTAAAATGATGGAACTTCTGTTCTCTAAAATGTTTTATTTTCAAGTTATTCGCGATTGTCAACTTAATTGCCCCACCCAGTATATTTAATGAACCAAATCAGAGGAATCACTTACAAATTCAAACAAATAAATCAAATACTAGAATTTAACCATTTGAAAATTATTTAGTATGGTCGACTTCAGTTTTGTTAGACACATAAAAAACCGGCGGCTTGTTTATTGCCCATAAAAACCTCAAACAAACCGGCTCTTTTTATGTGCTGAATAGATATGACACAGACTTTACCTATGCCTTAATTGAATCGCAACAATATGGCACAATCGGTTGGGGAAGTGTACTGGAATGTACATCTAAATAATTTAAACATTCTACAAAAACGAATACTAGATAATACTAAATAAATATCCACAGTATCCTACAAAATTAGTTCTAATTAGAAGCATTAATATTGGACTTTAAATTAATTTATTTTAAGACTTTATTAAATTATTATTAGATATAACAAAAACTAATATCATGTGAAATATGTAGGTAATCGAATTCTACCTATAAAAATGAAAAATTTAAATACTATTTACAAATGCAGAAGGAAATTCAGAAATTTCTATTAAATGAAAATCACAAAGAAATATAATAAGTATATATTAAGAGTGTTATGAAATTTTAAATAATAGTAAGAGAGCCTTCGATCAGGATTATCGACCTCATAGCGACATGATGATTCTATTTTTTTTTCAGCAGTTCACGTCAATATGAAAATTTTCAGAAATCCTAGAGGAAGGTTGGTTCTAGCTCTCCTGAAAAAATCCTCAGGGGAGGGGAGCAAGGGCCTCCGGAAAGTACAGTTTTTCGGGAAAATCGACCTATTTAAAAAATTCATATCTCGGCTAATATCGTAGATGGACCTAAAACAAAAAGAGTTCTTAATTTTTCCTTCTTCTTGCCCGTCCCCTGGGTCTAGATCCAAAGGGAAAGGCTGTGGCGCGTTTTTAAAGGGTACATATTTGAAAAATCGCTAAAATCCGACAAAATCGCCCTTTTAAAAAATTCATAATTTTCTTAGGAGGAAAAATCGAGAAAAACGATTATGCCTCAGGATTTTCTAAATTACATCTCGTTTTCAAAAAAAAATAAAAAATATGCCGCCGGCGTAATATAACTATTTTACGTCTTCAAACATTAGCATTTATGACACCCACTGTCTTTATTATTATGATGAATAGACTTATAATAAATAATTCTGAACGTTTCAAATCTCAACATTATGTAGTTACTACTTTTTAAGACTAGCTTCAATGATTACTAGAAACGAGTTCAAAATAGATGATATAACAGTTTTCTTTAATGTAGACTCTTAACCTTGGATATAATGGACATAACAATTAACAGTAAATTCGTACCTGAGAAGGAATTGATGCATGAGATAGACAGGAAGTTCTAAAAAAAGAAACGACCAAACAAAACCTTGTTAATTTTCAGGTACCTAGAGATGGCGAGAGAAGTTGTGAATTTTTTGTCTGATATCAATTATACCAATTCCAAAAGGTCTCAGAAAGAAAGAGAAAAAACATGTTTAAAAGACAACAGTACCAAAAAACTACTATTAGAAAAAGAACCTTACAAAACTTTTCTAAAACAAGTGACATCAAATGCCTTATTGTACTGACTTTTATTTTTAATCTACAGAAAAATTTGGATTTGGTTCTGCCTCATTATGTGGCATGCTCAATTTAATAATTATTTTGTCATTAAGTCCGTCATTCACTTTTAAATACTGATTTTTATTTTTTAGATAATTTCTGAAATTTTAGTTACTGTGAATTTCTATTTAGAAAGCTTGGAAATCGTTTCAGAATCTCTACTACATGTGCCTTGGTTAGCGTTGGAATCTTGGTCTGTACACAGCTTTACAACATATATTCAGCTGTTCCTTTTTTCCTTTACATTCCAATCCTTTCCAACTCCACAGGCCAATGCCCGTCGTTGGCGTGGGTGTGCGTGTACGTGGCTTTTGAATTGTATGCTTCTGTTACGATATTTGAGGAAAGATTTTCTTCCACGTCGATAAAGAAAACTGTTAAATATACATTTTCTTTATCATTTTCCGTTATTAATTATTTCAGATGACAATCATTCAGTGGACAATTTCACATGCATATTTTTTTGTTATTTTTATTAGATTCTTGTATTTTGTGTTCGTAGAATAGTTTTTTTACGGCTTTAATCATCTTTCTAAACAATTTCTAATATATATGCTATATGCGCGTTGTATATTTTCACTGTAAAATGTGATTTTAAGTTTGTTTTTAACCGATCATGTTTCCTAACCGAATTAATATCGTTATCCACGGTTCCAATTTTCATTGTTTTAATTTAATTAGTAGTTCATTAGTACTTAACTCAATTTTATTAAGTTCACATCTGGTAGCTTTTTTCTTTTTACATCAACATTTTTTATAACAACATTATTATGTCCCATGCTCTGAAGTAACGTTTTTACAACAACTATTATAAGTTCCAATAGCAACCATTTTATCGGAATGGAATATCATTTTATGCAGCATTTGCTGTGGGTACTTAACTTGAAAAATCGACTATCGTTGCATGTTGTCCAAATGAATTGAACAGTGAGTATCATCCGATCATGGTTTTCAAATTCGCGCATCGAATTTAAGAGCTTTAGTTTATTTTCTATCACCCCGATCCACTGTCCACCAATTTCAGGTTTCATTAATTGCAAAATGTGAGGAATAATTTCAGACCCAAACTGACGTCGAAAACGTTTACGTTTTCATAAAAACCGCAACACAAACTGTTCGTTATTCAATATGATTTTACATATTAAAATAGTTTTAAAATTGACACTAGAAATTTGACCATCTCTGTACTTTTGGCTTAATTGTTTATGATTAATATTCAGTTATTCCTATATTGTGTTAGGCAACTTTCAGAGTATTCGAATTGGCTTTTACCGAAACAGTATGGCAAGAGATAAAATGAAAAATATATAACGCCTCCCTATATCACATAAATTCTGTGGGTGGTAGTTATCTAAGTTATCCCTAGTGTGACGAGAGAACTGGGCACTATATCCTTGTTGGAACATGGTCTTATCAACAAGCCGCTGTTCACCTGTCAACATGAAAAATAGTTCTATGCTTACGTCAAAGCAAACTACACTGAAAATATGAAAAAATTCTTGTTTCACAAGATGCACCTAGACTTATGATTTACATATTATTTTTTCTGCGAAGTAAGATAATTTATTTTCTAAAAATTATAATTAAATATTCCTAGTTCGCTTCTACTATTTATGAGCTTTATTAATTAGAAAAATACTATTCTCGAAAATTATTTTTAGCATAGTGCGGTACTATAATTTTGTATTCATCATTTTGAAGGTATTTATTATTTAATAATAATATTTAAGCGACCTCTAAAAACGAGCTCCAGTATGATAAAAATCAAACTCAGTTTTATAAAAACTTATCGACCAATTATTATAATGTATTTATCTACTATCACTTTGCGCAGTTGGCGCAAAATATGTTTTTGAAATTCTGTTCTGTAATTTTAGAATAAGGGTTTAGTTAAAAACGATCTTATTTAAAAATATATATTATTTTAAAGTTAATAAAACGACGTATTTTTTTAATCCTCGACCCGAAGTGTATTTCTCAAGTTATTCGACTGTTTCAATGTTTTAATTTTGAACAATTTTTATAGGTTAGAAAGAAAATGTGATTTGCTAGAACAATTCTGATCTATTCGTATTCTATGACTCAAAGTACGTAGGGTTACCTTGTCTCGTATATTTTTTTAATATTCTTACAATTGAGATTCTTACTGATTTTGAGTCATTTTTGAGGTTAGAAAAAAATTGTGATATTCTAGACCAATTCTGATTCCAT
The DNA here is from genome assembly GCA_963680705.1 of Rhagium mordax. Taxonomy (NCBI): domain Eukaryota; kingdom Metazoa; phylum Arthropoda; class Insecta; order Coleoptera; family Cerambycidae; genus Rhagium; species Rhagium mordax. The sequence continues at coordinate 105,479,652 of OY796656.1, read as the reverse complement.
AATATTAATATTCTACGGTTCAAAATACATGGGAATATCATGTTTCGATGTTTTGCACACAAATTTTTTTTTTCACCACTGATGTTTATTACTAAATATTTTATATATTTTACTCTATATTTTGACAAATAATTTTTTTATAGGGAATTAAATAAAGGATTCAGGAAACGAATACATTTTAAAAAATAGCAGTTTTATGAGGGAAAAATAGTACAAAAAAAAGAGCGTTTACTTTGGTTCCAATACTATTGCTACTGATTCAACAAATCTACCTCAAATTAAACAGTTCACATGTATATTTCTAAGCAACCTGTTAACCAAAATTGCATTTGGGTACAGTGGCGTAACCAGGGAGGGGCCGAGGGGCCTTGGCAGTAGAATCCACGTATACCAAACCAAAACAGTGAACACTATACTTTACTTTAGGTGATTAAAATCTATCATCAGAAGCTTAAATTATCTTTCAGTTAGTTTTATCACTTGGCTTTGGTTCCCCCCTCAATTCAGTTCTGGTTACGCCACTGTTTGGGTAGCTAGAACTAATTTTAAATCGACGCATTCGAATATATTTGTTTAACATCCTGTATCTTGAAAAGTATTTTTTGGAAAATACTTTGGTCTGTAGAGTCTTAAATTTAAATGAGGGCCTGTATAAAAAGTCTATAAAACGATATTTTTTATGTCCACGTCTATGATCAAAAGATTAAAAGGTGGATAGGAAGAACGCGAGAAACACTTTAGTATGCACACGACACATAAGATCCTTGCAAGAAAAAGCGCAGATCTTAACGTTCAGCTGTATATATCTTTTTGATAAAATATTCAAGGCACTCGCTTTATTTTACTACTTTATGATCTCCTAGGGTCGTATTCTGTGCGGCCGGTAAATACTTAAGCAAGAAGGGGAATAAACATTATTATATCATGATATGGAGAATGTTACTATGCCACCTAAAGTTTTCTATTTTTTAAAGCGTAACAGTTTTTCTGGCTTAAGATCTTTTTCAGATAAATTTCCCTCGTAAATAAAATATGGTGGCTTAAAGCGGAATAAACAGAAATATTCATCACAGAGCACTTTTTATATCCAAACTTTTGCTCGTATTTTGTAATAAATAGTGTATTACTTAAACAGTTTGAACGTATATTTTTAAGTAGGAAATGGGCGTCTAGAATAATATAGTCGTATACAGGGTGAGTCAACGATGCGATAAAGTCCAACACTTCGTTTATTATCGATAATAAAAACAAAAATTTTATATAGAAGTTGTAGGAGACCAAAATGACTACATTTTAAAATTAGTTCGAAATCTACGGGGTGATTCATGAAAGTGGGGTGCTAAAGATGTCAATTTTTTTAAATGGTACACCCTATATATATATTCTTACAAATTTGAATTCTCCATGAAATTATCGATATTTCTATATGAGGATATCATAGTTTAAAAATTATAGTTCTCTAGATACTTAGTTAAGAAAATTAAGAAAGAAATTAAATTTTCAGCATTTTTTTTAATTACTTTTATTTTGTCACTGCGTTAAGTTAAACAAGAACCCTTTCATTTCGGATTAAACGAATGTTTAATTTAACTACTAGTTTAGACAAGAATTGATTTATTTGTTACAGGGTGTTCAGAAAATGTTGACATTTTCAGAAAACTTCGAAGCTCATTATCTCGCTTATTTCAAATGGAACACTCCTTATTTTTTTACAAAATCTTATAGGCCTATTTATTCCTCACAACTTTTGTTAAATATATCCTATACCTACCTATCCTAAATGACTAGGAGATACTCGCAGATATTTAGATTTTTACGTTTTTTTTAAATTCTTTTGGAAATTATTATTAAAGCGAATTATAAAAAAACATTATCTATGAAATTTTACGAACAGTTTTAAAAACTAGAGGAAGAGAATTCTTGTTACAAAAAAGAGGATAGGATAGGATAGAGGATATTTCAGTTTGGAAGTGAAAAATTTGGAATGAATGGATTTGTAATGCATTCGACTATAATATTTTTGTACATTTGTATTTAAATTTTGTTTATTAATTTCAGAAATAATTCACAAAAATATTCAAAACTATACAGTATTTCGTTGCTGGTCCTGTAATATAAATAATAAAAGATGTTAAAAAATCTTTAAAATGCATATAGAAAGACCTGAAATGGTCAGAATCGGTTCATCAATTTGCTTTCAAACAGAAAATAATACAAAGAACATGCTAAATGCGTTTAAACAATGAAATAAATGTATTTTGAACGATTCTGAAAAATTGCATAAATAGTTAATAAATATTTGAGCGCAATAAATAATTTCGTGACGAACGTACCAAGGAAAGATCTTCTTAAATTTTATTAGGCATCTGTACAATTTTTTTTTATTAATTAGTAAAAAAACTAGATTTATAAAAATTAAAAAAACCAAAAAAAAAAATTTTGCCCCTTCAAATGGTTCTATCTAAAGAAATATTTTAATGATGACTAACATTATTATAACACTTTCTTTTATATATTAAACATACGAAAGTGTATTGAAAAATGGAATCCTAGCGAATTTTTGCTTTGTAGCGCTGTCACTGAATTTATGCGTTATAGTTTAAGTGCACACCGTATAGTTAGTAGGCCTTAATAAAATAAGGTTCATGTTGTTTGTGTGGGGGAATCCTTGGGCAAATATATCGTTAGAGCGTAAGCCAAATTCAGTTGTGTAATTAAGTCCTGATTAATAAACAAACTTCATCCCGGACACATTAGAGAGAACGACATATTGCACTATTATCCAGTAGGGTAACAAAATGAGACAGAGCTCCGGTTCATTGTCGATACTCTAATTTAATCCCCGGGTATCATCATATTCGCAGCACAAAGCGGCTAGTAACTAATATGACATTGTAAGCACGTTCACGAATAAATTTCTTATCAATAGATAAGCACAGAACTTGGAAGGACTCTTCGATGCCAAAAGCGCTCTCTTTCATGATACCGTCTTTGTAATTTTACCAGAGCGAAACAGAAACCTAGTCAAGCAATTTGTGATAAAGGTGCTTTGAATAAAACCATTTAGAGCCTATCGAATAGCTAGTCCTGAAAAATCAGTTAATATATTTTACCCTCTATCTTCTAAATTTGAAATTGAATTCGAGTAAAACTTCGGAAACATTTCTTATTAAATAGAAATACTTTCTGGCTGACTGATTCAATTTTAAAGGAGCACACGTCAAGGACAAAAAATCTAAAATGTTTAGTATCAAGCTACAGTGAAATGGAAATACCTAACTTCTAGCATTAATAATTATAATTGCTGTAGATTTTCATGATCATTAGTGAATTAAAGTTTTGTCTGCTCTGGTATTGCTGTGCTGGCTGTTCGATGAGTGAGTATCTGTTTCTGAGAGGATAGGAGAAAATATTAGCATAAATCAATAATATTGTAGTAAAAGAATTTATTAAATCAGAGAAGTAAAATTTTGTAATATTAAATAGAAAATTTTTAATCTTGGAGAATAAAGAAGGGTATTTTATTAGAGATTTTGTACAGACAATGATATACATATAGAGTGGGCAATAGTGCGTCAGAATTCGATAGCTCGAGTTCTATGGTAGCTAAAAATTAAATAAAAGACACTACTTTTTGAATTGAACTTTCTCAATTTTTTCGATTGGAACAATCTGTATATTTTTCAATGATGCGATTTATAAATGAAAAACATTCTTCCATATTTCATATTCCATATTCTACAATAAAGTATAAGTGACCAGCCAAAACGATCTTTTTCTATCAACTTGTATCGATGTACACTATAATAATATGCCAATAAAGAAATATCTATACAGTGCGCGCGAGCCGACTAGGAACATGGGACCTCGAAATGAATGGGCAAACGCACCTCGATCGAGCCTCGTCCTTTGTACCGTTGTGCGTTCAATCCCATTCTCACCCGTAACGAGGACACTTGATCGAGTGCGGCTGCCCGTTCATTTCCCATCCCGTGTTCCTAGTCGGGTGGCGCGCACTGTATAAACGATTTTTGATGATAAAAGTAATATTAATCATTAAACATCTAGGAATAATAAGGACATATTAATTATTTCTAACTACTCTCTGAACTGATATTATATTTTATACTTATTTCTAAGTTCTACTACCTAAACTTCTGTTCGATCTGGTAGGAATTTATTACCATTTCTTCTTTTGCAAATATGTAATTTCTACTTCCATTTACAAAATTTTTAATCTTACTCCAAGGCTCCTTTATCTAACATTCAGTAAGCAGAGCGATCTTCTTTTAAGTTACTATTTGTTTGAGGCTTGTTCGGAGGATCATGAATTGTCAGTAGATGTGCATCCTTATCTATTTCATGCTAATGATAATAACCTAACAGAAACTGGTGAATGGTTCTGTCCTCTTCTGACATGGAAGTTCTTAAAATTAAAAAGTAATTCTCCACTGCAGCCAATCAATCCCCTATTCTTTGCCATTAGGTGTAATTACTAATTACTGAAATTACTGGTGTGGCATGTAGCTACCCTTTGGCAGGGATGATAATACTGTAAGGATTATAGTGGTAATTTAATTCCATTTCTTCCTTTAAATATTTTAAATATTTAGGCTTACTTTCTTGGATTTCTTAACTTTTTTAGAATTATTTTCATATAATTTTACAAATATCACAGCACTCAGATTTTAGTGAGATACTCGTTGAGATAATTTATTGACTAACTAACTGTGGATTTACTATAAATATCATATCATCTTCCAGTGAAATATTCAAATAATAATAGTCTAGCTACACCTTGAATAATATTTCAATTACGTAAAGTTTTATTTAAAATACAATATGAACAAACATGAACCAGCGCACATTTTACAAGCAAGTAATAGTATCATAATACGACTTGCAAGTACCTACGTTACATCTTTATCACTTAGTCATAGTAATCTCACTCAAAACGTTCTCGCTGATGCAAGGGAATGAAAATGGTTTGTAGAACGAAGGAAACTGGAAATTTGTAAGTAGACTTAAATAACATTAACCCGCAGTCGACTAACGTATGTTAAAGTTTCAAAACATGAAACTTGCCTTTACTCGTCATGATATGCAAATGGGCTAGCCAATATTGTTTGCCTAATGATATTCATGAACTGTTTGACATTCTGAGAGACACTTTTCGTGCAATTAACTTATGTCAGTAACACAGAGAGCGAGCATAAATTATAACTGAGAGAAACGAATTCGTGTGATTTTGGATCAGTGCCAATCCTTGTATTATTTTATCGATACCTATATGGAAATTGTTCAACGAGATCAAAATTCAATTGGGTGGATATTTTTTTAGTTAAATACTGTAACCGTTGCAATAATCATCCGTTTCGTTTATAAAAAATAATATTGGTTTATGTAAGTAAACGAAGGTAGGTATATTCAAATCATCAAATTATTATACTAAGTATATTTATAATAAATTAACAGGAAAACAATTTAATTTCTCTTCCCTTACTCTTCTTCATTTAGTACAGTTATTGGAGATTGCTGTTTTCTATTATGTACTGTGCGTAGGACCTGACATGTTGAATATTTAATTCCAATTTAGGCTTTGATACTGAAGCATATAAGACATTGTTCTTCGTCACCTCTTCTTCAGTCTTCTATTCAGATACCATACGTTATAATTTGTACTTTTCATTTTTCATGATTGTAGTTATTAGTACTGATTCTTTCTTTACAATTTTCTTAATAATCTCAATTAAGTATTGCATTTATAGAATTTTCAGATTTCCGTGAAATATTATCATACTCAAATATTAAAATTCGTGTGGTATTTTTAGTAAAGTGTCATCCAATAAGTGAATATTATACTGTTTATTTCCATTACTGATTATTTATTGGCATCACATTGCACACTTACTAATGTGTTTTGAAGTATTTTTACTTTCTGTTCATCTGCATATCTGATGTTACTTATCATTAATTTTTGTCATCATTCAAAGCACAAATTGAACAATAAGTGGGAAAACATATTTTTTTGTATATTGATATTTTTTATATCGCTTCAAGCATGCTTTAGTCATACCATTGCTGCCAATTTACTGCCCTATAACCAATGAAGTATATTATATATTGTCACGTATTTTAACGATAAACAAAAATATAACTAATATATTAAATTAAAAACGAATGTTATGAAACATTCGACTACTATTAAAAATCAGTCTCGTTCGTAAAGTGAAAATTGTTAAGAACGAAAAGTGTCAAAGTTCATGAAATAAGTTAAATAGTTACTAATAGTTTGAAAGCAAATTTACTAAGAAAGCTATGAAAATCCAGCAATAATTTCCATCAGGTAACTAGGTAACCGGTGAGGCGGAATACAAACAGTTAAGCCTAAACATCCGAGTTGGTAAGAAAAGCGCCTTTTCACTTCTGAAAAATTTCTGAAAATATAGTTTAGTTTACAAATAGAAATTGACAGCCACATGTTTATTTCACATTATTTATAAATGCGATTTTGTACAACATTTAGGAATACTTTCGGTACATTACTCGTTAAACTAATGGGTCTATTATAATTATCCTCACATCTTTGAGATAGGGGTCAGGCATTGATATTATTGGAAATTGGGCAATGTTTATAAACAACCAAAATAATTTAACCTCGAATTTAAACTATCAGATCATCAAAAATAAAAATGAAGGCTTTAAAATATGCCCAAATATTCACCAAGAAATTTAAAAATTCTTTCAAAACCATTAGTTATATTTATGCATATCAGTTAGTAGGTTCATATGATAAGCAAATACTTCCCATTATTAACAACCAAACTTATACTTTTGTGTGCAAACACCTTGCGTTGAAGCTTCTAATAATATTTTATTAATAGCTCAGAACAATTATCTTTTTTTGTTAGCAATTAAAGTGCAAATGAAAAACAGAATTACAGCGGGGTGCACTACTATCACTTATCACTTATCGCAGCAATTTATACCTCGATTAACATGTAATTGTGAAATAAGTTCTATCCACCACGCTATCGGGCGCTTGGGGCAGCACTGGCCTTTAACCCCCAACCCTAAGTTGGCCTCAGCATATCCCCGGAGCTGTCCTCTGCGTCCCCACTTAATTGTCACTCAGATTTACACTCCACGTGATAAATTACCTAATCGACTATCTCAGATGGACAGATAAACTGAATTATTTTTTCAGGACAAAAACGTAAAAGGCGGACAATTCTTTTTATTTGACTGGGTTTGTATGCAAAGTAGGCATAAACTTTTAACATTCGGTTTAACGCTTTCCAGATGCTTTAAGCGTATTTAATATAAGGCCTGTTTTACTTTTGTTGTTTTTTCTTTGATATCCAAAGAAATCAGAAAAAACCCAATCGAAGTTGCCAAAAACTAAAAACCATGCTAGTTGCATATAATTATACTCCTCCGCAGATGAGTATAACAATGATTTTGTCATTTTGTTAGTTATTTTTGTTAGACATTTTTTAAGGTAAGTCAACTCAAAAAACAGAAAATTGGGTCATATCGAAATTTGGAAAAGAAACTCTTGTTTTTAAAATAAATGTTTTAAGAGTATCTAAATAATAATTTCACCAATCATTTTATTTAAAACCAAACACAGGTAATTTTTAAAAACAAATAAATAGTGACCATACTATACTAGAATGTATTTCTACAACCAATTTGGAATCATCGGAAGATGGTTTATTTTACCTAAAAACATCTCGCGTGAAATGACCTTAAAAAAATTAGTTAAAGGAATAAAATTATTTATAAAAATGAGAATCCAACAAAATGTGCAACAATCATATAAAAAAATTTAATAACCGAGTCAACTACCTTTAACGTTTATGCCAGTTTAATTGAAGGTTATATGTATAGGGCGTTTCGGGAGGAATCCACAATATTTGGAGTCCAGAGGATGAGGATAGATAAAGAAAAATCCTATAAACTTGGGTCAGATTCTTAATCATTACAGAAATATTAGTAAACGTAATAAATTAAATGCAATTCAAAAATTTTTATTGATAGTATTGGTTAAAGTACACATATCGAGTATGTGGTCACTTCTGAAAGCTGCAAAATTGATAATTCGATGAATATTCCCCTCATTTGTAATTTTGTTTCATTAAACCTCCGACTTTGACAGCCAATACTCAAAAACGAGTGGGGATGAAAATCAAAAGAAACGGCAGCATTCATTCCTGAATGGATTCAGCAAAGGAAGGGGTGAATTTTCTTTTAAAAAAGCTACAACACTTCGAAGGCAAGAGTCTCAAAATTCGATAAAGATTTCCATACCTTTATCTTGCGATTTTTAAGAAAAATAGTAAATTGAGTCGGAAAGGAGATATAAGAAAACTGTTCTTGGGCGCCATTTTTTCGATATGACAACGTGAGCGGCAAAGATACGAGGTGGTAAAGTAAAAATTCGAAAAGAGCACGTCGATAAGAATTCCAATTTGCAAAACTCCCGGAAAACTTTCCTGGTAAATACCAAATTACTGTACCCAATAAGTAATTTAATAAAACTGCGTTGTTTATTTCAAGCTTCAGTGTCTGCCTATTTTAGACAAAATATAATAACTAGGGGGTATGATCCATAATTGCCAAGTATGAAGAGAGAATAAGTACCTTAACTATGCAAAAACCTCGGCAAAAACACTTTTTTCTTGCCTATCCAAATAAAGATGTATAGATCGGTAAGGTACTGAAAAATCCAAATTTTCGTCATCCAACTGCCAAAACTACCAAACTGACGAAAATTGGTCTTTTTTCAGTTTTTTTGCCTATTCAATGAACTTAAGCGCAAAACGAGCTATTTGCAATTTTGCAGAAGACAAAAAAAAATTTTTTTTCTACCATCAAAAGCAATGAACGCCCAAAAACGGCTAACATTGCGTACTTAGCAAAATTTAACAGTTTCTTTCGACAAAAAAACTCAATTTTTGGCAGTTTTTTTCAAGATGGCGGGGAGAGCACAGGGGGTGGGGTGACGAAATCTTGGATTTTTCACTACCTTACCAACCTACATAACATATTAAAAATCTAGAACTACCGGACCTTTTGTAGGCTAACTCCCCTTTTTTGGTCTCTATTCATTGGATTATTATTATTATAATGCCAAGTTAAATATTTTTCTCGGTGCTTTATCTTGCTTCAAGCGTATATTTCATTTTACTTAAATTACAAAAGCGTATTAAATAAAAATAATAAAAATTTTAACTCTCATAGTACAAAATTATAATAGTAGGGGGTTGTCTGAAAGAATATCGGTATTCCATATCAACAGATAGGATTTATTTCAATTTTAAAATTGGATTTCGTTGAATTTAACAAAACAACAAACTTATTACCTATATTACTTTAGCGGAAGTATCTCTCGAATATTTAAAACAAGTTTTTGTAATATAAGGAATGGAGATAAACTCTCTAGCTAGATTAATGGAGCTCTGGGACAGTATAATGTTTGGGCTCCTTAGGTCATACTCGCATAAGCAACAACAGAAAAGAGAAACACAAAAATATATATTAAGTTTTAAATTTTCTTAACTGATTACCTGCATAAGTATGTGAACGAAGACTGATGTATGAAAATATTTTAAATTTTATTCTTAATCAGTGTTTATATTATACGCGACGAATACCTCATTTTTGTACAATTGCAAACATCCTATACATCAATCAAATGTCCTTAAAATATCTAGAAGAATTATTTAGTTCGTGACAGACCCGTAGGTACATACCTTCAATGCGAATAAAATATTTTCGGGATTACTTAAATATCGCAGATAATACGACTCTTTTTATTCCTGAAAGAATATAGTACAAAAGAGGATCATACATTGGTAATAACCCGAGTTTGCTGGGTATAATTTTTGTTTACAAAAAATATAGGTAAAATGGTCAGGAATCGAACTCTAAACTACAAAATATAAGTTAAATGTAATAGTAGAAACAATGTTAGAATATGTGTTTTATGCCTATTTAAAGAACCGAATATTATCTCATTACTAAATTTAAAAATGGTATAGGAACAGAACCCCCAAGTTAAAAATTATTATTTCGAACAATTCTAAGTGTGTAGTTAAACTGATTTACTGTATAAAAATACATATTATTCTAATACTTATCTGTTATACTGGGACACTCTATGTTATCACTAATTGCCAAACAGAGAAATGCTTGTTTTCGTTTGTCACGATAAAATAAGTAAGGCATATCAAATTTGGAAAACATAGTATGTCTCTCGAAATAAATGAATTTTAGTAAATCACGCGATTTAATAATATAAAATAGTAATAGGCTAGAGCTACGTCACGAAGTCCGGCTGTCAAAAAGGTAATTTACATAAATTAAGTTGTAAGGGCAAAATATGCATCGAGATACAATCTTTAATAAAGTACCTATCGATTGTGTAAAACGAAAGCAAAAAAATGCCAATAACATGAAGAAGGATGGTGGTGTTTCTTCATGTGTCTCTTGATGTGATTAATGACTTTTTCTGATTTGCATTTTAATTATTAGGTTTCCCAATACTAGTCACATGGTTCTCGTAATAAATATGTACCAGAATAGATTATAAAATAAAGTAAGTAAAATCAAATGTTCTTATGAATTAATTTGATTTAATTAAAAAAATTACTGCATATTAAGCACATAGTCGATGCTACCGGGTTATAAAGAAGGCAAATTATTAATATAAATTTCTAGATAGCCAGTGAAGCATACCATTTTCTCTGTGCATTAAGAGTTAAATAATATTATTAAGAAACCAAAGTAAAAGCATTGTAATTCCCAACTTTTAGTTAGTTCATTGAATTCAATGAAATTCTCCTGTTATATACAGCGTGTCCCACTTTTAATGTACCCCCCCCCCCCCTTCACAACTAAGTTATCCAATTTTAACCAAATTTGGATCGGTGTCAATGACCTTTGGTGTGGTCTATTTGAATTAAACAAAATTTATTTTTGTCAGTGGCGTGCATTTTTATTAAGAAAAAAGGGGTCGCATTTTCATATTAGACATTTTTTTACAGAAAAACTAATACAATATTATTAATCAGCGTGCTTTAGAAACCCCATGCCGAAAAATCACAACATTTTAGTTAAGGGTTTCCGAATAACGGGCCCAGTAAAAATACATATTTTCAGTCGTAAATAACTGACAGCTTGAAAACGATTTGCATTTTGAAAAAAAGTCATTCCTCATTTTCAATTTAAATGGATTTAGTCTATCTCCCCATGTCTTCAAAAGTTTCAAATGCTGCAAGCAAAAATTTTTCATTGGACGAGAAAAAAATATTTTAACCGGGTTTGTAATAATAAATCAATTTTATACCAAAAGAAGGAAGGTTGCTCTGACATTAAATTAAACTATTTTTTGAAAAATAAACCTTTGTCAAGTTAATTATTTACGGCTGCAGCATTTCAAACTTTTGAGCACATGATGTGTTTAAATTGAAAATGACGAATGACTTTTTTTCGAAACACAAACCGCTTTCAAGTTATCAGTCATTTACGACTGAAAAAATGTATTTTCACTGGGCCCGTTATTCGGAAACCCTTAATCAAAATGTAGTAAAATTTTGAACATGGAGGTTCCAAAGCATGCTGATTAATAATATTGCATTTTAGTTTTTCTGTAAAAAAATGCCTAATATGACTTCTCGAAAAAGTGACCCCGTTTTTCTTAATAAAAATGCACGCCACTGACAAAAATGGGTTTTGTTTAATTCAAAAAGTTCACACCAAAGGCCGTTGATAGTAACCCAAATTTGTTTGAAATCGGATAACTAATAACGAAGTTGTGAAGGGGGGGGGGCATTAAAAGTGGGACCCGCCGTATTGTATAGCATTTTCTGTGACCATGTGGATGCACCAACCATATTAATATTTTTTAAAATAACGAAAAATATTGACGATTCAAGGAAATTATTTTAAATTTTAATAACTAGATTACAGTGGGTTACACAAAAATACATTTGACAATTTGTCATAATATTGAAAATTAAAGATGTGACATTAGAGAGAGAAAGGTACGTTTATTGAAATTGTCTACTATTTTCAAACTGATTAAATATTTTAAATATTATTGAGAAATGGTTTTGGTCGTTTAGCCCAAGAGAAAAACATGATGCAGCTACGGACACGTGTTTTGGAGTTATTGCTCCTCATCAGCGTAGCGTAGCTTAAATAATGGATCCGATTGAATAGGATCAGAAACAATAACTATCAACAGTTATAAAGTAACAGCACACAGTACTTAATTTGTGCCTTCGTGCACGATGTGCCAATGTGTACTGTCATATTTCTACCTAGGCAATATAATAAAATAAAAGGAAAAGAAGTTTTTTGGGGAAGTTAAATAAAATAGAGAAATTTAAATGTAAATTCAAATTCTTCGAATTTTAAGTAGGTATGATTATTTGTCATCTGCATATTGATGCTTGGAGCTATATTTGAGGTAACTGTGAAAATCAGCAGTATACATAAATTTAAAACAATAGAAGTCGCAGAACGGTACCTTGAGGGACGCCTAATATTGGTTTGTATTTTCATACATAAATGGATCTCGAAGTTTTTTGCGAAAAGTATCTATATTTTTACTTAATACTTTAATAGGAGTTACTGGATTCTATTACACAATTTAACCCGTGAGTTTCCAGTACGACCACGGAAAAATTATTATTTTTATTAATCAGAACATATATGAAAAAAAAGTAAAAACGGTTTCAGGATAGCATATCAAATCTCTTGAACAAAGAAACAAAAAAAAATGTTCAATTTCACTCTTCACCAATAAAACTAATGCACATTTTCTAGTTAGATTAGATTAGAAATTTCATTGTCTTTATACTTCATGCGGTGTTGCGGAATGAATGTTATTGTCAAAATGATTTTCACATATATATTTAGGTAACAGCTTATTGTTTAGGCATTCTAAGTAGTAAAGTCTTTTTACTCTGCTAATAATATTTTTCCTTATAAATTATTGTTAAAAGCATTAAATTATATCATAAATAATGAAGTCAAATTGTAAAGTACGGAGTTATTAGATAACATAAATACTAAGAAATAAAAGTGTAAACGTGCGTCTAAAATAACACAGCGAAGGCGTAGGAAGTTCCTTTTACGGCGTCAGTCATTTTACGCTTATACAAAGGCGCTTTTTACATTGAATTAAAGCTTTTGCTCAATTTTTAAAGAGTTTAAAGCCGAAAGGATTAAATTACCTGTAGGCGCATTTAGAATTTTCCGTAGTCAGCTGCACTTAAATCTTCTTACACTTTGATCCATTAGGCAATCCATAAAATACAACGGAAGCAAAAATGAGGAAGCATTCTTACATGAGGCATTATTATTTCAGATGAAAGACGGCCATTTTCAGCTTTTTAGGTTTCAAAGTAAATATGTTCCTTAGCAAATTATAATCTCTTCTTATTTAACGTTTAAATATATACTTACATGTATTTTGATCATCTATGAAAATTGTATAGTTTTTCCACTTCAAATAAAAATTAAAAAAATAATGTAACAAACAAAATTTATAAATTCCACAGCAACTATTTGTAAATGTCAATAATTTTTGTCATATACGAATATACATACCTAGCTCCTATAATAAAAATATAATACAGTGTGGAACAGCCAAATGGAATAAATTCAGTATATTAATTTTTAGACACATGTCAAGGAAATGACGAAACACGTCAATTTTAGATTTAGTAAGGGAAATTCTTGCGTGCAAATTGAATTGAATTGAATTGCAAATGAAAAGTTACCGTCTGACGGCCGATAAATCGAAGACACCATAAATACCAAAGTTTTTCTCTCTGGAAATTTTTGGTATAGAGGGCGAATGGGGGGGGGGGCATTTTTTAAATCGATTATTACCGATAAATTTGCGTATAGATAGTTAGAATATGTACTTCACATACCCCCCAATTACGTCTCTTCAATTTACCGGCCGTCAGACGGTAACGTTTCATTGTCGAATTTGCACGCCATTTCCTATACTAATTCTGGAATGACACCGTGCAACGTAAAAATTTCATCCCTAAATTCAACCCACTTTTAGTGGCAGTTGCAACCCGCAAATTTTTAAATGGGAAGTTATAGACACTAAAGGTATTTTCATTCTGTATTCAAAAATAAATATTATTGTAAAAATTAACAATAAAAATAAATAAATTCACATGATTGACGATATTCGGTACAAAAAACTAAAAACTTAACTAATTTTACGATGTATGCTGATGATACTTCTCTTATCATTTCCAATAAGGCAGATGAAACTTTAGGACAAAATTGTAATAATCTATTTAATAATCTAAGTGAATAGTTAAACAACGATGTTTCGCAGACGTTTCGGAAACGTAATCTGTTTCCTCATTCAATGCTAATAATCTTTGATTTGTGCAATTCGTGAAATTACACAATTTAAATGTTTATACCATAACCATAGATAGTACGCTCACAGAAAACTTGACCAGATTAAATATTTTTTAGATTTTCTGGGAATGTGGTAGTAAATCCCAAATAAGAACAGAAAGAAAATGTTATTGTTTTTCATGGATTCTTAAAAATGCAAAATCTGAGGGGTAACCCATTTCTTTATTAAAGAAGAACATTGAGTATATGAAGTGACAAAGAACAGGCTCATGCGTCGAATCCAACGCCTACTTTCTACAAGATTCAATAACAAAATCCCACTGCGGCCTATTTGTATTTTTAAGTTTTTTCACATTTTCGGCGCCATTTTTTAAACAAATAACTTGCAACATTCTGCTGAAATCAAAATTTCGCGGTGAATAAGCAAATGTAAAAATATGCAGAATGTTCTATTTAAAATAAGAAAGTTGGTGTCATTTCCAGTTAAACCGGAAGTAGTATTTTATGCACTATTATACTAGATTCTGGTTTTAGTGACCTATTATCCAGGTTCCGAATTTCAGAAGATTACCTTTCATAATAACCAAGTTATTTAGTAAATATTTTTGTGGCCACCCGGTATAAATATTTTATTTTTCTTGACTATTCATATCAATTAATTCGATGTGTAAGATTCCTAGGACTCTTGATCGTATAAAATTATTTTTTTATGAAATTTAGGATTCTATACATCAACTTAGATGACGTATATAACTAATCCTGTATGAGCGATCAATAAGAAGTATCTGCTCCTATATGTAAATAATTTTTAATCATCATTGCAATATTTCGTTTCACTAAGCAAAATTATTTTGCGAATATTAATCAAATCGTAACACGGCCATATTCACATTGCATTGAGCGTGGCACAAAATATGAAATTAAAATGAATCTAATATTTCAACAAAGGGTTTTAAATTCATATTGAAAGAATATAGAATGAAAAATGTAAATCGAGGTATAAGCAGACAGGCCATGCGCCCAAAGGAAATGAAAATGTCCCTCATTTATCAGCAGAATTAAAATTAAAGATTCGAGCGCAGAAATGTATTATATCATCGCAGTGTGCCGCATCAGCTACGGCTTAAAAACGAGAGGATTGGTTCGATGAAATGAATCGCTCTGTAGAAAATGAAACTTAAGCGTTTTGCAGCGTAAGAATAATAGATATTATATTATCATATATTCTTATAGAATAAATCACAGAGAAAATAAGATAAATGTATTAAACAATTTTGCTATAATAATGGATTCAATATAAAGCATACGGAGGTCGGAGAATCAAAATTAATATTAAAAAATACTGTGTGCAGTTTTATTAGAAACCTACAACCTGAAACATACCGGGTTTTGTTATTTATTCTCAAGAGAATTCTTTGAGAGTTAAAACTGAAACTATTGTAGTACTGACACTGACGTAATTTCCATGTATCGGCAAAACGTCGAACACTCAACTCAAATTTTATGTATCATATTGACATGGTCTGGAGGTAAAGAATATTAGGCACTTTACTTATAATGAAGTGGCGATCAATCCGCTCGCTCAGCTCCGTAGTAACCCCATCCGCATCGTAGATTTGTGATTTTTTGTTTCTTCCCTCTAAATATTGTTTACTACCTTTTATGCCTGACCGTAGGAAATAGCTTGTACTATTTTGTAGTCACTTTTGGTTCCTTGTAAATATATACCTACTAGTATGAAAGTTAAAGATTCATTCATTCATTATTGCTACAAAGTCATCATCGTTTCTCATTCCAGCTACCTGAGTAGTGGTATTTTTGTACTATAACTAGAAATTGGACCTGAGTTTGGACTCTTGAGTCATTATATCATTGTGTCGAATGGCAAAGTTTGTGTGAAAACCGAAGTGCGTCTGTGTGGAGACACAAGTCATAAATAAAAAATCTTTGCAAGACAAAATGTATAACAGCTCTGATGGCTGAAACACCCAATAAATTTTTATAAAGCACATTTTCACTGATATTTTTGCCATTTTAATTAAAAAAAAAAAAGTGAAAGTGGATCTATGTTTCGTCTACCTTTACTTTACTCCATTAGCATTAGCTTAGCTTTCAATCCCTAAAAAGAATTCGCACCGCTTTTAAACGTACACGAACTCCGTAAAATCCATTGTGAGCTTTTTATTTACAAATTATCCGCCATGGTTAATTTTTATATTATCATTTATCGCTTTGTCACAATAGTTCGTAATCAATGGTTACCGTCAGATTAAGCTTCCTATAACTAATATAAATATAGTATTCAACTCCCAGGTTACACAAAAATGAGGATCAAGACAACCATAATAATGGACTACATAGAATTCCCAACATTATTAAATTCAAAAACCAGTAACTAGTGCATTCAATAGATAGACATTTGCTCAAGAATCGAGTCCCTAGTGAAAGATTTATTTACAATCTGAGAAGCGCCCCATTGGGAGGATTATAAAATAGTATCCTTGGATCAGTTTCCTTCTATTTGCTATAATCAGTACAGTACATATGGATACATACCTATTGACAATTCAGGTTTCTTAAGCCAAACTCGAACAAATACTTTAAAAAATAATTCAAAGAACATCGTAGACGTACAATGAACTACTGAGGCTGACTCATAGTATGGGGCGCAATTGCATATTCTATAAGAGAACATTAATGCTCAAAAGTACCGACATACAGGCATCCTGATCGTACATGCGAATACATGTACGATCAGGATATCAAAGATGAGGACCAGGTCCATCAGTTGTAGCATCAACGAACTCTTGGCAACTATGAAAGGTGGTACAGATAACACAATACCTCAAGTAAATATTTACAGTTTAATTTGAGCCTCTGAGAATTGGGAGGAGATCCAATTCATTTTCAATTGTAATCTACTCATTATAAAATTAAATTCGTTTGATGCATTTCCGAAACTCAATAATTATTGACATAAAATTATTATTCATTAATTATTGCTAGTTTCTTGTCACATAATATGTTTTGTCAATAAGAACGACAATTATTATACTTCGTGAGGCTCCCTCTTGCAAAATGCGTCCGAATTTCCATTACAAAATGTATCTAAATTAGAATCTTTATAACCGTGTCGCTTCAATATTTTAAAGTAAATAATACCCAGTCATTCTTTGTATATCTCATGGCAGGAATTTGATGAGGGTTATAAGTTACCCATCCCAAAAAATTATGAACTCAATTTCATTTCTTTGTCCCGTAACGATATCGTCAAGAACGTCTGGAAGGTACCAGTCTAAAAGGAAAAATAAGGATGATTTAGTCTTGCCTACAACATGCTTGGTGTTATGAATAATAGATCCAGAACAACCTGTTAGAATAAATTGTCAGTGCTAGATGTCTCGGACACAAAATAACCCATCTCTCTTGTATCCATTGAGGCACGAAATTCGTCTCGTCAAATATTGTTATCCGCACAAAAATAATCTTTAGCGTTTTGTCTGGAAATCTCTTTCGATAAAGATGTATTTTAGAATTCCTGCATTAAATTATGTCGTTCGCAGTAAAGCATTAAAGCTTCTCTTCATTATTTATCGGATAAAATAAAAAGAGAGAAAATCCCTTATAAAAATATGTATTTGCTACAGCTGAGACCCGACAAATTTGTATTTATTTCAAGAAAATGTACGAGGTGCATAGTAAAATTGTAAAGTGTCATGCAACTAAGGAATCGGAATTTACAAATCAAATGTTATAGTTTAGATTATATAACAGAACAAAAATAAGTCATTAAATTTAGGAAAAACGTATTATTGCTTTATATATCGATATGTAGTACCTACTTGTTGTGGCCCTTTAGGACTGACTTGGCTAAATTATTAACGTGAATATGCCAAATGGTAACTCAAGCCTAGATATCAAGGGATATCTCGTTCTGACTTGAACTGACAGGGGGATGTTTGGTTCATGAAGATATAGCTTTATGATTTTATTTAAATACCCTTGAGTAATGGAATGTGTCCAGTATTCCATCGCTTTATTTATAACTTGTTAAGAACAGGATTAAAACTGAAATGAAACTATTATCATTTTTTATTATTTACTGTTTCCAAATGTATCAGTGCTAATAAATAGTCTTCGAATGCACAACCTCCATGGAAATAATAATAAAAAAGAATGAGATTACAATAATGTAGCAATGTAGCAAATGCCCATAAAAACTGTATCCATCATTCATTCACATGATTGTTATTTTTTAATTATTAATTGAATCTCAAATTTTGTATGAGGTTTTGGATGCAAATTCCAACATGGAGGTAATATTCCTTCATTATATAAAAATAACAATAGTATCTTTTTGTTGTAAAGTTATACCAATAAAAAACATATTATTCAAAATAATCATTGCCAGTGAAAAACGAATACTAAATACTTTTACAAATTTATCTTAACTCTATTTTAATGTAGGTATACAGGTAATGTATTCATTAAAAAATATATGACTGATGGTCGATTTGGTAGCGTACCTGCTCCTCACTCAAAAGTTCCGGGTTCGATTCCTGGTCGTGGCAATGGAAAACACTGTGCGAGAGATTTTTCCATTATACACGGATATTGGATGTGTGTCCCTTGTCTTTAAATGTGTAGCCCCCTCCCGCAAAAGGCTCTTCTAGAGGGGGATAAAGGGGGTCGTAATTACATGTGGTGTCATTGCTATTATGTAGACGGCAAGGCCATGTTAAATAAATGCAAATGAATTTTAATGAATGAAAATATTCCTCCCAACATGATAAGTGTAGTTTCAGATGTCACGGTTTGTAACATGAAATAAAAAGTGGAGTGTGGGTGATACTGTTTTATTTATTTGTCGTAAGAATTTTTCAATTTGATGGTATCATGGTTGGTATTCTTTCATGTACAGTTCTTGACTTATTTATTTTTTTGTTTGATTTACTTTATTTTATTTCCTTCCTCTTTGTCATAATTTGCCGATTTATACTCAAATATAAATCAAAATATTGTTTATATCCTTATATCTTTGTAAAGCAATAAATAGTTTCCATTAACTTTATTGTTTTTAAATACCTACCGATATATCGCAAATTACAACTTGATGTAAAAGAGCAAGCCCAGTGTGATAAAGCTCAACGTGTTAATTATTCATTTTACATGTTGGTATTAATATAATTTACAATTTAATACATTTTACGCTCAAAATATAGTAATTCAATAATTACTCGCACACAATTTAAGCATAATAACAGTTTATTTGATCCCGTGCACATAATTAGTTCCTACTTTAACAATATATTACAAAAACAAAAATTGAGCAAAGCAGTTAGACTTAGATTTTTTGGTACTTTAAATTTGACTCATAATTTCGGGATTGGTTTAAATGCAGGGTCCTACGATTGCATTTAGCTAAAAGAACTTCATTAATTTGTTTCAAAATGCGATACATTTTCGAATATCATTATATTTTAAAACATTTTTTTAACTTTCACAACTTGAAAATTTAATTATTGTGTAAATAGAGTGCCCAAAATTTTGTCGCAATCTACACCACGCCCAAGGCATCGACGGTGCCTTCTCCCTTGTTGCGAATCAAAACACAAATAAACTTTACTTTATTTCAAGATGGAATCGAAACATGGATCTGCACAACCCAGTAAATAGTTATCAACACATTTATTCACTCGGTTATCGTGCCCCTTTTTCCTGAAACCTAAATTTCAAAGGGAGAGACATAAGCTGCACTTCATATCCTTTTATCACTAATGCAATAATTGTATTTAAGCTGATTTTGTTCTAATTTAAATCATGGGTTATCATTAATCACACATTGAGTTTGTAAACCAAGCTGCAGAAGAAACTACAGAGGTAGGTAAATCATTATGATTGGGAACGCATACTTTACCGATTTGTTTTGTTTTCCTTAGCAATACAACAAATTCTGACATGGAGAAAGCAACATCGAACTTTAAAATCATTCATAAAATATAAAGACGAATAAAATATTCCATTTAATTCAGAACATAGCTTGACTTACTGCTCGATAGT
Source organism: Rhagium mordax (assembly GCA_963680705.1). Taxonomy (NCBI): domain Eukaryota; kingdom Metazoa; phylum Arthropoda; class Insecta; order Coleoptera; family Cerambycidae; genus Rhagium; species Rhagium mordax. Next base: position 105,459,186 of record OY796656.1, on the reverse strand, counting down.
ATTTTTCATCGCGTTCAAGTGCCAAATAAGTTACAATTATTCAATCAAAAGTTAATATTGCTCTGGAAGAACGTATGGGAGGTGCAGACCTAAGCAATGGAGGCGCCATATTTTATATTTTATTACAAATAATAACATAATCAAACGACCCAGATATATTTACCTTCATTGTACATGGGGAACTCTGCTATATTGACAGATTCAAAATCAATTTTGCACTCGATCAATTCTCAGAAAGACCATAAAAACGCTATCATATTGAATATAAAACGATTACTAAGTAACCTTAACAGCAGACAGAGTAAACTAACCTTCAACTGGGTGAAAGAACATTCAGGCATTCCCGGTAATGATATTGTTGATCAATTCGCAAAGGAATCTACTAAGCTAGAAATTGTTAATGATAATCTTGTATACTCGGCTATTTGTAGTGAACTAAAGAAAGATATAAAAATAAAATGGTAAGGCCAGTGGTTAAAATACACACAAAACTCGAAAAATCCGTATAGGTTTTTACATCTCCACTTACCAGAAAAAGTAAAACATATTTTTGAATATCCTGTATTATTTCACAATTGTTTCCAGGCTAAAATTGAACCATGGTCGCTTTCCAGCACACTTACATAAAATAGGGCTTCTAACCTCCCCGATATGCACATGTGATAACTCATCAATTGCAGATCTAAATCATTTGTTTTTTTCATATAAAAATCATATTCAGTTGATTACTAACTTCCTTGATAAATTAAAATCACTACAAGTACAATAAACGTGACCACTCTTTTGAACTAGGTACGAATCTAAGAATATCCTAGACGAAGTAGTAGCCTTCACAAAGCAAGCAAAGATAATAAACATACAGTAAGATAATTAGCAAATTTTTGTGCCTGTGGATTTATCCTGATGCCAATGAACTACTGCTACTGTCTTCAATGTATGCAAACCAGAGCCTTTGTGACGCAGCAGAAAGCATGGATAAGAAAATTAGCAACGATTTAACAAACAAAACAAATGGCATTTACGCTATCTTTATCTGCCAAGATCATGTGTCAACATTTTACGACTAGCGACTACCATTCACTTCGCAGAAATTCACTTGCCTAAGATCTTTGGTGAACACAAAAGTCTGTATCTGGATGAAATTAAAAAAACTAGCTAGCCAACAATTGCTATTACAGTCTAAGTAAAGACCTTAGAAGTCAAAGATTATCTAGAGAAAATAATAAATTTAATGGTTTATGGCTACCTCATTTCTTCCTATTCTGACGTACAGATCTGAGATGTAGTCAAATACAAGAGCGAATGAGAACGAACCTACTGCTAGTTTTGCAGAAAAATCCCGCAACAAATACAGCATGTGAAAATAGTATATGGCACAGAATAGATAACTTTAATATCCAAATACAGAAAATTGACTAGAACAAAATTATATTGTCAGCTTAGTCAAAATCAGGTGCTTAAGGTGAGTTGGATATGTAATGAATCCCAACGAAAACCAGCCACTAAGACTATGAGTGACAACTTAGAGGAAGCAGTGTTGCGATGGAGGTATGGTATTGACAAATTTGCAAGGAAAATCGGTGCTACCAACAGGCAATGACCAATATGAGTTAAATGCAAATGGAAAACAAGTTTAGGGATGTAGATCACGATCTCAAGTGCCACTGCCAATAGTACCCTAATTATTTGTGCACTAATGTAAAATAGTAGCAGATTTACTGCTACGGCTAACTTTTCTTAGCATGAATTCAGTCAACTAGGAAAGGTTTTCATAATGTTCTCGTCAATTTGTTTTTCTCAGCATTAAATCTTTCACATTCTTGACATTCCGACCATCTTGTCGTGGTCTTTTTCTGAAGTAAAGTGAACATGACGAGATGATCGAAATGCCGATAATTTAAAAGATTCAATGCGGAGAAGAACTTAAGTGGCCGAATTAATCTCCGAAAAATCCTAGAATTATGTATTAGGTTAAAAAAATCAAGGCCGTATATTTTATTGCAGAGCCTGAACCATCCAGAGAATCGACAATTCTTTCTCCATTTATGTCTGAAACAAATCAGAAATAAACTTTTTATTTGACTGAGAATGAATTCAAACCATGGATTTTCTCAGCTAACAAAGTAGATAGCAACTGTATTATATTCTAATGTCTAGAATAATTAATTAATAACATATTAAGTCGCAAGTAGTTTTTCTCCAAAAGTATAATGAAAAGATATAATATTTGCTAAAAGCTGCTTGCATTTGATAAATAAAACTGTTGTGTAAAATTTATATTTGTTGACCGTTTATAATTTCTAAACCTCATTTTACATTAAACTATATAAGCGTAAATAGATCTGACAATAAATGCAGGATTTTATGATAGTTTCAATACATTATGGCATATTATCCAGATGATCGCGGAAACAATTCAACAACATGATCGATTTTAGGATCTGATTTTCCACCTCCTATTAAATTTATTTGGTTGATAAATTCCATGCAAACAATTTATTGGAGAAGGAAATTATGCACTGGATATGAAATGACTACCGACCTTTAGGCTATTATTAACTTTGGTTACGATTATAGCCCGAATTATTATGTTTTAAAAATAATTTAAATTTTTGTTAAACCACTAACACAATTATTGTTAAACAAATACACGAAAACGTCTCTTGAGCTGATATCTTAGTAAGAAATAATATTAGCGAGATTGATATCACCAACTAAAAACAGGATATGAAAACTCTTATTCTGTTTATATTTAATACATTTTTTATTGTATTATAATTATATTTTGGGTGGATTCGATGTTAATTATTTCAAAGTATATTATAGGATGAAAATACGTAACACCTGAAATTATTTACCAAATAATGCCACAACGCTGTTGGGAGTAAAATTTTGTATAGTATAAAGTAAATAACACATTTTACATACAGTAGTTCACCAGTTACCCCATGTGTAGTTTTCTACACTGATTGTCGATAGGGATGTTCTCTATGAAGATACAAATGGTGACTTCAATATTTTATTCACATTATGTTTATTAGATTGACAACAATTTTCATTATTTATCTTGATAATTTTCATATTTAAAAGAAATAGTTAGACTTAAGTATATTTTTTTTAGTTACAATATGCAAGTTTTATGTTATACCAAGAGTGTTGGTCCTGAGATATAAATTTCACCAACTTAACCAGGAAATTCGAGCCGTCGATTAGATTACTAATTTAATTTTTTTAAATTCAGGGGTGGTAAGGCGTCGTACGACTCTTACGGGCACCCTTTAATTTTCTATATTGAATCAAATTAACACTATACAAGATCTAAATATTTCTAAGATTAGTTTCTCTAACTTAGCAGACCCTGATTTAATTTCGCATCTTTGCTTTTCTTTTTCAACTCCTATGTACTGTAACACTTAATGAAAGCATTTTGGATAACAACATTTTTGGTAAATCGTCATAATTTTGACTCAAGAATTCACGTTTCAGTTCTTATGAAGCATAAAACAGACATTCTGTATTTAATTTAGATAAATATTTTTTTAACTGTACTAACTTAATATTTATCCCTAATTTATATTTACTTGGCATAGCAATCTCATATGTAGCTTTCTTTCGTTCTGTTATTTTTCTCTTGTAACCTAATTAATTTAGAACAAGGCGAAAGAGAAATATTTCTATTCTTTTATTGCAATTAACTATCTTTATCTTTTACATTCTGTGCTATCTGGAACAGCCAGTAACCGAACTGAGTACATTAATTGGTTTATTATATTTGATGAGTCTCCGGTATTTTTATTATTTGGACAACACATATTAAAAGCTGGAAATGTTAAATAAGAAAAACTAATAATATTATTGAACCAAGTTTGATTTTCTCACAAAATAACAAATAATCGCTGAGAGAAGACAGAATGAAAGCGACACAAGTTAATCCTCCATTAAGGTTTAGAATAATGTGTTTGGACTTTAAAGATTAAAAATGGAGAGTAGTATGACTGATGGTCGAGATGGTAGTATACCTGCCTCTCACCCAAAAGTTCCGGGTTCGAATCCCGGTCGTGGCAATGGAAAATACTGTGAGAGGGATTTTTTTCATTATACACGGATATTGGATGTGTGTCCCTGGTCTTTAATGTGTAGCCCCCTCCCGCACAAGGCTCTTCTAGAACCTTCTGGGATAAAGGGGGTCGTAATTACATGTGGTGTATTTATTATTTATTTATCTAAGAAACGAGTATTCTTAAATTACTTTTTATTAAATAACCAGTAAGTGTCAAGCGGATGTAGATCCTACCAATTTACTCTTGCAACTTTGAATGAATCTGAAGTTTTTACGGAATCCAGTAGTATTTTATTTGTTGAATTGAATTATTATTTCAAACAGGTGCAACGGACAAAATACTTATATATGAGTTCCATCTTTTTTCTCCAATAGGTAGGTATAATATGACAATTCGCAAATGTGCGACAATTTATTTAAATCAAATTACTTTTGGGCTATCAGGAAGAATTTATTTACCAATTAATAAATAATTGTAACACATGTGTTTAAAATCGGAGTTAAAATAGCAACTAGAAGAAATGTATTGAATATATCAAAGTATATGTACCTACTCGTATTGACCTTGAAAGAACTACAAATCCTAATCAAGACCACTTAAATGACAAAGGTTTTATTAACCATGAATTTTTCGGAACTTTTAATATTGTCATTGTCATACCAAAAAAACCGTAATTACGATGTTTAGTGAGCAGGTAGGCAAGCCAAGAGATTTTTTTTATATTTGCAAGTAAATATAAAATAAACTATAGAAATCCTTTTCAATGCCGAATAACTCAATAACAATCATTTACAATATATTATTTTTACTAGATATACACGTCTCCAAAAATACATTTTTTTCAATGATAAAACTATATCATTCTTCATTTAATCCGTTACAATGGCTTGGAGGATATCGATGATATGGAATTATATCAAACTCCGTTTGTTTATAAAGTTAATCTTTCTAGGTAGTAATACTTTTTTCTCCGTTAATACGTTTTCCTCGCTTTCAATTAATTTCAGAAGCTTCGATTCATTTTTCAATAAGAATACAAACAAACAATGAGCTGACAACAAAGCTGATGTTATTTGCGGGAATCTTGTTCTCCCTATTGTGCTTAAAAATTTCGACTTTGAATTACGTTTATAATGGATGTAGAGGTTTTAAAAATAAATATGAATGTTCTCATACAATGCACAGTAAAGTATTGTATTATTTATTAACAATATGTTCAGTTTCGTTTGGAAATTTTATATATTTTCAACTTTAACGAGAAAAGTATGTATTTTACAAGAAACCGACAGTTAGTATAATCTTCATACATAAATGGAACAAGCAGAAGTTCTTGGCTATATTTTTTAAATATTAACCTAAACAACTGACATCTATAATCTGAAATTGTATGCATTTTTTTTAATTGAAACTAAATTAACAAATCCCAAGGAGGGTCATTTTTTTAATTATCCTTGCAAATCCTAGTTTGCAGGTGTAATTCAATACAGGTCGAAGCATTTTCCCGCTGAGTAGTTGTTTTCCGCAATCTTATTCAGCATGCCAGAGGTTGCCGCTTTGGGTACCTGCTTGGCACAAAGATATCGTTCTCTTGACAGGTACTAGCATTGACCACCACTTATTCATCACCACTTCTGTCCCGAATAACTAGTTTAATATAGATCTAAATTTGTATTTATACTACGAAAGTTGTTATGAATTGTTTTAAAATTATTATTTAATTTACTGGTATCGAAGACCACCTTACCAAAACTGTTGTTGTTTAGTGTATAGGTTTCTACCATATTCAATAGAATATATACACCTACTGATTAATTTTTTTATAAAAATCCAAATAATGCAATGTTTGTCAGATCAAAGTAATTAACACGTACAATCACCGTAAAATGTACAAATAAAAAGTAACAAATTTAAAATCAAATCAGAAACGAAGTATTCTTAAATTATCAGAATGTACCTTTGTTACTAAATATTATTTGGGACCATTTAATTTAAAAATTATGTTAATATTATAATGATAAAAAAAAAATAAAAATAAACATTTCTATTTATTTTGTTTTTGTTATTATTTTATTTCATTAATCTAGTACATTTTTTAGTCCAGTTTCGGTGTTTTTTTGGTTGCTCTTTTCTTTGATGGTCCTTAGTTCTGGGTTTATAATTTTTTCCTTTAGTGTGGTTTTGTGTTCGATATTAAAACGTTATGGGTTTCTGGGTGACTTTAAAATATCGACTTTGTTGTATAATGTCGGGGTTTGTGCATGGTAACTATAATTCTGTGTTTGTCTCAAACTTTGTGGTCTATTCAGGTGTACCCACTACCCATTAGCCAATTTCTTAGTTCCTTGTAAGTGTAATTTTTGCCATTACAATCAATACATTATTTTTAATATATTATGCAACAAATTGTTGTTCTCTAGCTACTTTGAGGTTTTTTCGCAAGATTTCCTGTTCATCGCCCTCAGGTACATAGTCTTTGGAGATAAATATTCCTGTACATTTTAGATCTTTGATGTTCTTTAATATTTCCAACTTCTAATTTTAACTAGCTCAATGATTATGGGCAGCATTTAGGTATTCTATATTTTTCGCACTACTCGGTACTTAATAATCTTTAATGTCAGTGAATTGACAATCAATGCCGAGTTGCTCGTTATTTAAAATAGAATAGAATAGAATACCAGATTATATTTCTTTAATTTGCGTTCTCACTAAGTCACGCTGACAAAGACAAAGTATGTACCAATTTTAACCATTTTCATATAGACACAAAAATAATCCCAATTATGTTCACATCGAGATTGAGTAAAAACTTTCATTTTATTTTATAAGTATAATAAATTAAAAATGTAATGCTCTTTATGGTAGACGAATGAAGTCTTTAGCATAACCAAACAAAGTAACGTATTATAGCAGCAACAACAGTAGGAAACACACGCAAATATTTTTATCAGAGTGATCTAAAAACATGTTTTATGATAATGCTCGTAATCAATAGCCTTGTAGCGTGTTAAAGAAAAAAAGCTATTTAATTACTGTTTTTTAGAGCTTTAGGTATATTAGGTAGTATGCAATTGACATAGTTTCGTGACAAGTATCACATCGTCAGAGAAATCAACATTCAAAGAACTCATTAAATATATCAGAGTAGGGCTGGCAAATATTTTTATACTAATGATTTAAGCAAGCTTTATAGTATTTAAAATGAAATATAATAATATGTAAATAGAGGCCATTTGAACGTTACACATTGAAATTTTTGCACGAAGGGAACAGATTTTTGAGGAGATTTTTAATAGCGATGCAAACAACAACGTTCCCATTAATAATATTATATGATTCTTAAATCATTTTATAATTAAAGCCAATGTATTTTTAGGCGCCACATGCGATGTAATTTCCCCACTTTTAATTTATCGGCACAATCGTTAGTGTAAATCAGACAGAAATCTGCAATGTTTACCATTTACAACGCAAAATTTTAACTTTTTGTTTTAGCAAATAATTACCTGATTGTTAATATTAACTAATAATACAAGAGATAAGAATAATGCCGCAGACCCCAAAAAAGAAACTTGATGCAGCTACGGACACGTGTTTCGGAGTTATTGCTCCTCATCAGCGTAGCGTAGCTTAAACAATGGATCTGTGTAATAAGATCAGAACAATAACTGAAGGTTAGAAGGCACAGTACACAGTACTCAAATTCGTGCTTTCGTGCATCATGGACCACGATTGCAGCCTCAAATGACAGCAGTCGACACATTGAGCTCTATGCGTACTGCTCTATTTCTACCTAGGCAAATATAAACAAAAGAGTGACGTTTAATAGGGTTAAATAATACAAGAGATACAAGAGATTTTGGGGTCTGCGGCATTATTCTTATCTCTTGTATTATTTAACCCTATTAAACGTCACCCTTTTGTTTATATTTGCCTAGGTAGAAATAGAGCAGTACGCATAGAGCTCAATGTGCCGACTGCTGTCATTTGAGGCTGCAATCGTGGTCCATGATGCACGAAAGCACGAATTTGAGTACTGTGTACTGTGCTTTCTAACCTTTAGTTATTGTTCTGATCTTATTACACAGATCCATTGTTTAAGCTACGCTACGCTGATGAGGAGCAATAACTCCGAAACACGTGTCCGTAGCTGCATCATGTTTCTTTTTTGGGGTCTGCGGCAATATTCTTATCTCTTGTATTATTTAACCCTATTAAACGTCACTCTTTTGATTAACTAATAATTCTTGAATCCACCAAAACAATTAAATTTTATTTCAATCATTAAAATAAAAATTATCTAATAATGAACAGTTTGTATTTTTGGTAAAATTCTTTATTTGCTTGATGAAATCCTGCATTGTAGTAATCAGTTAATTATATTTGTCAAATAATTGACGAAAATTAAAAATTAAAACTGGATCGTATTTACACCTTGCATATTTCAGAAGTGACAGCAAAATATTTAAAACCCACCCCGTGGCAGTTGTCAAATGTGTAAAATGCTATTAAATCAAATATTTCACTAAATATAAAATTTAGTCTGAACGATATAACGCCCTCCAATGTAATAATCGATTCATATTTTTGTTCTTATGATATGAGTTAATAAAAGTGCTCGCAAGTATAAAGAGCTGAAAGAATCGATCAAGAAGTAATTTATTATTATTTTTTGCTAAAGAAAAGTAAAACGAAATATTTATAGTGCTCATCTATTATTAAACATACACATTATATAGTGTAATTAGAAGAAAAATGTTCGGTAGACTATTTCAACAACCAATAAATCGTTCAACTTATTTATAAATAATATAAGTTGATAATTCTGAAATTCAGCGGTTCAAGGACAATCCTGATTCTGATTCTACTTAGAATGTTGAAATGAATCCTTCGTAACCAAAGTAACAACTACAGATAGACTATTTTTATGGGCTATTGTCAGAATTTGGAGGCGTGAAAATCACACCAGAATATCAGTTTAATAATGAACTCTGAAAGTTCAACTAGTCATTGTGTAATAAAATGCACTTCTCATGTTGTATAATGAATTGGTTATTTGATATTGAACCTAACTCAAAAATAGGCAATATTGCTTAGTTGATTTAAATACGTGTTAATAATGCATTTTATAAACGTATAGCAATTTACTGAACTATGATACTTAAAGCTAGGCAAAACCATCCCTGGGGGTTGAGTTTACCTTCTTATTCTCCATCTAGTATCAATGCTTACCCCACGTTTTCGAGCATGCTGACCATGAAAACAATACTATCAGAGGCGTTTTTCCTACACCCTTAAACGGACATAAACCACCCCTTTCGCGTATATTTTGCAACAGACACATCAATAAACAATAAAAATAAAATTTTTAACCGACATCAAACTGGTTATTCTCATGAATTTTGTTGTAATGAGGGTAATCGGGGTAATTCTGGTGATACTTGTTTTCCTAACAATAAATTGTTTTGTAAAAAATATTCACATCAATAGTGAAATTGAATGGATATTCTGGTGTAACTGTTATTATTATTAACCTTAATGTTCAATTTTTGTTTACAAATTTCAGTTGTTCCATTGAAAACATAGATAGTTTCGGTAACTTCAGATATGCATCGACTAATTGAGGATTAAAACATCGGTACTAAATAATCTTGTCCTAAGCTGCTCTTCTGATAGGTTCCATGCGAATAAAAATATAAAGCAACAAATATGTATAAAAAATATATATTTAAGGTAAAACTTAACTGTATAAGAACACATATAACCTTTAATTGTTTTGTTATTGATATCTCCCCTCTTTCTATGTCGAGAAGGTGTGGAGCAATTTCTGTTATCAGAAAATATGAGCCATTGCTGGTAGGGTTAATGGATCACTTATATCCGTTAGACTCTTTCAAGCTCTTGAAAGAGTAATTCTTGATTTTTTTAAGTACAAAATTATTATTAGGTCAAAATTTTTTCAATTCACTCTGAAATGTTTTATTACCTCTCATTTTCCTCGTCCAAAATGTTAATTAGCAATATCATTTCATTAAATGCCATGGTTATCGATGTTCAGCAAAACCTGAGACATTTTGCTGGGATATCAATATTTAATGGAAAATAATTGACTTTATATCAATGAAAATTTATCACCAGAATAGCAATTCTGGATATATTAATATCATAACAATAATGGTTTCATTTTCAAGACTGATATAAAAACAAGTGTTACAGGAATTCCAACTTTAATTTTTATTGAAAACATTCCAATAATTGTCTAGATTTCAATATTGTTAGGAAAACAAGTGTCACCAGAATTACCCCGATTATATTTCTCATTAGGTGGCGTGATTCAAAATGTATTACATTATTGTCGGATGTTTGATGTATCGAGAGTAAAGACAAAAAAGTGGAACGGTAATGCAAAAAACAAAAAATGAGAGGATGTAAAATGCTCTGAAATAAATAGCTGCTACAATGGCAGAGTAGGTTCTGGTTGAATGATATTTGCAAAAAAAATAGGGTATTACCGCAAAATGCGAAAATGGTCAGTGGAATTAACGTAACATTTTTTCAAATTAGATATGTCGTAAACGCGTGGTTGAAAGATAAACAAGTCTACAGACGCAACAAGACACCAGAAGGAAACAAAGTTTGTTATCTTTATGTGTAGATACATAAGATTCTTGGTAGGTAAATTAAAATTATTTTGCATATTCTGGCGTTCCGATACGAAGGCGTATAGGGGCCAACAACTTTATTTTTTTACAAACATATGGAATTGCCAATTCAAAGTGACAATTGTCACATCGAAGTGACAATTGTCACTTCGAAGTGACAATTGTCACTTCAAAGTGACAATTGTCACATCAAAGTGACAATTGTCACTTCAAAGTGACAATTGTCACATCGAAGTGACAATTGTCACTTCGAAGTGACAATTGTCACTTCAAAGTGACAATTGTCACATCAAAGTGACAATTGTCACTTCAAAGTGACAATTGTCACATCGAAGTGACAATTGTCACATCGAAGTGACAATTGTCACTTCGAAGTGACAATTGTCACTTCAAAGTGACAATTGTCACATCAAAGTGACAATTGTCACATCAAAGTGACAATTGTCACTTCAAAGTGACAATTCAAACTGATCATAGGGTATGCGCATAATATGCTAGATTTTTAAGCAACATTGGTTATAAAAGATAGTTAATGCTGTAAAAAAATGAATAACAATAAAATTTTATCAATAATATACCCTAAATTTATGTATTTGTTAATTAAGGTAGTTGCCTCATGAATCGAACTCCATAAGATATCAATGAAATTTTGCCTATATCTTTTGGAAGTGTTCCTTGAACTAAATCTGGAATTTCAATGCATTTTACCGTCCTGAATGAAAGTTACAGAGCTCCGATGTTGATCTATTTAACATGGAGGGCATAGGAGAAGGTACTTTGAATTGAAACCTTGCCTTGAATTGACTCCCGAAGCTTGAAAATCCATCAGATTTCAACAAAAAACTGTGGAAATGTTAATGAAGTCACGAGAAAAATAATGCGTCGAAGAAAACCATGCTTGCCCATTTAGTTTTCGAGTTACAGCGTAAAAAGCTAGGAAATCTCATGGCCAGAGAGATTTGAAACCGAGCTTGAAACTAAGGCTGGGAATTTTATGGATTTCAAAATTCGAATATTCTTTCCAATTTCAGTTCGAATATTCGAATAGTTCGAATATTCGAATTATTCGAATTATTCGAATATTCGAATTATTCGAATTATTCGAATTATTCGAATATTCGAAATATTCGAATTATTCGAATATTCGAATTATTCAAATTATTCGAATATTCGAATTATTCGAATATTCGAATTATTCGAATTATTCGAATATTCGAATTAAGTATTCGAATTATTCGAATATTCGACTATTCAAATATTCGACTATTCGAATATTCGACTCTTCGAATATTCGACTATTCGATTGTTCGAATTATTGAATAGACTAATATTCGAATATTCGAATAGTCGAATAAGTATTCAAATTTTTTTATTTTAAATTTATCGAAGAAGTCATACTTTAATAACAGAAGTTTAGTTTATTCTGAAACTTCTATAACCGCAGTCAAATATGCGCAAAAATTACAAGGAGTGGTTGAAATTTGAAATGTTGAAAACTTAAAAAAAAACTTATCTCCTGGCGTCGCGTCGGTGATTGGACCCGACTGTTCTAATAAAATAAGCTTTCTTTTCCCCTAAGTTCAATATTAGATCATTGAAAATATTAATTTACTCAATTTATTATTAGTCGATTACTTATTCAGATTCTTACTCGTATATTCGAATTGTCGAATATTCGAATAGTCGAATAGTCGAATATTCGAATATTCGAATATCGAAAATTCGAATAGTCGAATAATCGAATAGTCGAGTATTCGAATATATGAATAATTTAGTTTTAAACTTATTCGAATTTTGAATATTCGAATATTCGACTATTCGAATTATTCGAATTCAATTCCCAGCCTTACTTGAAACCTGCAGTTGGTAGTGCTACCGCTCACGTGACTTATGCGCGTAATACAAATTTGAAGAAAGTCAGAGCAGTGCTGACAATATTTTTTTGTCTACGTGTTATCTACAGGAGTCAATAGATGGCTCTCGCCTCATGAGGCAACTACCTTAAAATTTATATTATTTTTAAGTTTACGACCACTGACCGAGAACAAACGATGAAATTCGCATCTCACCGTGCTGGGCGTGACGTCAATCACTGTTTTTTTTTTTGACAGAACTTTAGAATCTTTTATGTTCGCCGTTGTGCATATATCATACTATTTAGGTGTAGATTCAATGTGCGATTTCGGTGTTAAATATTAACATTTTTCACGGAAAAGTGAGTGGAACAGATTTTGTAAAGGCCCAGATAGTTAATTTGGCCAATGTTGCTCTCCTTGTTGCTGTACTACGTTTAGGTGGAAGGCGCCTTTTTCTACCAGCTTGACAATCAAAATACATGAACTTTTAAATGTATGTAACTACCGATTAATTTAAACATCATACAGTTTTCTAAATCTTCCTCGAATTGAAAAAAAAGTAAAATACATAACCTAAAATTGTATGATTTTAAAAAGATACATAATCGCACTTACGTTGAAATGATCCCCACGTACAACCCCTTTAGTGTTTTCTGATATATCAATTTCACTTCTTCTCATGGTACGTAACCATAATTTTCTTTTTTTCTTTAAGCGCTTGATCGTACTTATATTGGTAATGAGACAAATCTTTTTTCTGGTGTTTTTCTTGTGGACGACTGGCACTGAGGTATTTACACAAAATCAAACATCAGACATTAATGCCAGTGTCTGACGTCACAACACGACAGCAGCCATTTGCATAACGTCACCGTCATTTTTGCGACTCATTAAAATAATCATTTTTTGTTAATTTTTTTTGGATAATGGGTTACATTTTAGCCGTTTTTTATTATTGCGATAGCCATTTATAATCTCTCTCACCAACAGATGCAAATAGACTGATGCAAATAGACTCCTCCCCAAAAATGCCCGCTAAATTTGAATGGAATTTCTCTATTGGTCGTATTTATAGAACCCGAATTACAAAGCAACCGCTAGATTTGACCGAGTACTCGCGTGCGCATTAAACTTTGACACATTTTGCATTTTTGCAACAGACCAATCAGAATGCATAAAGGCGAAACGTATGAAAAACGCGAATAAATGGGGAGCCGGTGTCAGACACGTGACTGTCAACTGTGTTATTAGTTTTTGTGACATTTCATCTGGGAGTTAAACAAGGTACTATCAATGACAGATGTAAACTATAAAGACATGGAACGGCATTGTTGTAATTGAAGCAAAAAAATGTACAAAATGTGGTTGGACACTGCCAGAGGGCGATACTGTTCTTTCTCTGTTTCTTTACTGATACTACTGGTTTTTAGCTATTAACATATGTAGGAATGTTATGACTATCATAACTGCCGCAGATGTCGGTTTGAAATCCGAGCTCGTAGAGCGAGGATTTTAAGACATCTAAGGCTGTTATGATTCATAACATCCGTGATTTGTTCAATAGTTTATCGGTTTCAGAAAATAAAGACATTATTAATAGATATTACCTTTTGATATTCTCTTATTAATAACGTTTTCATTTCATTAGTTGGTCAAGTCTGTATGGGTTGATTTGTCGCCATGGTTACAGTTATATTTTGTTTGTTACCTTTTTTCATATTACATAAATGTTTACATTTTTAGTGTCACAACGGCTACATAAAAATGGACCTTGGATTGCCTGAAAATACATTTCAGTTGGATTTCAGTACTTAATTATTATTGTTTGGAGTTTTCAGTCTCTTTGTATTAATAAATAGCCCTATATTATAGTTTCATTATTTATTATTTCATCTGTTGACGGTTGTTGACAGATCTGTATTTGTAATATTATTACCGTACAAGTTTTAAATATAACTGTACAACTTTAGTTATGACTTGTTTACCAGCCTACTTTTGCATATTATGTAAACAAAGGATTAATATCCTGAAACCGATAAAAATATTTAATACGTTTTTTTGAAATAACTTTAAAGCAATATTGTAATATTTGTAATATATGTTTTATGGATACTATTAACAGAGTAAGAAGAAAAATTTAATGTCGCCCTCTGGCAGTGTCCAACCGCATTTTATACATTTTCTTGCTTCAATTACAACAATGTCGTTCCATGTCTTTATAGTTTACATTTGTCATTGGTACTTACGTAAATGCAAACGATAATCCAGACATTTTTCGGTGGAAGATAAGGAAAAGGTGCTGAACATTTTTAAGGCCTACGATAGGGAGAATCCGGAGAAACCAAAGATGGAATGCATGGAGTTTACTGCAAAGGCAGCAGGTGTGAGTGTTCGAAGTGTTTCTAATATTCTTCATGAATACAAACAAGCACACCAACTTCAGCCACCAACAGTGTGTCACCGACAAAGGGCAGTTTTGGACAATATCGATGAAGGAACTAAATGTTCTCTCAAGCGTATAATCCATTCCTTTTTTGAAAGAAATGAACCACCAACTGTAAACAAAATTTTAGCAGCGGTGCATGAGGGTGATTATTTACATCATCTTAAACGGAGTACTTTGTGGCGATTAATAAGAAAAATTGGCTTTCGGCGAGTGAACGGACTCTATTTCTTCGTGTTGTAATGTAATTATTGTATTTGGCTTTATAGGTTCTCAAAAAGGTCACGTAATAGTGCCCTAAGGGAAAAAAATGAGTTTATTGTTTGGAGGCGAAGATTCCTGCGAGACATCAGGAAATGCCGGGAAGAACATAAGAAGTTGCACTTTTTAGATGAGATTTGTGTGAACGCTGGCCATGCTGTAAGTAAAGTATGGAAGGACGTTTAAAAGATCCATCGAGCAAGGGAAGTCATCTTGTAGTCCTACACATAGGATCCGAGGACGGTTTCGTTGAGAATGGTTTGTTATGCTTCAAATCAAAGAAAACTACCCTTTGTCGATGGTACACTTTTGGTGACTGAAGTTGGTGTGCTTGTTTGTATTCACGAAGAATATTAGAAACACTTCGAACACTCACACCTGCTGTCTTTGCAGTGAAATCCATGCATTCCATCTTTGATTTCTCCGGATTCTCCCTATCGTAGGCCTTACAAATGTTCAGCACCTTTTCCTTATCTTCCACCGAAAAATGTCTGGATAATCGTTTTCTGGGTGAAGAAATTATACCTTCTTCAGCCATCATAAACCTTAAGAAAAACCGTTTTAACATTTAATCCATATTAATCGTTTGCATTTACGTACCTTATTTAACTCCCAGATGAAATGTCACAAAAACTAATAACACAGTTGAGAGTCACGCCGTCTGACGCCGGCTTCCCATTTATTCGCGTTTTTCATACGTTTCGCCTTTATGCGTTCTAATTGGTCTGTTGCAAAATGTATAAAAGTTTAATGCTTTGCGCGAGTACTTGTAGAGTCGGTCTTAGTCGGTCAAATCTAGCGATGGCTTTGTAATTCGTGTTCTATAAATACGACTAATAGAGAAATTCCATTCAAATTTAGCGGGCATTTTTGGGGAGGAGTCTATTTGCATCTGTTGGTGAGACAGATTATAAATGGCTATCGCAATAATAAAAAACGGCTAAAATGTAACCCATTATCCAAAAAAATTAACAAAAAATGATTATTTTAAAGAGTCGCAAAAATGACGGTGACGTTATGCAAATGATTGCTGTCGTGGTGTGACGTCAGACACTGGCATTTTCATTTAATGTTTGATGTCGTGTAAAACTCGTTAAAATAGCATTTAATGCAGTATTTTGCAGTGGAAAAGAAGGATATTATTGATATTAAGCATCCAAGGTACTGTTAAATAAATCAATGCCAGTCGTCCACAAGAAAAACACCAGAAAAATGATTTGTCTCATTACCAATATACGATCAAGCGCTAAAAACGAAAATTATGGTTACGTAGGTACCATGAGAAGGAGTGAAATTGATATATCAGAAAACACTAAAGGGGTTGTACGTGGGGATCATTTCAACGTAAGTGCGATTTTGTACCTTTTTAAAATCGTACAATTTTAGATTATGTATTTTACTTTTTTTTCAATTAGAAGAAGATTTAGAAAACTATATGATGTTTAAATGAATGGGTAGTTACATACATTTAAAAGTTCATGTATTTTGATTGTCAAGCTGGTAGAAAAAGGCGCCTTCCACCTAAACGTAGTACAGCAACAAGGAGAGCAACATTGGCCAAATTAACTATCTGGGTCTTTACAAAATCTGTTCCACTCACTTTTCCGTGAAAAATGTTAATATTTTTTAACACCGAAATCGCACATTGAATCTACACCTAAATAGTATGATATATGCACAACGGCGAACATAAAAGATTCTAAAGTTCTGTCAAAAAAAATTGACGTCACGCCCAGCACGGTGAGATGCGAATTTCATCGTTTGTTCTCGGTCAGTGGTCGTAAACTTAAAAATAATATAAATTTTAAGGTAGTTGCTTCATGAGGCGAGAGCCATCTATTGACTCCTGTAGATAACACGTAGACAAAAAAATATTGTCAGCACTGCTCTGACTTTCTTCAAATTTGTATTACGCGCATAAGTCACGTGAGCGGTAGCACTACCAACTGCAGGTTTCAAGTAAGGCTGGGAATTGAATTCGAATAATTCGAATAGTCGAATATTCGAATATTCAAAATTCGAATAAGTTTAAAACTAAATTATTCATATATTCGAATACTCGACTATTCGATTATTCGACTATTCGAATTTTCGATATTCGAATATTCGAATATTCGACTATTCGACTATTCGAATATTCGACAATTCGAATATACGAGTAAGAATCTGAATAAGTAATCGACTAATAATAAATTGAGTAAATTAATATTTTCAATGATCTAATATTGAACTTAGGGGAAAAGAAAGCTTATTTTATTAGAACAGTCGGGTCCAATCACCGACGCGACGCCAGGAGATAAGTTTTTTTTTAAGTTTTCAACATTTCAAATTTCAACCACTCCTTGTAGTTTTTGCGCATATTTGACTGCGGTTATAGAAGTTTCAGAATAAACTAAACTTCTGTTATTAAAGTATGACTTCTTCGATAAATTTAAAATAAAAAAATTTGAATACTTATTCGACTATTCGAATATTCGAATATTAGTCTATTCAATAATTCGAACAATCGAATAGTCGAATATTCGAAGAGTCGAATATTCGAATAGTCGAATATTTGAATAGTCGAATATTCGAATAATTCGAATACTTAATTCGAATATTCGAATAATTCGAATAATTCGAATATTCGAATAATTCGAATATTCGAATAATTCGAATAATTCGAATATTCGAATAATTCGAATATTTCGAATATTCGAATAATTCGAATAATTCGAATAATTCGAATATTCGAATAATTCGAATAATTCGAATATTCGAACTATTCGAATATTCGAACTGAAATTGGAAAGAATATTCGAATTTTGAAATCCATAAAATTCCCAGCCTTAGTTTCAAGCTCGGTTTCAAGTCTCTCTGGCCATGAGATTTCCGAGCTTTTTACGCTGTAACTCGAAAACTAAATGGGCAAGCATGGTTTTCTTCGACGCATTATTTTTCTCGTGACTTCATTAACATTTCCACAGTTTTTTGTTGAAATCTGATGGATTTTCAAGCTTCGGGAGTCAATTCAAGGCAAGGTTTCAATTCAAAGTACCTTCTCCTATGCCCTCCATGTTAAATAGATCAACTTCGGAGCTCTGTAACTTTCATTCAGGACGGTAAAATGCATTGAAATTCCAGATTTAGTTCAAGGAACACTTCCAAAAGATATAGGCAAAATTTCATTGATATCTTATGGAGTTCGATTCATGAGGCAACTACCTTAATTAACAAATACATAAATTTAGGGTATATTATTGATAAAATTTTATTGTTATTCATTTTTTTACAGCATTAACTATCTTTTATAACCAATGTTGCTTAAAAATCTAGCATATTATGCGCATACCCTATGATCAGTTTGAATTGTCACTTTGAAGTGACAATTGTCACTTCGATGTGACAATTGTCACTTTGAAGTGACAATTGTCACTTCGATGTGACAATTGTCACTTTGATGTGACAATTGTCACTTTGAAGTGACAATTGTCACTTCGATGTGACAATTGTCACTTTGAAGTGACAATTGTCACTTCGATGTGACAATTGTCACTTTGATGTGACAATTGTCACTTTGAAGTGACAATTGTCACTTCGATGTGACAATTGTCACTTTGATGTGACAATTGTCACTTTGAAGTGACAATTGTCACTTCGATGTGACAATTGTCACTTTGAAGTGACAATTGTCACTTCGATGTGACAATTGTCACTTTGATGTGACAATTGTCACTTTGAAGTGACAATTGTCACTTCGATGTGACAATTGTCACTTTGAATTGGCAATTCCATATGTTTGTAAAAAAATAAAGTTGTTGGCCCCTATACGCCTTCGTATTCCGATTATTCAACCATTTTTAGAGATTATTTTAACAAAAAAAAATTCATTTTATAAAATACTTATTCATTTATTTTAGTTTTATTTTTATTATCGTTAACACTTCTGTGTAGTATAACAACTTGTTTATAACTTGAGCAGCTTAAGAGGTGTCAGATATAACAGTTTTATTAGACTGAACTAATAGGTCTGTTCTAATTAACTTAGCGATCAGTTTGATTTAAGTACTTTTACTTAAACGATAGCACCACTAAAATCTAGAATCGATTACTAAAAGGATTTTATAGCTGTTTTCCGAACACAAAATGAAACTGAGTTATTAGTATTACGTTTTAAGGCGCTATAAATTCGTAATGTCTTTCTTAGCCGGTCAGTCTTGGCGTTATATTGAGCAGAAAACGTTAACGACACACTATTCTCTTCTAATAGAAATAAACAATGTCGGTTACGCTACCTAACAGGCTACTTTATATCCTTTTATTTTAATTGTTGGGTTCATTCGGAGAACAATAGATGGGGAATAATTAAAGCAAATTAGAAATGAAAAACCAGAAAAGATTTTCACCAATCTATTGATTTCACAGCTTTTAAAATGAAACTTACCGAAATACATATTATAAAAGTAAAATAAAACAATTTACTGTACCTATCATTGAATTAGAAATTTGAAAATAATTGTTATAATTACATCAAACAAAAGTTATCCTTATAGCAATGAAATGCTAACAAGTTACTACATTATAAATCTAAGCTTACTGCATAATATTCCTACCAACGGATAGTCACGTTCCAAAGTGGTAATTTTCAATAATTACTATCCTCTTTGCAAAATCGTAAATAGCAATGACCCAGAGTGGAGGCTTCATTGCTTCCTTGTCGTTAGAAGGTGTCAACATAATCCATGAATCAATTTCTAGCTATTTTCCGTCATCAGGAGTTATTCCATGAGGTTAATACACCTACACCAGTTTATTATTAACCATTACTTTGCAAACATTTCTAAACATTTGCTTTCTTGGATTTTATTATTCTTTTAGAAACTTTCAATTCTATGAGAATTACTTAGGTGTATTAAATTAAATAAGTGATATGGTAATACTATTACCCCGAATTCAGAACATACATTAACATAAAAATAAAATAAAAGTTAAAACAACTTATTTTTAAAGAAAACATTACCACATAGATACGAAATGATTAAATTAAATAATAATAGTAACATAATACTACACAAGATATTATTATATTTTGGCACTTTAAACTACCATTCCATGGTGCTCCTAACGAGTGACAAGTGACAAGTGACCACAATGGGCATAGAATTATTATTCTAAAGCATATCCAGACATTTCTCAAACGTTAGACTTGGCAATAATAAAAATTTACCAAATTGCCAGACCACATCTTGATTGAGGTATCACTCTGTTATGTTCCACATTTTCTTTAACTTTAGCCAGTGGGATGAGACCAGTAATTGACAGAATAAACTGCTTTAAATATAGTCGACGTTACAAAATTATATTTGATCTTTACTAGAATTTATAAAATCATTACTATAATGTTTTCTTACCCCTTTCAATATCCAACCGAAATAATATTTTTTACTTGCTTACGTGATTTTACAAATTTCAAAAAAATTGTATTTAGAATGGTTACACAATTTGGAATGGAATTTTACTTTCTATTAATAATTCTTTCATCGTGAATTCACATTTTATTATTATTTATTGATCACATTAACTTAATGATACAAGAAGCCGGAGAGATGCTTGCCCATATAACTAACAATTAATTGTAAATCATTTACCGGCTTTAGATCACTAAGAATCCTTCACTTCTCACATTTAAGGTCTAGTCTAGTACACATTTATTTGGTATCCATATTACCCTAATCACAAAACAACTTTGCAAAATGTACAGGGTTTCTCCTTATAATTAGCCAACAGAGTTTATTTGAAGAAATACAGAAAAATTTTATACCGGGTGTAACAGAATCATGGTATACCCCCCCCCCCTTTCTCCTTTAGTTTTGAAGATAATGGATTAAAATTTGGGATATCCCATATACATAATAAGCGGCACTTTCTGACATACAAGTGATTTTTTTTCACTTCCGGTTTCGCCGGAAGTGAAAATTTCAAATCAATTTTTCATCAATTTTATTCAACTATTTGATCCTTGGTTCTAAATCCAACTGTTGGGTAAAAATAATATTAAAATATTTTAACGTTTGCTATGTTTTAAAGTTTTCTAGGCGTTTAGTAAATTTTACCTATATGGTTAAATCGCTAATGAATTGTGTAACATCTTGTTACATGGCACCCATCTATTATTTTTCAACATTAACTTAAGCATGCGTAAACTTCTTAATATTTTATAATTATTGTTCTAATTTGATACATAATGAAATCTGTCATTCAGAATAAATTGCGGATTAGAGATTTTATTTACGACGAAGTTGGTTTCGTTATCATAATAAAATGTTTCATTTGAGCGTTGTAATCAGTTTGAATGAACAGCTGCAGTTCGAGGCACTTCAAGAAATACATTTCAGGAAATTGAATTGAAAATTTTAAATCTTATGATACAATGATACATTTTCTTAAGATGGTTATATCCGCAATAATTCATTGTATTATTTATTGCAGGGTATAGAAACCTACATCAATATTTGAAAATTGGTCAGCGTACGTGAGAACAACGGACGTCCGAAATTTATTACTACATGAAAATTCTTCACTATATATATTAAGGTACTTGGAAACCTATCTATAATCTTAGTGGACCAAGCTTATAGTGTTATATTCTACGTCTAGGGTGTTAAAACAAAATCAATCCTTCACCAGGACGGTTATTACTGCGGTATTTTACACCGTGGAAACTTTACGATGGCCTAACACGCGGCACCACGCTTTCGAGGAAGATATACCTGCCAACTCACACTCTATCTAATTGTCTCTTAGATTTCATGTCCGTTTTTATTTATTCTTCAGTCCTCACCTACGCCTGCTTTCATTATATTAGTAGAGATTTATGAGATTTGTTGTTATAAACTCGTTTCCATAATTAATTGGGTGGTAGAACGCACGTGCGTAGGAAGTCGGATTCGAACAACACTTTTTCATCACGATAATTGAAACATCAAATGAAATGTAATGAACTCCTTTATACTATGTTAAACATTGTGAGTTAATTATGTTCCCTTGAATAAAAGGACTTGGAAGTGACAGGGTAATTTTTAATTATATTTGAGTTGTTAAGCTCTGGTAAAATTTGGTTCATTATGTACATCGCCACAGTATTTTCTTTTATTGCAAGGATAATGGTAATACAATTACTAATACTGTAAGGACAAAATACAGTAGGGGATAATGTTATATTGTTTTATTTTGTCCGTTTCGTTAGATCTGTATAACATGAAGGGGAGATAGTAATGAATATTGTATTATTCGCAGACAGACGAATTATTGCACTCTTCATCATTGTTATATATTTTGATATTCTTTACAGGTTTCTTAATAATTTTTCCAAGGAAGCATAAGTTTCAAATCAGGTTGTTTAACTTCGTTGCTGGAACATTATTGTTTGTAGAATTTACGTCTGTGTTAGTTTCAGATTTCTACTTCCTGTAGAATTATTTTTTTATTCAAAATAATCCTTAATTTGATTATTTACCTCTTCAATTTTTATACATATACAATCCAAATTTTAATATGACAAATTTTCGTTTTTGAACTCGTACAAGCAACTTGATGACCAGACAAGTAGAAAAACAGAGAATAGACAAAATGGACGAACAAAAGAACCAAAAAACAAAGTAATGAAAATGAAATATTGTATAGAGATTTTATAAATTGTACAGTATAAAAAATAAAAAAACTTTTTCCAGTCAATTTTGTTACATCCACAAGCGGTTTAAACCAACATCTTAACCTCATTTTTGCCTGAAATCAATTTTCCTGGACAGGGGATACTTACCTCAGTAAATTCATTGATTCCCTTGCAGCTGTCTCCATCTTGAAAATGCGTACTTGTTCTGCATACCATCTTTCAAATTTTCAAATTTTTTATTGAAAAAGTGTACAAGCATTTCTATGTAAACTTCGTCACTCGCTTCGTCATTAATGTTTACACCTGATTCATTTTCAAAACCGAGTTCAAAACCATATAGGGACCAGTAAATTATCAAATTATTTTCACCAATTGCCAACACTTTTCCCAAGAAACATATTTTATATAAATCCTTTTAATATTTATGGGCCTAAAATAGGCTATGTTTATTAACAATGTCATTAAAATAAGGACCAGTTTCGTCTGATATTATCATGGTGGAAAAAAATTCTAGTTGTTTTTAATTAATTTTGCACTATCTGCACAATTGCAAACAGTTTTTTTAGTTGCTTAGCACAATTTAGAATTTGTATGGCTTTATAAATTTTTTCTAAAAAATGTTAGTTTACTGTTGACATAATTTTCATCTCTTCTTTTAGAGCTTGAGTACGCTTAACATTCTGAAACGTATTTTCAAAATTTGCTTCAATTAAAATGTCTTTTAGTTTTCCACTCTTCGATTTATCTTTCATCAGATCGTGTGCTGATTTCGTGTTCCGTTTCTGAATTTACGGACCTAACGGAATCTCCTTGTATGACAACAAACGATTTAGAAATTAAAAATGAAGCTTATGGATTAAACTTCTGACTTCGATACTTTTCAGTTATATTTGAAACAATATTTAAATCGATAGGTTTCAATAATTTTGGTTCTCGCCATCTCTACTCAATTTCTTAATAAATCTTCAAGGACCTAAAATATCTCCTATTTCAAAATGTTTGCAATATGCCGAAAATCCAATTTATAAGGAATTAGGAAAGACTAGTCACTTTAGTGCAGAGAATAGAAAATTATGAAATAATATTGAGTTTTAAGAAGGCTTCTGTCTCGAATAAGCTGCAATCAACATCAATATGACGAATAAATTCAGAAGCCTTAAGAATAAAATAAAATATATAAGCTCCTGGAAATAATGTTTTAAAAATAATATCATTCAAATGGTGTCCTTGACATCTGATGCACCCCTCCAGACAAAGTCTTACATTTATGATAACACGTCAGCACAATGCTTCTGGAATTGCCATGATTTCTTCCCGTATTCGATATTTAAGCCCTTGCAAAGTCACCGAAGGATTTTTGTATACTTCATTTTTAAGATACTCCACAAGAAGAAATCAAGTGGGGTTAAACCATAACGTCTGGTGGACCAATTAATGTTGCCTCGTCGCGAAATTAATTTGCCAGGAAAGAGTACCCCAATTGCCTCCAATGCTACATCCACAGTGTTACAAGTGGCTCCATCTTGATGAAACCACGTTTGGTCATCATAACCCCTAAATTCTTGAAGCGCTGGGTATAAAAAATTGCGAATCGTTGATGCGTATCTTTGTGAGTTTATGGCAACTGTTTGACCACGATTATCTTCGAAAAAGTAGGAACCGATAATGCATCGAGGAGACATTGCCGCCCAAACAGTAACTTTGGGAGTATGCAGAGCAACTGCATGCTTCTCTCTTGGGTTTGTTGCAGACCAATAACGGCAATTTTGTTTATTAACACACCCATCCAAGTGGAAGTAAGCTTCGTCACTGAACAGAATATTGTCTAAATTATCAAACCTCTCCATCATTGCAGTTGCATAATTAAGGCGGATGCTGGAGGCTGGATTTTATATAGATGTAAGTGCAGATCTTTCTTAAAAATCCTATGAACAGTGGATTGGTGTAAATTTAAAACAGATGCCTGCCTCCGTACAGAACGATGTGGATATCATCTTACCGTGACTAACAGCTTCAATATTCTATCCCTGAGGTCTAGAATTAACTGTGGAACCTGTTTGTTCAAATTTGCTAATTCAGCTTAGTCAAATGATTTGGACTTTGAACGTATGAATGAGCATTTTCATAAAATGCCCGTACACAAAAAGCATGTTGCTCTGCGGTGAAGCGCTCCATATGCAAATAAACTATAAAAAAAACTTTTGTATTGCCGGCACCTTAAAGTTTTTGACATTACCTACTAGTTTGACATTTGCAACAAAAATAAATTGTCAGTTCAATCTGAGACACCCTTTATAACGCAAACGAAATACATTTAAAATATAAAACAACAACTTGCTTCAAAAACAAAATATAAAACTAATAAGAGCTTCCTATAATGGATTTACTAAAGAAATAAAGTAAAAATACCCAGCAATTTCATTTTCTCAGATGATTGCCTGATATTGACGTATATTATACATTAAGGGTAATTCTATTAAGACGCTCCTGGGAATTGCTTATACTATTATTATCTTTCCTAGGTTCTAACATCCTCATGGAAGACTATGCGTGCTGCCATATAATTACAAATTAATTAAATTAAATCCATTTGTTCAAGAATTGATTAAGTACTAGATTAATTTTTCAAGAGAATTTAGAATTCGCATGTAATCTATTCCTACGGCATGAACGATGAAATTACGCCGTCGGTATTAACTAGGATATCCAGTGTTGAAATCGTTTAATCTACATGCAGTATATATTAATTGTTCTGATAGTTTAATTGTAAATTATTAATTATAGTTGAATATGCCGATTCATCTACATATTTGTATCTTTAATTACAAAGGGAAAATTAACTGGTTTGTCATTACTGAAGCTTTTAAATAATGTTTTAGAACAATAAATATAAACAGAAATTTTATACGTTTTCCGAGAACAACAAAGAATAGGAAGATCTTCGCATATATTTATAGCTTAATAGTTTAAGTAAAAAATAGTTTAATTTGTTTTAATGTTAATAATAATTATTAACCTGCTTTAGCGGATATAATCATGAATTAATTAATAATAGTTTATCAATATTTACAATTATGTATTCTGATATATGATATTTAGGATATTATTAGATATTTAATCACATTACATGATATATAATAACAGACTTTTTACATAAAATATATCCCTATGGTAAATATCTCTGTTAAAATACTCTTTTACTATTGTTGTGAGTAGAGTAGTAATGGCGGAGCTGGGTCTCCCCCCACCCTTTTTTTTTGTGGTGGGGGGTAACTAGGGTAATTCGAGTAATGTAGGTAATTAGACTGATGTAATTGCAATAGAGGTAATTAGAGTATTGCAGGTAATTAGCCTGATGTAGTTGCAATAGAGGTAAGTAGAGTAATGTGCAGTAATTAGACTGATGTAATTGCAATAGAGGTAATTGGAGTGGTGCAATGCAATTGTAGTTGTAATTAGTGTATGTACTGATATGTGTATGAGTATTTCAAGTAGAGGTGGTGGGGCAGCTTCACTCCGTGTATATAAATGAGGATGAGGAGCACACAGCCATTTGTGGTGCTAGTCTCCCAGAGTAAAGACATAAAATGTATATTTGTACTTCTTGTGGTGTAAGTTTTACACGTGGTGACAATTTGCGAAGACATCAGAGGCAATCTTGTAAGAAGATACATGATAGTGGTCCGCAAGCAAAATATCCTAAACTGGAATGTAATCCTTCAACATCTACAAATATGGAAACTTGTAATTGCTGTAATGTGACTCTAAGCACAACCCAAATGAATTCCCATAGAAGGACATTGCAGCATAGGACAAATTCATGTGTTCCGTTTATAGAAGGTGTAGAAATTGTGCAGAGCGCTTTCAAATACAGGATTGTAACCTATCGAGTATATAGCGAAAATAATCACCAAGACTATGTAATGTTCTTCAATGAAATTAGATCAAAAATATTAAATCTCTTCGAGGAAGTGTTACGTATTCATAATACAGTAAAAGTAAATATGGAAACGTTTGCTACGTACGTATTACAGACACAGGAACTATCTGAAATGAAATCATTTAACACTTCCAACAAAATCTTGGATCAAGCTATGGATTTGAACAATACTTTGGACACCTTTGTGGATGCTATGATTACACAAACTACGGAGTTCCTGGAACGTGATTCAGGTATTTAAACATACATTAAGGTGGAAAGAAAATGACTAATTATAATTTAATTTTAGGATGGGCCCTCGAACGAATTGCTTTTGTTGAAATCAATGTGAATAAATATAGTCCTCTGGGTGGTTCATCATATGTCAAGTTGCCAAAATCCATAGAAAACAAGAAGGCAGTGGTAAATGTAAAAAACCAGGATCAGTATTGTTTTGCTTGGGCTGTAACTTCAGCGTTGTATCCTGCAAATGGCTGCACATCTGAGACCTCATCATATCCACATTTTTCAAGAGTTTTAAATTTATCAGGTATGAATTTTCCAGTAAAATTGCGGGATATTTCAAAATTTGAGGAGATGAATAATATTTCAATTAACGTGTACGGGTTAGAAGAAAAATTTGAGAATAATAGAATAAAGTATGAAGTTGTTGGGCCTTTACGTTATTCTGAAAAAAAACTATTTATGCATGTAAATTTGTTACTACTTTCCGGTGAATGTGGTGTAAATCATCACTGTAAGAAAGATTGCGCTAATAATCACTATTGTTGGATAAAAAACTTGTCTAAGCTAGTTTCCGCTCAAATTTCAGCTCATGATCATAAAAAGTACTTTTGTGATGGTTGCTTACTATATTTTAATAATGAGCGTCAGTTATTCCAGCATCAGAGAAATGACTGTAATCATGTTTATACAACAACACCATCGACACAATTTCGGATTGATAAATATGGTAAACAAGTACCTGAAAATATATTAAAATTTGAAAACTTTGAAAGACAAATGCAAGTACCATTTGTAGTGTATGCAGACTTTGAATCAATTCTGAAACCTATTCATACTTGTGAACCGAACCCCGAACGTTCTTATACAAATAAAACTTTTATACACGAACCTTACTCCTTCGCATATTTCATAAAATGTTCTTTTGACAATTCTTTATCAAAATTTGAACTCTATCGAGGATCTGATGTAGCCAAAGTTTTTGTATCGCGTATTGAAGCCGATGTAAGGGAAATCTATAACAGATATATGAAAGATATAGTCCCAATGGCTAAACTCACAGCACAAGAAAGACAAGACTTCCTGAATGCGACCGTATGCGGTATATGTGAGAAACCATTTAAAGTAGAGGATGTAAAAGTTAGAGATCATTGTCATATAACTGGTAAAGTAAGATTTGGTGCCGCACACTCTGTATGTAACTTAAATTACAAATTACCAAATTTTGTACCTATCATATTTCACAATATGAGTGGCTACGACAGTCACCTATTTATAAAACAGCTCTGTGCACATAAGGACAGAGTTGATGTTATAGCACAAAATAAAGAAAAATATATATCTTTCACGAAACACCTTTATATGCATGATTACGTCAATAAGAAAGGGGAGAAAAAACGGAAATTTATACAACTACGATTCATCGATAGTTTTAAGTTCTTATCAACATCGTTGCAAAATTTAGGGGGCAACTTAACTGATAACCAATTGTTTGTTACGGGAAGTTTCTATACAGATAAGGAAAAATTTAATTTAATGAGGCAAAAGGGTGTATTTCCATATAGTTTTATGGATAGTTTAGAGAAACTAAATAATGTAGAGTTACCCTCGAAAGATGAATTTTACGATAACCTAAATGAAGAACATATAACAGATAAAGATTATCAGAGGGCTAACGATGTGTGGAACTTGTTTGATTGTCAGAATTTGGGCGATTACTCAGATCTTTATTTAAAATCAGACGTACTCCTTTTGTGTGACGTATTTGAAAATTTTCGTAAAATTTGTTTGGAAAAATATAAACTTGATCCTGCTCAGTATTACACTTGTCCGGGTCTCTCGTGGGACGCTATGTTAAAACTAACCAAAGTGGAGTTGGAATTATTAACGGACATTGATATGATCCATTTTTTTAAAAAGGGAATACGTGGTGGAGTAAGCCAGTGTACGGAAAGGAAACATATTGCGAATAACAAATTTCTCCCTAACTACGACCCCAAAGAACCTTCTTCATTCATCACATATCTAGATGCCACGAACCTATATGGGCATAGTATGTCGCAACAATTGCCGACAGGTGGATTCGTGTGGCTGTCCGAAGAAGAAATCATGAATTTAGATATTACGAGCATTTCAGATGAAAGCACCCATGGGTATGTTCTCGAAGTAGACATACATTATCCACAAGATTTACACGACTTACACTCAGACCTACCCTTTTTAGTAGAAAATATTATTCCACCAAAATCAAAATCGAAATTGACAAAACTGATACCAAATTTAAACGATAAGAGGAGATATATTGTGCATTATATAAATTTGAAACAAGCGCTAGATAACGGGTTAATGGTTATAAAAACACATAGAATACTTAAATTCAAACAATCACCTTGGCTTAAAAAATATATTGACCTAAACACCGATATGAGAAATAAGGCTAAGAATAAATTTGAAAAAGATCAGTATAAATTATTAAATAACGCAGTATTCGGTAAGACAATGGAAAATGTTGATAATAGAATGGATATAAAATTAGTTACCCACTGGGAGAGCGTTAGGCGGAGTATGGGTGCAAATGCATTAATAACACGCCCTAACTTTAAATCATGCTCAATATTTACTGATGATTTTGTAGCCATCCATATGGGTAAACTAAAGGTAGTCTACAACAAACCAATTTACGTTGGTTTTTGTATCTTGGAGTTGTCTAAGACAGTATTATACAACTTTTTCTACGACGTTATCAAAAAACATTTCGGCGATAATGCTTCTTTGCTGTATACAGATACGGATTCGTTGATTATAAAAACATTTACAGATAACTTTTATAATTTCATAATACAGAATCCAGACAAATTCGATACATCTAACTACGAAGAAATAAATAAATTTAATATTCATAAGGGCTTGTCGGTGTTAGGTAAAATGAAAGACGAGTTCCCCTCTGATCCCATTATTAGTTTTTATGGTACGGGTGCGAAAGCTTATTATATACAATCGGTGGATAATGAACTCAAAAAAGCTAAAGGTGTGAAGAAATCTGTTATTAGAAAGCAGCTGTCAATAGATGACTATAAGAAAATCGTTGAGCGGGGAGGTTTAATATTTAGAAAAATGAATACGTTTCGGAGTTGCTTGCATGACATTTACACAGAAATAAAGAACAAAGTGGCCTTGTCCCAACACGATGACAAACGTTTTGTTATTCCTAATACTACTAAAACATTACCGTGGGGGCACCGTGACATATCATTTTTTCAGAGCGAACAAGAACAAAATATAGAACGACTGATAGTTGCCATAAATAATATGGAGAAAAAAAATGAAAACTTGGACGCTTTACTTGCAGCAATAGCTGATTTAAGCCAATAATTAATTTAAAATTTTTATTTCATCTTCTAACGTAAAGGTCGAAAATTCGAATACATGAACTACTAAACTGGAAAATTCAAACTACAAAATTTCACCAATATTTAATTGTAACATTATAATACAAAATTATTGTGATAATTTTAAGTACTTTCAAATAATAGAATAAAAATATCTAAATAAAAATCACAGTGTTGTTATTAGTAAACCTTTCTCCCAAAATAAGTTAAATATCGATTAGGTTAAATCGTAAATTATAAATAATGTAGGTAGTGACTTGAAGAGGTGTGTGTAATGATACAGTTTTACAATGTAAGAGTAGGTGACGTTGCTAAAACTAAAATGTCGTTTTATGCTGCAGTCAGGAATGTGATGTCATTTCAAATAGAAAGTTGTTGCGTCAGTTATTCGATGTGCGCATGACATTTAGAAAAGTTTGACGTCACTTTGTAGCGGGATTCTGTTGAGACAAAGAAAATCAACAGTGGGGTGAAAGCTTGGCTTGCATAAATCACGTGATGTCGTCCAACCAATGAGAGACGAGAGTGGTCACCCACTCCCTACCGTTGGAGGGGGAAGTTAGCTTGGCTTGGGTTTGAGGACGCTTACAAGATTCTTTCCGTCTTCGCCTGTGCTAGTGTGTGCAAGTGTGCTCTCGTGAATTTCATTGCTCAGTTTTTGTGAACAAAATGGTAAGAACCGTTAAAAATGTATCATCTGCTGGTGGGCGTAAAAGGCGCTCGTCGACACCGCCACCAACTTTACCGCCCTTGACTTTAATGACGTATTTGGCTACGTTTAAACCATCACCTGACGCATCTACGGCGTCAGGTTCCGCCATTAATGGCGGTGCTGTGAAGTCAGCAATAAAAAATCCATCCTCTGGCAGGGTTAATGTTTTAAACAACATTATTGTTAAAGATGGTATTGCTGCTGACGTTGGGGGCGCTTCGTGTTCTAACGAAGGCGGTAGTCAGCTAGCGTATCATGGGCACCATCAGCAGATGCACGGCAATATACATCCTGGCGCAGATTTACCTGTTTTGCACCTTGAAGATGGTGACCTCGGCAATACCGTCAATGTCACCGTATCCAGGAGTAATGCAGGTAAAGCCGTTCATACCCCGAAATTACATGGTTTGGCTTTAAACAAAAAATTTAAAGTCACACCATCTACTTCAGGGTGTCAGGATGTACGCGCATCTCATCCGCGCAAATCATCTATGTCTCTGGTGGCACATGACTCCGATGACGACTTTTTGCCTAGTAATGTAAACAACAATAAAAACACAAAGTCGTCGTCGGCGCCATCAAAAGGTAAAGGTAGACGTACAGAAACACAATCCATAGACTGTGACGCGACTTTATGGGACGAGATAATGGATTTCGCGCAGACAGTTGTACCTGCCCCTCTAAGTCCGCTACCTGCTTCACCAAAAAAAAATAAGGTTTCGGCAGGTAAAGGGCAGGTAAAACCGTCTGCGTCGTTTGTGGCTGTACCTCTACCTGGCAATAGCGCATTACAACAGCCAAGCTGTTCTAATGCGGTGTTGCCACCACCACGCAATGACGCATTAGAACAACCGGGTTGCTCTAATGCGGTGTTGCCACCGCCGCCAGAGGTAGCTCCGATTGTTAATGAGAATCCGCTCCCAGCACAAGCGGACTCTGATTCTGAATCGGAGGTGTTCTCGCAAGTTGACACCAAAACATCTGTTAAACAATTTTTTAAAATATACGGTCAACTTAAGAGAACACATGATTTAAATTTGAGGCTTTGTCGGGATCATCCGAAAATCTTGCGTCGTGCTGCTGATATGCGGGAAAGAGCCGCAAAATTAGAGGCCGACGTAAAGAGACAAAGGGAGGCTCTCGACAAAACTGCAAAGCAGATGAGGTTTATTTCGGATCAAATGGGTGGCTGAGCACTTGCGCACACGCGGCGGAAAGTTATTTTAAGTTAGATTTTAAGTTAGTTAAGAATATTGTTAGTTAGATAAGATTATTGTTAATTAGGTTTAAAATATAGTATTAATAAAAAAACATTAAAAAAATAAATGCAAAAAAAAAAAATTTAAAATGTTTGTCAAAAAAAATAAATGACAAAAATAATTAAAAAAATAAATGCCCCAAAAAAAATAAAAATTTGTCAAAAAAAATAAATGACAAAAATAATTAAAAGAGCATACAAATAAAGGCAAATTAATTAAGTTAGATTTTTAAGTTATTTAAGAATATTGTTAGTCAGATAAGATTGTTAATTAGGTTTAAAATATATTATTAATAAAAAAATATTAAAAAAAATTAAAAAGTTTGTCAAAAAAATAAATGACAAATAATTACAAAAAAATGATACAAATAAAAGACAAAAAATGATAAAAAATAAATTACTGTGTATTATTATGTAAGAATATATTGTTAAAAATAAATATAAAAAAGTTTAAAACAAATTTTAAAAAGTGAATAAAAAATGATAAAAAAATTAATTAGTTAATAAAATAAATACACCACATGTAATTAATTAATTGTGCATATTATGAGTACATGTTTGACATGAATAAACACATAATGTAAAGGTTAATTAATTTAAATAAATAAAGAGTTTAATAGGTTAATAACAACATAAAAAAAAAAAAAAAAAAAAAAAAAATTAAAAAAATCGAATTTTAAACACATGAAAATCAAAATTAATGGTTAATTAGGAAAGGTCAAAGGTCAAATTTAAAAAAAAAACCGGAGAACCACCACCTCCTTTCTCCGGGGGGCGTCCGAGGATTCGATCCTGTGGTCTTCTGAGTGACCTCAAGATCGACGCGTATTTGCCCGCTCGGCTACTCGAACGCCCCACAAGAGTTAGGTCTATTTCCTAATTTCAACAAAAAACTACCTGCTCATCGATCCGTATTTACCAGGCAGGGTCGCATGGCCTTAGGCTATAAAATCAACCCAAGCTATCGGCTTTATACATTTACAACTGTATTATTTTGAATCAGTTTATATCTTGAGATATTTTAATTTAATTTAAATAATAATAAATAAAAGATAACCATTTTTTTTTCAAAATACTTTTTAATAAAATCATTCATATGTTCATTTGTTTTAATATTTATATGATTTACTAATTTTCACAACTTGTAATATACAGGGTGGCACAAATATTTTTATTAATTAAAAAATATATACAATTAAACTTAAAAATAAAATGAAATATAAATTTACATTAATAAATACTACTTATAACGAATCAAATTTAGTAAAACACGTTGTATCGTTCACGCAATTGTTTTATTTACATTATTACATGTATGACATACTTCAATTCGATGCAATTGCACCAAGTTTGTGCTGCAACATTTACATTTCGTTATCATTGCACCATCCAACGTCGTCGTTTTGTGAATATTTACATGCTGGTGACGTCCGGACACTATCCGTGTATAGGATATATAACATAGCCCACACAGGAAGTGTTTGGTTGCATCCGGCCTGGTTCTGATTATGACAAAAGACGCTGACGTGCAATATAGTCTCCGCCGATCATCATAATTGTTTAATATTTTTCCGGAGAAGGCTAACTCTCCCGCTTCGTCTTCCACATCATCCCCAAGACCTTCATCTACACTGACGGGAACCAGGTTGCCATCTTGATTCAAGTCCTGAAGCTCTTGATTTACACCATCTCGGTGTAACACCATTGCACCCATATCATTTTCTGCCAGTTCAGTGAGGAATCGTCTATAAGCCATCTTTAAATGTTGGAACTCAACTGATTTGATGTTAAACCTCCTCCGTTTTATATTCTATAATTCGTGACGGTGACGCCCTTCCTATTGCGTCAAGTTTACTATTAGCTATTTAAACCAAGAGTGACCACAAGAGGAACGCATTCAAACTTCTTACGTAACACAATCGTGTCTTAAAACAGAAGTGCATACAATGGTCCTACCAAGAGAGTGGAAATTAAAACCAATAATAGCAGTACAACCGTATAGTTACAATAATTCAAGAATTTGCCATAATTGCTATACTGCATGGAGGAAGCAAATTATCAACCCATGCACTGGACTGTGCAAAAAGTGTGTAATTCAGAACCCAGTGCAGAAAAAAGAATTTCGAGACAATTGTCCAAATGAAACACAATGTCGCAATTGTCTTACCATACTCAAAAGAACGAATTTTGGTATATATCGAGACGTATGTGAAGCTTGCAAAGCAGACCAACCACAATTAAGACAACGATGCGTGTACTGTAGTAAGTACGAGGACAATTGTTGGAACAACATTTGCATAAAATGTATGTCAGGGGCACTCATCTTGTGTGATCGCATTGGTGTGTTTTATAGTAGTTGGACTCACCATAATAGGGACTGTTGGTGTCTTAATTATAAATAAATTATATTATTTGTATATATGTATGTGTGTATGTAATATATATTATAACCATAAACTGTAAATATATTTTTAGTATTGTAATAACATATTATTTTGTAGGAAACTTTTAAAATTATACAAAAAAAAAAATGATTATTTTTAATTTTTTTACAATTTAAAATGAAGGAAATAAATTAAATAAATATTTAAGAGTTTATTAAGTAAATAAATGTATTAAATGACTTACAATTAATTTATTTACTAAAACTATTTATTAAATTATTTACAATGTTTAATTTATATGGATGCCTAATCTGTTCCCTCGCAGACATTATCGCACTCTATCAAGAGCTGATAATCTGACCAGTGGCTCTGGTCAGGTGATGGCTGGCCGTCTGGATCGTAGAACACCGTTTCCATAGACCATGCTGATGGTGATGTTGCCCTATCAGTGCTGCTGTCCGGGGGGTTATCTTGGTCTCCCTGGTCCTCGCCTAGATTCTCACCTATCCAATAAGATGAAGGTGATATTGGTCTGTCGTCAATGCTATCTGGGGTAGCTTGGTCATCCTGGTCCTCTTCGTCTTCCTGGTCCTCTTCGTCTATCGAATACGATGGAGGTGACCGTTCCCACCAATCACTGCTGTCTGGGTCGTATTCACTAGGCATTGACCAGGTCGATGACGTTGATTTTGAGTCGGTGCTGGAGGAGACGCAATTTACTTGAGAAGTGTCCATGATGTTAATAATTTTAAATCTGACAAACAAGAGCGTTGCTGTGTGTTATATAAAGCAAACTAATCTCCACCCCCAGCAGTGGCGCCTCCTACAAACATTACTTTACAGGCACCTCTATTATTGATGATGGAGAGGGGGTAAACATTTAATGTATAGTGTTTTACTGAATCAATGAATAAGTCAGGTTGGCCGAGTGGTTAAGGTGTCAAACTTCACTAATTAAAATTCATAATAACACGTATCCTATGATTGGATATGAATACCCCCTCTATTATTTTAGAGTGACTCCCTCCCCACACTACTATATATATGGGAGTAATATTAAACCAAACTTAGTTGCATTTACTATTTCTATCTATATACCACGTATCGAAATGGCAAATCCATCTATTATATCTATTCTAAGACGGTTGGCGCAAGAAGATTCCAATAATTGGATGCTGTTTAATCATGAGGCTGCGGAGATGGGGGTACCTGCTGAGGCTGTGGAGATTGGAGCACCTGCTGATGTTGATGCCAATGGTGCCAACATCGATATCCAGGAAGTCATCGAAGGCGGCGAAAATGGTATAGTGGACGATGGAGTCGACGAAATGGTGGACGATGGTATAGAAGTCGATGTTGCGGACCTCATCGAGGAAGACCAGCACGAGATGGCTTTCCAGATAAAAGATATGGTGGCTGGTACAATGGACAAGGTGTGTGCTACAGCGGCCTTCGTTGTGGTATGCAGCATTGACCAGGGAAAATACTTTATGTGCACTAGGTGCTACGTATCGTATTCTCGCATGGTCGTAGAGGGGGCTGTTCACCAACACGCAAGTCTGCACAACACGGTTGAGTGGTGGGACGTACCTACCATAAAGTGCAAAGCTTGTGGCGATGACACAGTGACAGTCGGTGCCATCGAAGGTTGTTTTGTGTGCAATAATACTGGAAAAAGAACAGTACCCATATAATAATATTAGATTTTCTAGTTTGTACTTTTTATATTATTTTTTATGTTTGTTTAATTTTTAATTATATTTAATTAATTTTATGTTTTATGTTATATGTATATTTGTATCATTCTTATAATATAGATTGTAGGAAAATAAAAAGGAATTAAAACATTTATGTGTATGTTTATTATCTTTCAAGTGTTAAAAAAAAAAAAAAAAAAAAAAATGATTATTTTTAATTTTTTTACAATTTAAAATGAAGGAAATAAATTAAATAAATATTAATAAAGTATATTCATTTTATTATTCATTTGTGACACATATTAAAATATTTCAATCGACATAACTATATAATGATACATTAATATATTTTTCTAGTTAATGACAATTTTAAACAATAGAAGCTATATCAACCCACGAATTGTGTTCTACAGATAGCCCCAACCACTTTACCAGCACTTTATTTCCTTTCTTCTTTAATACATTTTCAACTAGATACACATCGGGGTATTTTGCTTTTAGTAGCTCCATTTCATAAAAACATCCCTTGATTGGGTGTCCAAACAAGTCTTCTATCAGGTAAGTTGTGGGATTTGTTATGTTTATTTTGGTAATTTTAAAAAGTTCTGTTGAAAAGTTCGGTGTAAACCCTTTATCAAATACACCTTTATACTTGCTAATACGAACTATATCACCGAGATGAAATTTCGGTTTCAGAGCATCAGAGCAATCTTAATATAATTATATACGTTTAAATGTGTAGTTGGTTTGACATCAATGGGCTTTCTGCCAGTTGTACGATGGACTTTGTCATTGTAACTTTTTGTAACGTTTGGTAGGATATCGAGCCATTTATATTTACCCATAGCTGAGAATTCTTTATACAACCAATTTTTTAATGTGCGGATTACTCGCTCAACAATTGCTGCTTTTTTTGTGCTATACGTAGAATAATGATTAATTTCGTGCCGCTTCATTAATGCGGAGAACTTTCTGTTATAGAATTCAGTACCATTATCGGTCTGTAAATTTCTCGGTGAATAATTTGCTTCTTGAATAATAGTCTGCATAGCCTTGGTAACTTCTACAGCTGCTTTATTTTTAATAGGTTTGGTCCATACGTACTTGGAATAGCAGTCAATCACTACAAGAATATAACGATACCCTCTATTTTTATCAGCGTATGGCTGCATTTCAGCTAGGTCTGCTTGCCACAAATCACCAAACCCCTTAATTATGGTTCGCCTTCTACGAAAATTTCGTCGAGCATTTCTATGTAACTCGTTAACAACTTGTAATTTTTCGCTGCTAACCTCCATTATAAAATTGTCTTCAGCTATATATCAACTTCAGGCATTAGTTCTGGTGGAAATGCTAGGCCTCCGGATTGCACCTTCTTTGGTTGGAGTTCGGTGGCAATATGCTCTAATTTAGAGATTCTAGTGATTAAAGTATTGCGATTGTTTATGGCCGAACGTTTAACTTCAGAAATTGCTTTATCAACATATTTCCTCATTTCTATTTTCATTTTCTGCATCATCTCATTATTTTGTTTATTGAAAATAGCGCGATTTTCTTCTCCACTTCTTATAAGTCCCACATCAACATATTTTTTCATTTCCCCAATAATTACATCGGTTGTATCAAAAATAGCTTTGGCAGCATTTTCATCATTTGTTTGTAGACGCTTGTTAACGTAATTACATGTTGCACCATCTTGATCATCGACAGGTTCCCCTAAATTTTTTAAACGCTTATTTTCAATATCATAGTGATTATCTCTGGTAAGTTTAAAACCCACGCCAGGTAATCCACGATGGGCTATTAACTTACTCGCACTAATTCTTTTGCTGCGTCCAAATTTGTCGATAGTGTTTACAGTAGACATTTCTGACTGCATCTGATCCAGTTTATAAAATTTCAGACTATATAATACTTATTAAGTATAATGATACTATGTTTTATTTCATCTTTAATACACTATTTTTTCTTCCCTAAGTTCTGATATTATTTCTATTATTTCATTGTCGTGGTTGTTATTTCCCGCTATTTTCGAACTCCATAGTAGACGTAGACGATCCACGAGTTCGCTGGGTTTATTCCAAAAAATATATTCTTTATCTTTATTTCTGTACAATTTGTGGGTAGGTACACGTTTTAAGCCGTGACCACTTGTTGACGATCGTGTCGCAATTGTAGAAGATGTTAATGGTTTGATAATTTTGTGAAATTTTCCACGCTTAGTAGTGTTATAGCCATTCGCTACATCGAATTTTTTGTAAGGTGCCTTTGTTTTTCTTAGTATTTCTCCATATATCTTACTCCATTCATCATCGAGAACACCCTCTCTATTATCATCTAAAATTGTTGGGCGTTTTAGAAATATTAGATCGTACAATTTAGGACTACCTAGATACACGCCAAGTTTCTTATTGCCATACCATAGCGTAATATTTCCATGGGAAAAACGTATTTCGGCATTGCCCATCAGCAGTTTGCCTGTCTTGGGATCTACACGCACTCCATATAAACTATCATACTTGGAATCACCAGATTTTAAATTTTGTATATGTCTTTTTACAACCTCATGTCTTTTTTCTAGTTTACTAGCTGGAGAAGTTTCGGATACAGGGGTTGTTCTTATTGACGATGGTGGTGTTTCCATAATGGGGATATAATGTGGAACATCATCACCACCTACATACTTATCGGATCCTTCTTCAGAAGCACTCTCCCATGATACAGCCCTCTGGGTGGACACCCTTGATGATGATGGTTTTGAATGTAATTGTTGGATATGAGATTTGTTCTCTGCTGCTGAAGATATAACATTTAAAGGTTCAGTTATCGGTTGGTAGATCTTTTCAAGTGTTACGTGCATCTCCATATCTTTGTTCTTGATATAGTTAAACTTCTTCCGCACAGCATCTGTTGCCTCAATCAGCTGTCGCTTGAGTGTTATTTCGCTACTGGGATGTGCAAGATTGTTATATTTTTTATTATCTTTGGTAACCTTCATCTTAGCGCATACGTAAACGAAGTAATCCTAACGACGTATGTAATTCAAGTGAAGTTTTTAATAAAATGCATTATGGATATATGAAGCTATCAAACCCTTTTCTATATCGCCCACCTTGTACTTCTCTATCCTTATCAATCACTAGAAATCCATATTTGTCATTCCAGCACTTTGCACACATATTTTGAAATACTGTAAACGTTACATCAGGTGACACATGATCGGAAAAGATGTGATGCAGATTCATGTCGTCCTGTTTAAAGACAACAATTAAATTACTATTGTCTCTTATTAGCTGCTTCGGGATTCGAGAGTATGTCTAGCCAAGATAAAAACAATCCACATTTCTATGTCGGCCCATACTGAAATATCCCCTTATAACATCTTGTTTCTCACATATTACATCGTCAAATATAAACACAGACTCTGGCTTTGCCTCGGATGGTTCCACTATTTGCGTACCATTACTAAATGTATAAAATCCTAACCCCTCAATCGGCGCTAATACATTACGTAGATACTCATACTTGGGTTGATTTATAGACTTTGAGTATAGGTAAATATTTAAAAAACGTAAACCTAAACGATGCGTGATCAAAGATATTAAGACATTTGTTTTCCCACAATTCGAGGGTCCTATTATGAGGGCACGTACAGTTGAAGGTAGTAGTGGTCCATGGCGATTATCAGCACTTAACCCACGCCCAACTTTTTCATCCAAATTATCTATAGAAAGCGTTTGTTTCTGTTTCACAATGTGCATTGTACCGCGGCTAAATGTTATATAAGTAGATGTGTGATTTACAACTCTTATTTAAATGGTTTCTACGATACGATACACACGTGAAAAACGTACGAAGCGCGGTGGAGGATTAGTTAATTCCCTGATTAATAAGCTCCCCGTCGAGTTGCATTTGCCAGGTTATCAATTTTGTGGTCCAGGCACAGATTTAAATAAAAGGTTAGCACGAGGTGATTCTGGCATAAATCAGCTCGATAAAGCGTGTAAGCAACACGATATTGCATACGACAAAAATAGCAGTAATCAAGCAGCCCGCCATAAAGCAGACTATCAGCTTGAACAGGCTGCGTGGAAACGGGTGAAATCCAAAGACGCAGGACGTGGAGAAAAGGCAGCTGCTTGGTTAGTCACAACTATAATGAAGGGAAAACAACGTCTTGGTATGGGATGTAATTCAACAATATCTCGCAATCCAATAAGGAAACGAATCATCAAGAAAACAAAGAAAGGTAAGAAGAATGTTAAAAAGACAGCGTTTGGATCTGGGATAGTACGAAAAGTGCGTGACACACTGCGAAATGCTGGAGGCAAAAAAGTAAAAGACCAAAAGAAGGTGGTTGAAATTGCTCTAAAAGCTGCACGTCGATATATAAAACAGGCCGGTGGAAAACGCAATATTCAAACACCTCGAATTATACCAATTCCAAAAGTTGGTGGTATTTTACCTCTAATACCCATTTTTGCTGGATTATCTGCATTGGGTAGTTTGGCTGGTACGGCTGCTGGTATTGCTAAAGCTGTAAATGATGTGAAAAAGGGTAGAGAAGAATTAGCTGAAGCAAATCGGCACAACAGAAGTATGGAAGCAATAGCTATGAAAAGTGGTAAGGGGATGTATATGAAGCCATACCGAAAGGGGATGGGTCTTTATCTAAAACAGAATTCAAAAAACTAATAGACTCCCTACCTCGGAGACCTCTTACCGACATTGATCTTAAATATTATGCTAATAAAATGAAGGTAGCATACTTTCGAGGTGTATTTATGCGTGACTCACTACCAAGACATGGGCCACATTACAATGAATCCGCAATAATCAATTTGGATAGTATATATGGTCCTGGGACACATTGGGTGGCATATAAAAAACGAGGTAGTTTAGTAAATTATTTTGATAGTTTTGGCGACTTACCCCCACCTATAGAATTAGTTACATATTTCAATAACGATTCAAGGAGGGCCAACCAAATATTCTATAACTACAAACGTGTACAGAATTTTAACACAGTGTTGTGTGGACATTTGTGTTTAAAGTTTCTCTCTACGAAACAAATATAAAACGCCATGGAACTGAAATCTATGACCCCAGCAATAGATCGAGAAGGTATCAAGCGAATGGGTCACTCACTAATTGCATTCTCCCGTTTGCGTAGTCTGTTGAAGATGAGCAAACAACAACTAGCAGATATGCCCAAAGAGGTGATGATTGGGTTGGCTTCACATGAAATTGCATTAGTATGGGATAAGCTACCTACA
Source organism: Rhagium mordax (assembly GCA_963680705.1). Taxonomy (NCBI): domain Eukaryota; kingdom Metazoa; phylum Arthropoda; class Insecta; order Coleoptera; family Cerambycidae; genus Rhagium; species Rhagium mordax. Next base: position 105,417,374 of record OY796656.1, on the reverse strand, counting down.
CATCTTCAGAACGATGTCGATATATTAAAATATCAATATTGTACAGAACATTACCTTAATGATTATGAAAGCAATGTTGACGTAAATGATGGTCCAACACCTAGAAAAATGTTTTGCTGCTATTGTAAGGTAAACGATGTAAATGTGGCATCCAATAACAATGTAAATATATTACCATCAACTTCTAAGAAGAGGAAATTATACCATTATTGCTGTAATCCACAATAAATTGGGTAACACAATTTAATTATATCAGTCATGTCGTACACGTTCACACTAACGAGCCGCTTAAGTGAGCTAAGTGTCAACTTTGATCCACCCATTGAACTGGATAGGAGCAGTCGTCATGGGTTAGGTTTAATTGGATTCTACTCTTACAACTCCATATACAATGTGGATGAAACAAATAACATCTTCCAATATAGGGTTAGTGCTAAAGATACATTCACTACTGTTCACATACCTCTGGGGGCTTATGAAATTGATGAAATCTATGCTGCAATGTTGAAAGCTATGAATATTGATGGAAAGGATTACACGCAAATATTCACTTTAAGGGCAAACAACAATACCTTAAAGTGCGAGATTTTGTCAAAGTATGAAGTAGATTTTAGACAACCAAATTCAATAGGAAGTCTGTTGGGATTTGGACAAATATATTTACAACCAAATAAAAATTACGAATCAACACAGCCTGTTGATATTATGAAAGTAAGGATGATACGCGTAGATTGCAATATTATTTCTGGAGCTTATCTGAATGCAGAAGAGTCACACACTCTCTTTGAATTTGACATAGACGTTGAGCCTGGCTACAAACTTACTAGAGAACCCAAAAATATCATATATTTACCTGTTAGACCTAAAGGGTGTCAGTTAATAGACAACATCACACTACGCATACTGGACGACAACGGTGATTTGATCGATTTTCGAGGTGAGAAAATTATTGTAAGGCTAGAATTGAAGAAAGTCGGATATCACCAACCAAATGGGTTTTAGATATAAACAGCGACAGCAAGTACATCACCATCAGTATGATACTGTAGCGAACAACAGTATAGATAAAAAGAAAGGGAGATGTGGAAAGCAATTCATTCAAAGTCTATACCTTAAACAGTTAAGACATAGATTGTCAGTTGAGGATCAAGCCTTTTTAAAATCTATTGGATTAAAACTGCGAAAAAATTGGTCATAATAATGGTGGCTACTGCAACTAGTGACAAACTTGAGGTGTTTGATGAACCTGTGTTAGATCATTCCCTAGTTAGCCTACATGAGCATACATATAAACCATATGGATCCCCATATTACAGAAACTCTGATGAAATACGTATTCCCATCAATTTTCAAGATGTTATACTCGACATTTCAGAAAGTTATATATACATAGAGGGAAAATTTACTCCTAGCGACACCACAAAGCGTTGTTATTTATCCAATAATGCACTAACATTTCTCTTTGAAGAGATACGACTGGAAATGGGTGGTGAACAAGTAGCAGTAGTTAGAAGACCTGGTATTACTACCACAATGAAAACTATGGTGTCGTATGGGCAAACGCATGCACGCTCATTAATAACAACAGGTTGGGGTCTCACTCAAACGAGACAAGATATTTTAGATACCGCCAGTCACGTGTTCAGTGGCAAACTACCCCTTAAGTTCCTTATGGGTTTTGCAGAAGATTATACCAAAGGCATTCTGAATGTGAAGCAAGAATTAATTATGATAATTGCACGCTCATTTAAAGACTCCTATATCGGTGAGGTTGATGCAGAGTTGGAAATCAGCAAAATTGAGTGGAAGATAAGGCACATTGTACCTGAAGATCGACAAAAGTTAAAATTATTGAATCGAATTAATAAAAGTGGTAATAATACCAAAGTTAAGATGGTCTACCGTGCGTGGGATTTTTATGAGCTTCCCTGTCTACGCGATACTACCTATGACATATGGGCTCTTAAACTCTCCACCCGTCTTGAAAGCCCACTTTTCATCCTTCTTGGCTTTCAAGGCACTGATCAGGCCAATGATAGAACAAAGGATGTTACACAGTTCAAACACGCAGACATAAATAATATTCGACTATTTCTAAACTCTGAAGTATATCCATATGAACGTTGGAATTTAGATTTCGATAAGAAGCTCGATTCTGCAGCATATTATGCTTATGAGAACTTCCAACGTAGTTACTATGATAAAGATATGAGCGAACCCATGATGGATCTTGGGGAATTCAGGAAGAATCCTTTGTTTGTCATTGATTGTTCACACCAACCTGTTGCAGTGAAATCATCTACTGTCGACATAAAAATAGAATTTGAAACACGAAAAGCGAAATTTCCGGAACAAACTCGAGTGTATGCACTTATACTTCATGATACATATTTAAGTTATAACGCATTAGATGGCTCGGTTCAGAATGGTTTTCTCGATGTCAAGTAAAAAAAGAAAATATTTATTATTGTGGAATTAAGTAGTGCAACCTATTTCTATCAAGATATCTGGATAATTTTATCAACAATAATCATGATGTACTTGCAACTGTTTATTTTCTCAGAATGTAATTGTAGAATTAAATATAAAATTAAAATAAAAACTGTTCTAATTATACTATGATTGTATTTTTTGTTGTGTAATAAGAAATATGAAATAAAATGAATGTAATCTTTTAATGTGTATTTTATTTATTCAGTTTTATAATATAATATAAAATACAGAATATTGTTTACTACAGATACATACAATATTTGGTGTAATAAATATGACAATAGAAGATGAATATTATTTATGTATCTACATTGTTATCTTCTACATCAGACTGGTCGAGTTGATATTTTTCAATAATATTCTTAGGTAGGTACTCCATTATCTCGTATAGAAAATGTTTTAGTTCCACTCTGTCCATATGCTCACAAAACTCATCCAAATTTAAGAAGCCACGGGAATATCTACCACATAGATTTACACCAATGCTATACGCTTTAGAAGCTTCTTTAACCCGTCGAACTTCTTCAGCGTCGAAGCAGATATTCATATCATAATTTAATGAAACCAATGCATCCCTTATTAAGTCATCTAGTTTACAAGACAATCTCTCAATGGCAGATTTAATGTCTTCTGCAGGGGTCCATGTTTGGGTTGAATATTGCATCCACATCTTTGCTGCGTACCTACAAATAAAAAATGAAATGTAAAAAAATACATAAAAAACAGCACTAAATGGACTTACGTTTGAGCTATTGGTGTACACGAAGTAAAAATATGTTGTACAAATGTCAATTTAGATATATCAGAATCTTTATAGGCTAACAAGTGATACTATTCTATAATACTCCTAGCATTCTTCCACAATATTCCATTTCTACTTAATACTTAAACTTAGCTAACTTAAATACTTTACGATTATTTTTGTTTGAGAATTAAACACCGAAACTTATTAATGGACTAGATTTTGCTCCAGGATAAGCTGGAGAACTTTGTCCTAAATATGTCAATGTAACTTTACCATTTGACGAATTTATTTTATCGATAGTGTTCTCACATATAATTTCCACAAACCGTTTCGGTAAAAATGATTTAAAAGTCGTAATTGAACTTTCCTCAAACAAAGTTACTATGATTGATTTTCCAAATCTTGTATTAACCAAAGATATTTTTTTTATGATATAAGGTTTATTTAAAATTAACGCTGAAATGGATCTTTGCTCTAAAACCTGCATATCTTGATTTATTAGCTCATTAAGTGCTAATAAGTCAACTTCGGAAATTGCCATATTTAAAATGAATATAATGAAAGAATTATAAAGAGTAATATAAGATATTGCTCACTTGAAATAACTGAAGTCACTGACTGCACTAGGCTGATTTGTTAGCTGTAGATGGTTCACGATAGAACACGATAGAAATGATTTTGTGTTGCGACTACATCTTCTTTATAGCAGTCTAGCTGAGCTACCCCACCACCACTACTTGGAGTACTCATACACATATTGGTACATACACTAATTACAACTACAATTGCATTGCACCACTCCAATTACCTCTATTGCAATTACATCAGTCTAATTACTGCACATTACTCTACTTACCTCTATTGCAACTACATCAGGCTAATTACCGACAATACTCTAATTACCTCTATTGCAATTACATCAGTCTAATTACCTACATTACTCTAATTACCCTAGTTACCCCCCACCACAAAAAAAAAAAAAAGGGTGGGGGGAGACCCAGCTCCGCCATTACTACTCTACTGTTGTGATTCTTGCTAATTTAATTTTTTGCAAATACTTAAAATATAAACAACAAAAATTGAATGCAAAATTTTACAAAATCCGATGTTTTGTCTTTGTTTTTGGTAATCCTTAGTTGTTTTTTAAATTCCGATTTACTTATTGTACACTATATCTTTGTACAGTGCAAAATAATAATTTCAACAGTTAGTCTTAAATAATTAAATAATGTAAAGAAATTCAATTTTACTGAGAAAATAATAAACAGATTTGTATATTATACAATGTTTTATTCTCTACCACCTTTCTCCAACAATAAACAAATTTAATATTGATTTCCAATAATTTGTTCAATTTTATTATACTTACTTTTCAATTCCTGAAGAGGAAAATGTACTTCGCCGGGAGCTCACCAGAGAAAATCGTTTTAATGATTATCCGTCGAATAGTCAATCTGATCTTCAGCCGAAACATTTTCGTCCGAGCGCTCTTGATAAATTAAAGTATTCACATAATCGGTTAGCTACTAACGTCCACCAATTCAAACATACATTAGTAAGAAAACGAGACTTAGGTCTCATTCTCCGTCCATGCAACAAAAATATTCTATGGTGTAGTATTTTGGAAATAACCGTAAAATGTACTATCTAAGTGTCTAATCATAATAGAGTCTGTAGAATTCAGATTAATAGTAATATAATAAGTTATTTTACGCCGTTGAGTGCTAGTGATCTCGCTAGGAAGATAAAATCTTCTCGAAGTAAATAACTTCGGGTCAGAAGAGACTAACTACCCCGCAGAACAGCTTTAACTGGAGGTGATAAGGCACCAGGATAAAAGTAATAGTCGCCTTGTAAAACTAGGAACGGATATCTTTGCCCCTCCGTACCGATCAGGCAGTACACTTGCGTGTACTGCCTGATCGGTACGTTTTTGAGAACGTCCGCATCCTCGTCTCTGTACGATTATTGCCAGTAGCCATATATTTAACAATATACCATTGTAGCACATCCAGTACCGTTTGTTTAGGTTTCTATCACATTTCCTTGTACATTTGACTTAATAAATATTTTGTATTTTACTTTGAAAATTACGCGTTATTATTTCAAGTGTGGGAAAAACTGATTAGACCCGTATGAGAAATTGCCCATACCTACCGCTACAATTAGCAATTCTTTTCAAAGAACCCTATATCATTGCGTTTCTCCTCTGCAGTTCTATCCAGGACTTTTCTGGAAACCGCCAGGAGAGAAAATGTTGCTTCTTGCACTATAAAAGAAGAAACTGACACCCGAGATTTTGTTCTGGAAAGCTGGAAGGTAACAAAAAGCGTCACAATTCATTTAATTTTTTTTTCCAGTAAAGAAAATAATTTCCTTTTAGAGTTTTTTTACCACCAAGTTTTATTTTTATTACGTTTTATTTTCCCCTCTATGCGTTTCTTTACGGCTGGAAGTTTTACCAGTGAAGTATTTACCTCCTGAGCGACATACACTTTTGTTTCGCGCTCGTTTGAGGGTTATATTTGAGAGCTGCCAAACCCAAACTTTCAGATGCTCCGACATCATACACCTTTCTGCAGGAATCATCACCGTTCACTTCAGACCAGCAAATATTTGAGAGACGCCATGCCAGGGAACTCGCAAGTCTTGCTTTATTTATATAATATAGGTATAAACCACATATATATATATATATATATATATATATATATATATATATATATATATATATATATATATATATATATATATATATACAAATGAACAAAATTCACAGGGATTCCCGCAACCGCAGACACGTGTTTCGGACTTATTGGTCCTCATCAGTACGGTGTAGCTAAGTTCAAGGATGTAAGTGACTTAGAAGTATCAAAAGGAAATAGTTAATTCGAAAGACATTGACCAGAATGACACAGACTACGACGATGAAGCAACAACAGCAATAGCAACAACCTCCTCCTGTTTAGAGTCAAAACCCCCTATAGCCGCCACTAGGTCAATATGACCCACTATAGTTGTCACTGGATTTCAACCCAACCACAGCTGTCACAAGATTGCCGCCATGCCGACGCACTTCATCGCAACAGTCCAAACCACTCTGACCTATCAGTTAGAAAAAACTGGAAGGAAGCAAAGGAAAACCAGTTACAGGAGCCAGTTACACATTTGAGGCTTCAATCGGAAGACCCTGAATTCCAGGGCATCAACACAACATCGCCACGGAGGTAAATATAACTACCTGCATGGAAGTCCAACCCTGGGACAATATAAAAGCAAAAGTCGGTAGTTATTAGACGCGGGGAGTACATAAACAAATGAACAAAATTCACAGGGATTCCCGCAACCGCAGACACGTGTTTCGGACTTATTGGTCCTCATCAGTACGGTGTAGCTAAGTTCAAGGATGTAAGTGACTTAGAAGTATCAAAAGGAAACAGTTAATTCGAAAGACATTGACCAGAATGACACAGACTACGACGATGAAGCAACAACAGCAATAGCAACAACCTCCTCCTGTTTAGAGTCAAAACCCCCTATAGCCGCCACTAGGTCAATATGACCCACTATAGTTGTCACTGGATTTCAACCCAACCACAGCTGTCACAAGATTGCCGCCATGCCGACGCACTTCATCGCAACAGTCCAAACCACTCTGACCTATCAGTTAGAAAAAACTGGAAGGAAGCAAAGGAAAACCAGTTACAGGAGCCAGTTACACATTTGAGGCTTCAATCGGAAGACCCTGAATTCCAGGGCATCAACACAACATCGCCACGGAGGTAAATATAACTACCTGCATGGAAGTCCAACCCTGGGACAATATAAAAGCAAAAGTCGGTAGTTATTAGACGCGGGGAGTACATAAACAAATGAACAAAATTCACAGGGATTCCCGCAACCGCAGACACGTGTTTCGGACTTATTGGTCCTCATCAGTACGGTGTAGCTAAGTTCAAGGATGTAAGTGACTTAGAAGTATCAAAAGGAAACAGTTAATTCGAAAGACATTGACCAGAATGACACAGACTACGACGATGAAGCAACAACAGCAATAGCAACAACCTCCTCCTGTTTAGAGTCAAAACCCCCTATAGCCGCCACTAGGTCAATATGACCCACTATAGTTGTCACTGGATTTCAACCCAACCACAGCTGTCACAAGATTGCCGCCATGCCGACGCACTTCATCGCAACAGTCCAAACCACTCTGACCTATCAGTTAGAAAAAACTGGAAGGAAGCAAAGGAAAACCAGTTACAGGAGCCAGTTACACATTTGAGGCTTCAATCGGAAGACCCTGAATTCCAGGGCATCAACACAACATCGCCACGGAGGTAAATATAACTACCTGCATGGAAGTCCAACCCTGGGACAATATAAAAGCAAAAGTCGGTAATTATTAGACGCGGGGAGTACATAAACAAATGAACAAAATTCACAGGGATTCCCGCAACCGCAGACACGTGTTTCGGACTTATTGGTCCTCATCAGTACGGTGTAGTAGTTCAAGGATGTAAGTGACTTAGAAGTATCAAAAGGAAACAGTTAATTCGAAAGACATTGACCAGAATGACACAGACTACGACGATGAAGCAACAACAGCAATAGCAACAACCTCCTCCTGTTTAGAGTCAAAACCCCCTATAGCCGCCACTAGGTCAATATGACCCACTATAGTTGTCACTGGATTTCAACCCAACCACAGCTGTCACAAGATTGCCGCCATGCCGACGCACTTCATCGCAACAGTCCAAACCACTCTGACCTATCAGTTAGAAAAAACTGGAAGGAAGCAAAGGAAAACCAGTTACAGGAGCCAGTTACACATTTGAGGCTTCAATCGGAAGACCCTGAATTCCAGGGCATCAACACAACATCGCCACGGAGGTAAATATAACTACCTGCATGGAAGTCCAACCCTGGGACAATATAAAAGCAAAAGTCGGTAGTTATTAGACGCGGGGAGTACATAAACAAATGAACAAAATTCACAGGGATTCCCGCAACCGCAGACACGTGTTTCGGACTTATTGGTCCTCATCAGTACGGTGTAGCTAAGTTCAAGGATGTAAGTGACTTAGAAGTATCAAAAGGAAACAGTTAATTCGAAAGACATTGACCAGAATGACACAGACTACGACGATGAAGCAACAACAGCAATAGCAACAACCTCCTCCTGTTTAGAGTCAAAACCCCCTATAGCCGCCACTAGGTCAATATGACCCACTATAGTTGTCACTGGATTTCAACCCAACCACAGCTGTCACAAGATTGCCGCCATGCCGACGCACTTCATCGCAACAGTCCAAACCACTCTGACCTATCAGTTAGAAAAAACTGGAAGGAAGCAAAGGAAAACCAGTTACAGGAGCCAGTTACACATTTGAGGCTTCAATCGGAAGACCCTGAATTCCAGGGCATCAACACAACATCGCCACGGAGGTAAATATAACTACCTGCATGGAAGTCCAACCCTGGGACAATATAAAAGCAAAAGTCGGTAGTTATTAGACGCGGGGAGTACATAAACAAATGAACAAAATTCACAGGGATTCCCGCAACCGCAGACACGTGTTTCGGACTTATTGGTCCTCATCAGTACGGTGTAGCTAAGTTCAAGGATGTAAGTGACTTAGAAGTATCAAAAGGAAACAGTTAATTCGAAAGACATTGACCAGAATGACACAGACTACGACGATGAAGCAACAACAGCAATAGCAACAACCTCCTCCTGTTTAGAGTCAAAACCCCTTATAGCCGCCACTAGGTCAATATGACCCACTATAGTTGTCACTGGATTTCAACCCAACCACAGCTGTCACAAGATTGCCGCCATGCCGACGCACTTCATCGCAACAGTCCAAACCACTCTGACCTATCAGTTAGAAAAAACTGGAAGGAAGCAAAGGAAAACCAGTTACAGGAGCCAGTTACACATTTGAGGCTTCAATCGGAAGACCCTGAATTCCAGGGCATCAACACAACATCGCCACGGAGGTAAATATAACTACCTGCATGGAAGTCCAACCCTGGGACAATATAAAAGCAAAAGTCGGTAGTTATTAGACGCGGGGAGTACATAAACAAATGAACAAAATTCACAGGGATTCCCGCAACCGCAGACACGTGTTTCGGACTTATTGGTCCTCATCAGTACGGTGTAGCTAAGTTCAAGGATGTAAGTGACTTAGAAGTATCAAAAGGAAACAGTTAATTCGAAAGACATTGACCAGAATGACACAGACTACGACGATGAAGCAACAACAGCAATAGCAACAACCTCCTCCTGTTTAGAGTCAAAACCCCCTATAGCCGCCACTAGGTCAATATGACCCACTATAGTTGTCACTGGATTTCAACCCAACCACAGCTGTCACAAGATTGCCGCCATGCCGACGCACTTCATCGCAACAGTCCAAACCACTCTGACCTATCAGTTAGAAAAAACTGGAAGGAAGCAAAGGAAAACCAGTTACAGGAGCCAGTTACACATTTGAGGCTTCAATCGGAAGACCCTGAATTCCAGGGCATCAACACAACATCGCCACGGAGGTAAATATAACTACCTGCATGGAAGTCCAACCCTGGGACAATATAAAAGCAAAAGTCGGTAGTTATTAGACGCGGGGAGTACATAAACAAATGAACAAAATTCACAGGGATTCCCGCAACCGCAGACACGTGTTTCGGACTTATTGGTCCTCATCAGTACGGTGTAGCTAAGTTCAAGGATGTAAGTGACTTAGAAGTATCAAAAGGAAACAGTTAATTCGAAAGACATTGACCAGAATGACACAGACTACGACGATGAAGCAACAACAGCAATAGCAACAACCTCCTCCTGTTTAGAGTCAAAACCCCCTATAGCCGCCACTAGGTCAATATGACCCACTATAGTTGTCACTGGATTTCAACCCAACCACAGCTGTCACAAGATTGCCGCCATGCCGACGCACTTCATCGCAACAGTCCAAACCACTCTGACCTATCAGTTAGAAAAAACTGGAAGGAAGCAAAGGAAAACCAGTTACAGGAGCCAGTTACACATTTGAGGCTTCAATCGGAAGACCCTGAATTCCAGGGCATCAACACAACATCGCCACGGAGGTAAATATAACTACCTGCATGGAAGTCCAACCCTGGGACAATATAAAAGCAAAAGTCGGTAGTTATTAGACGCGGGGAGTACATAAACAAATGAACAAAATTCACAGGGATTCCCGCAACCGCAGACACGTGTTTCGGACTTATTGGTCCTCATCAGTACGGTGTAGCTAAGTTCAAGGATGTAAGTGACTTAGAAGTATCAAAAGGAAACAGTTAATTCGAAAGACATTGACCAGAATGACACAGACTACGACGATGAAGCAACAACAGCAATAGCAACAACCTCCTCCTGTTTAGAGTCAAAACCCCCTATAGCCGCCACTAGGTCAATATGACCCACTATAGTTGTCACTGGATTTCAACCCAACCACAGCTGTCACAAGATTGCCGCCATGCCGACGCACTTCATCGCAACAGTCCAAACCACTCTGACCTATCAGTTAGAAAAAACTGGAAGGAAGCAAAGGAAAACCAGTTACAGGAGCCAGTTACACATTTGAGGCTTCAATCGGAAGACCCTGAATTCCAGGGCATCAACACAACATCGCCACGGAGGTAAATATAACTACCTGCATGGAAGTCCAACCCTGGGACAATATAAAAGCAAAAGTCGGTAGTTATTAGACGCGGGGAGTACATAAACAAATGAACAAAATTCACAGGGATTCCCGCAACCGCAGACACGTGTTTCGGACTTATTGGTCCTCATCAGTACGGTGTAGCTAAGTTCAAGGATGTAAGTGACTTAGAAGTATCAAAAGGAAACAGTTAATTCGAAAGACATTGACCAGAATGACACAGACTACGACGATGAAGCAACAACAGCAATAGCAACAACCTCCTCCTGTTTAGAGTCAAAACCCCCTATAGCCGCCACTAGGTCAATATGACCCACTATAGTTGTCACTGGATTTCAACCCAACCACAGCTGTCACAAGATTGCCGCCATGCCGACGCACTTCATCGCAACAGTCCAAACCACTCTGACCTATCAGTTAGAAAAAACTGGAAGGAAGCAAAGGAAAACCAGTTACAGGAGCCAGTTACACATTTGAGGCTTCAATCGGAAGACCCTGAATTCCTTGAACTTAGCTACACCGTACTGATGAGGACCAATAAGTCCGAAACACGTGTCTGCGGTTGCGGGAATCCCTGTGAATTTTGTTCATTTGTTTATGTACTCCCCGCGTCTAATAACTACCGACTTTTGCTTTTATATTGTCCCAGGGTTGGACTTCCATGCAGGTAGTTATATTTACCTCCGTGGCGATGTTGTGTTGATGCCCTGGAATTCAGGGTCTTCCGATTGAAGCCTCAAATGTGTAACTGGCTCCTGTAACTGGTTTTCCTTTGCTTCCTTCCAGTTTTTTCTAACTGATAGGTCAGAGTGGTTTGGACTGTTGCGATGAAGTGCGTCGGCATGGCGGCAATCTTGTGACAGCTGTGGTTGGGTTGAAATCCAGTGACAACTATAGTGGGTCATATTGACCTAGTGGCGGCTATAGGGGGTTTTGACTCTAAACAGGAGGAGGTTGTTGCTATTGCTGTTGTTGCTTCATCGTCGTAGTCTGTGTCATTCTGGTCAATGTCTTTCGAATTAACTGTTTCCTTTTGATACTTCTAAGTCACTTACATCCTTGAACTTAGCTACACCGTACTGATGAGGACCAATAAGTCCGAAACACGTGTCTGCGGTTGCGGGAATCCCTGTGAATTTTGTTCATTTGTTTATGTACTCCCCGCGTCTAATAACTACCGACTTTTGCTTTTATATTGTCCCAGGGTTGGACTTCCATGCAGGTAGTTATATTTACCTCCGTGGCGATGTTGTGTTGATGCCCTGGAATTCAGGGTCTTCCGATTGAAGCCTCAAATGTGTAACTGGCTCCTGTAACTGGTTTTCCTTTGCTTCCTTCCAGTTTTTTCTAACTGATAGGTCAGAGTGGTTTGGACTGTTGCGATGAAGTGCGTCGGCATGGCGGCAATCTTGTGACAGCTGTGGTTGGGTTGAAATCCAGTGACAACTATAGTGGGTCATATTGACCTAGTGGCGGCTATAGGGGGTTTTGACTCTAAACAGGAGGAGGTTGTTGCTATTGCTGTTGTTGCTTCATCGTCGTAGTCTGTGTCATTCTGGTCAATGTCTTTCGAATTAACTGTTTCCTTTTGATACTTCTAAGTCACTTACATCCTTGAACTTAGCTACACCGTACTGATGAGGACCAATAAGTCCGAAACACGTGTCTGCGGTTGCGGGAATCCCTGTGAATTTTGTTCATTTGTTTATGTACTCCCCGCGTCTAATAACTACCGACTTTTGCTTTTATATTGTCCCAGGGTTGGACTTCCATGCAGGTAGTTATATTTACCTCCGTGGCGATGTTGTGTTGATGCCCTGGAATTCAGGGTCTTCCGATTGAAGCCTCAAATGTGTAACTGGCTCCTGTAACTGGTTTTCCTTTGCTTCCTTCCAGTTTTTTCTAACTGATAGGTCAGAGTGGTTTGGACTGTTGCGATGAAGTGCGTCGGCATGGCGGCAATCTTGTGACAGCTGTGGTTGGGTTGAAATCCAGTGACAACTATAGTGGGTCATATTGACCTAGTGGCGGCTATAGGGGGTTTTGACTCTAAACAGGAGGAGGTTGTTGCTATTGCTGTTGTTGCTTCATCGTCGTAGTCTGTGTCATTCTGGTCAATGTCTTTCGAATTAACTGTTTCCTTTTGATACTTCTAAGTCACTTACATCCTTGAACTTAGCTACACCGTACTGATGAGGACCAATAAGTCCGAAACACGTGTCTGCGGTTGCGGGAATCCCTGTGAATTTTGTTCATTTGTTTATGTACTCCCCGCGTCTAATAACTACCGACTTTTGCTTTTATATTGTCCCAGGGTTGGACTTCCATGCAGGTAGTTATATTTACCTCCGTGGCGATGTTGTGTTGATGCCCTGGAATTCAGGGTCTTCCGATTGAAGCCTCAAATGTGTAACTGGCTCCTGTAACTGGTTTTCCTTTGCTTCCTTCCAGTTTTTTCTAACTGATAGGTCAGAGTGGTTTGGACTGTTGCGATGAAGTGCGTCGGCATGGCGGCAATCTTGTGACAGCTGTGGTTGGGTTGAAATCCAGTGACAACTATAGTGGGTCATATTGACCTAGTGGCGGCTATAGGGGGTTTTGACTCTAAACAGGAGGAGGTTGTTGCTATTGCTGTTGTTGCTTCATCGTCGTAGTCTGTGTCATTCTGGTCAATGTCTTTCGAATTAACTGTTTCCTTTTGATACTTCTAAGTCACTTACATCCTTGAACTTAGCTACACCGTACTGATGAGGACCAATAAGTCCGAAACACGTGTCTGCGGTTGCGGGAATCCCTGTGAATTTTGTTCATTTGTTTATGTACTCCCCGCGTCTAATAACTACCGACTTTTGCTTTTATATATATATATATATATATATATATATATATATATATATATATATATATATATATATATATATATATATATATATATATATATATATATATATATATATATATATATATATATATATATATATATATATATATATATATATATATATATATATATATATATATATATATATATATATATATATATATATATATATATATATAGTATCATTTTTAATTTTCAACTTTTCTCTACTTCTGCCTAAAATTTTTTAAAGTAGAAATATATTATGATTAATATAATTAAATATTTGATTATTAAGCAGGCATATTTAATCATATTATTTAAAACATTTTACATAAATAGGCTCGCTTATGTAAGCTACGTTATAAGGAATTTATTAAATTATGAGTGATTAGTTTAGGGCAAGCTCGATTGCAGTAGCTATTAATGATACCAAAATGAACCAAAAATCATTGCAAGCAAGTCAAAATGCAGTTTGTGAAATTATTTTGCCCTATACAGCGTGTACCATTTTTGCAGAGCCGTTTTTATCTTAATTATTCAAATGGCACACCTGTATATTGTCACATATTTGGATTTGTTTTTTTTTAGGCTTTATAGGGTCTGAAGGTATATGCATGCATAATATGGTGCTACTGGAATATCTCGAATCAGCTGTTGGTATTTTATAAATAGGACATACAGTATATTTTTTAATATTTAACATATCACAAATTTAACATTAGGCATATTTATCAGTCAAGGTTACCGGGTAAGTGTGCTACTTAAGGCATGGTAAACGTTCAAAATCTCGAAAGATTCCAGCGACACCTTTCTTGCCTCAGGTTATTGCAAATATTTTAACGCCGTCCACAAATAATTGTGTTAAAGAGCTGATATTGATGATATTTATATCTGTTTGTAATTATTATTATTGATGAATGGTAATATAATTTGCCAAAATATGTTTAAATATATAAATATTGAATAATATATAATATTACTTATAATATAATAATAAATAGTATCAGAATATTTTTCATTTTCAGGGGAAGGTTATCAAGCAACGTTGATAAAGTTCCCTGTTCAATTATTCTTCCATGCGTTTGGTACATTTCACTTTAATGTTTTTTACACTTTTTCACGCTGTATAATGAAATTTAAATTAAGTTCCGTTGTATCATCCTAATTTTTTATTTAATAATAATACCATCGTATCCATTTCATCTCGAACGATAAAGTTATGAAATTCGTTACACAACCTCATTAGATATTGTCTAAAAGTTATTAGTAGCATCGTTCAATTTTATTTCCTTTCTTATTTGGGATTTATTACCACACTTCTGAACATTTCCCAGACAATCTAAAAAATATCTGATTTTAAAAAATAACCTTTGACGTAAAGTCACAGGCGTAAAGGTTATTTTTTTTTAAATCCAGATATGTTTTAGATTGTCTGGGAAATGTTCAGAAGTGTGGCAGTAAATCCCAAATAAGAAAAGAAAGAAAACCCCATTAGAGTCAGAGCAAATAGGAATCTAAGCATATCATTTCATAAGGTGTGTTAAAAAATAATAAATAACATTTCTTATTTTTTAAACTGTGTCGTTCCTGAGTGAAATGAATCATTAGAGTTAATAAAAAATATACCTCAACGATTTTTCCACTACTCAAGTAATCAATTAGTTAATTCGCTAATTATAGAGATATCATCACAAAAAAATATATATTTTGCTCTCAATAACGATGTGCATCGTAAGTTAGTATACTGTGTCATTCAAACAAAACACTTGCCAAGTATGTTATAAATCATAATATACCTGTCGCTGCCAATTTTTCTTGATTTATGTTTTATAATAGAATAATTCGATGTGGAAACCGGCTACTAATAGACTTACCTATTTAGGTACAGAATAATAGAGAAACATTACACCGGACATAGCGCTGGCGTATTGCAAACTAATGGTAGTCATGTAGCCAGGATATCGACCGGAATTATAGCGCTGTGTAATAAAGAATAATTAACATAGCGGTTATACGGATTTCGGAATCTATTATTCCCGACTGAAATATGAATGCATATTATCTGATAACGGATCCACCCCAACGTCAGGAACTCGAAACGTCTCTGGTCTTAATGTTTTCATTTCAGTTTTATGATTATTAAGTGCAACCAACTGTGAGCCGCGCTTGATTAAAGTTTACCGACGAATTGGATCAAGTGATTTTTGATTCGGTTGAACTCTTATTAAACGGGTATTAATTTATTTTATGTCGTCGTTATAGGGTTTTCATTTACTGTTTCTGAGCAGAGCTGACAATTGTTCAGTTTGGTTATTACTTTGTATACTATTCGATTAATATTTTCAATTATTTCCGCAATTCAATTCTGCGAAAGACGTGGATTATATTTTAGACTCTAGAGATTCCCACTGATTAAAGATGTACTGTGGAAAAATACTGAAATACAGAATTCAACTGGTTGCTTTCGAGCAACGTCGACCAAGAATATGCATTTGATAAATTTCTACTGCTATATCTTATAAGGAACCTAATTTCGTTTGGCTGCTCTTACGACATCCGATTAGTTTATTATTTTCACTTTTTTTTCTTTTTTCAGAATAAAATGACCTCCCAAATAAACAAATTATTTACTGTTAGTAGTGGAAACATGTCAAAGGCTGTTATGAAAATAATATGCTAAAATAATTTTGAAATGTATACTGTATGTTTCAAATTACAGATGAATCTATTGCTCACTTGTTAACTGATAGAGAAGAAATGAAATACGTTTTACAGATTTTCATGCCCATTTCAAAAATATTTTTAAAACTTACTGGAGGTTTGTTTTTCTCATTTTCTTTCTTCCATGTCTCCTCAATATTTATAATATTATAATCTAATGATGAAGAGAAAGCACTGCCGTAATTAATTGAAATTTAGTCATATCTTTTGTTGCAACCTAAATACTAAATGTGATAGGTACTTGTTTAAT
Source organism: Rhagium mordax (assembly GCA_963680705.1). Lineage (NCBI taxonomy): Eukaryota > Metazoa > Arthropoda > Insecta > Coleoptera > Cerambycidae > Rhagium > Rhagium mordax. The sequence continues at coordinate 105,400,614 of OY796656.1, read as the reverse complement.
TGATTTGGAATCAATTTTCTTCAATCGTGTCGGGTATTCTTAATGTGTTTAGGGTTTTTTACATTACTTTTGTCGTCATTTTCTAGACTGGGACAATCTGATATAGTCCTATGTTGATATCTTTGACTAGAAGATAACATTTTGTGTTACTTGGCAATATGAGTGAAATAACCTATATATTCCCTTGGAAAATTTCTCCTGCTGGGGTACCCGAGAGAGAATTATAGTGGAAATTTTTTGCAGTTGCATATAAAAACACGAGAACTTCAATCGCTATTTCTGAACAAAAAACCGCCGCCGGACCGCCATTCTGGCAAGAAATCCAAGGTAGAGGGTCCAAATTGGAAATACATCGCGAATCGCATGGTCTGGCTCCGATTTTCAGAGCAGGGGGAGCGAACAAAAAGTAGGGCTTTTGATCGTAAAATTGGCAATTTCTAATTTTTTAACCTAATCTGTCACTTATTTTTTCTTTTGATTTAGGTGTGAAATTTTGTTAGTCACGAATAATTAAAAAAATTATAATTTTCAAAATATTCTTGTCCTCGAAAAATTTTCCTGAAATAATTTAAGCACTATTACAAGTGAAAATAATTTGTAAAACTTTCTTTAATGTAATGAATATTGATTATTGTCGGAGATATTAATATTAACATAAAACTTGATAATGACTCACTAATGAATATTTAAATATATTGAGCGAACATAATTTTAATTCCACAATAAATAGTTTTACTGGAGTAAATGAACATACTAAAACATGACGTATAGACCACCTTTTTTTAAAAAGTAAACAAGATACAGAGGAATTCGTTCCTTTTGTCTTAGAAACAAATATTACGGATCATTAACCTATTGTCATTAAAATAAAAGTTGACAAAGAAACAAAAATTAATCCCATTGTAAATGAAAATTATCTGAAAATAATAGATTATAAAAAATTAAAAATATTAATTAAAGATATTGATTGGCCAACCTTTTATAACTATCACTCCATCGATGGAGCTACAGATTTTCTAGTAAGTGCAATTACAAATTCAGTTGAGAGTTGTACAATTTGTAAAAAAGTTAATCATAAGAAAAGAAAATTAAAACCGTGGATTACGAAAGGTTTAATAAATTCTATTAATAAAAGAGATAAACTACACAAAAATGTAAAAAATTTCCCCGACAATATTGTACTTAAATCCGATTGCTTAAATTATAGAAATAAGTTAAATGAACTAATTAAAGTTACTAAATATAATTATTATAAAACAAAAATTGCAAAAAATAAAAAAGACAGCAAATATGGAATGTAGTAAAGGAAATTAGTAACACGAATAATAAAAAATCAGTTATAAAAGAAGTAAAAACTGACTCAGGTACAACATTAAATAAAATAGAAATATGCAACTTATATAACAATTATTTTTCAAACGTAGGTAGTAACTTGGCTAATAAAATTAAAAAACCATCTGATGTGCCTACTAGGTCATCAACACAGTTTTCTATTTTTCTTAGGCCTACAAATAAAAATGAATTTGAAGATATAATAAAGCACTTAAAGAACAATAAGGCGCCAGGTATAGACGGGCTAAGCTCAGAAGTAATAAAGGAAATTTCGGAATGTATATCACCACGTCTAGTTTTTCTAGTAAATAAAATAATAGAGACCGGTACATGCCCATCGTCATTTAAAGTGGCAATTGTAAAACCTTTATTTAAAAGTGGTGATAAAGCCGAATTGTCAAACTACAGGCCAATCTCAATTATAACTAATTTTTCAAAAATAGTTGAGAAAATACTGAAAATTAGAATTAGCGAATATTTAAAAAAAAACACGAACTGATTTCGGAAAGACAATTCGGTTTCCAAGAAAAAAAGTCAACACAGGATGCAATTTCCTTTTTTTACTTCAAAAATCTACAAATCCTTAGATGCAGGCAAGCCGACCGTGTGTGTATTTATTAACCTTGCCAAGGCGTTTGACAAGGTGAGTCATACACAATTATTAGATGCCCTGGAGGATATTGGCTTTCGGGGAAATGCATTCAAGCTCATGAAGAGCTATTTATTTGAAAGAAAACAGTTTGTACAAATTGAATCAACAATGAGTAATGAATGTACCATAATATACGGAGTGCCACAGGGGACTGTTTTAGGCCACATATTGTTTACTATATACTTAAACAGTCTACTTAACCTCAAATCCAAAGGAACAATCATTAGTTTCGCCGACGATACTGCTGTATTATATCAAGTTAATAGTTGGAAAGACTTAGACCATCGAGGATGATCTAAAAAATATAAAAAATTGGATGGATTATAAATTATTAACAATAAATTTTCAAAAAACCAAATACATACCATTTTCATGTTACAACAGAAATTTGCTATTATTCACGTCCCTAAACATTGATGAAGAAAATAAAACATCTGAAGTTGAAACAATAAAATATTTAGGAGTTACTATAGATAGGCATCTTCGATGGGATCATCATATACAAAATGTAACTCAAACGTTGAGAGGTTTACTCTATAAATTCAAATTCCTTAAAAACATTATAGACTTGGAAAATCTAAAAGTCATCTATTATGCATTAGTCGAATCTCGCCTTTCCTATGGTATCATTGGATGGGGCAGTGCCGTAAATGAATAACTCAGAAAACTATATATAATTCAAAAAAAAATCTTAAAAATAATTTTTGACAAGCCAAGTACTTACCCCACCGATGATATCTACAGAGTAGCGGAAATCTGTGACATACGTCAATTGTATTTTACTGCAGATATAATCTGGCAGTTTTATGCTGCCAGATAGGGATATTTTAGTACCAATAGACCATACATATCATACCAGGCACAAGTTTTTTTCGTACAAAACGCCCTTTTCATCAAAGTCAATAGGTCAATGTAATTACTCATATCTTGGTCCAAGACTTTATAATATGTTACAAATTGAATTAAAATAATGTCGCTCTCAATTCCGGTTCAAAAGAGGATTAAAAAAATTTGTAATAAGTTTCAACAGAAATTAATTACATAAATTAATAGAAATGAAATATTAACTACTAAAATTCACTATACCCTCCGTTTTCTTTTGTTTTGTTGTTTGTGTAAAAAAAGTATTAGTATAGTAAAGTTTTTTGTCTTATTTCCATATTTTGTGGATATAATATATGTATGAGTGGACGTGTGTCTATGTATGTGTGTTTATGTGAGTATGTATATGTATACCATATGTTTATGTATGGATATAATATGTGCGTAATGTACATTTTAGGTATGATTGGCTGCATCTTTGTGAGACGCATAGGGACGTCGCCGCCTTTGATGGTCGTAAAGATTATCAAACGCGCCGACGTTTTCTGTGTGACTTGTAGAGGTGTAGTCGGTTATGCAAATATTGTCATATCCACTTCTCATAAAAATTCAAACTTTGTAAATTAATTGGTGTTGCCCGCGGACAGCTCTGGCTTTGCGGGTTGCTTTAGTTTATTTACATTTTTTTCATTGTATATGTATTTCATTATTTTGTTTTTCTTGTAAAAATTTTGATCTGTAAATAAACATTATTATTATTTTTTTTTTTTTTTTTTCCGTTTCCGGAAGAAATTGCTGGACAGTCTCCCTGTGGCCTCCGACACCACTATTATTATTATTATTATTATTATTATTTAATTATACACGACGTAAATTTCAGGCACTCTAAACATATTTCTCAGTATATCAGCGTAATCAAATTTCGGTTACAACCCTGTAATAAAATTTTCGTAATGTTAATTGAAATCGGTGATCAGATAGTTTGCAACATCACAACTATGAACAAAATCTGAATATTTCCAATGAATTGAAAACAAATTTGAATGATGAACACGCTTCGCCAATTATTGATGCAACTTAAAATGCATTTATTAGATAGTCACAAATGCTTTAACTTTATTTTGAAGCTGCAGCCGAAAGTATAATTTTTTATTCATATTTAAATAACTTCCAATCGAGAAATATGGTCTCCTGTGTGCCTTGCAGATGCATTTTTAAAGCGTACTTGGTTTTAGGCGTTATTGGAAGGATTGGGGAATATGCCAGAATATCTGAAATTTAAAATTAATATTTCTTTATGGAACATAGCATTTAATTCAAAACTGTCCTTTAACAAATTGAAGCTATGACAGATTCAGGTTAAACTAATCGGGATTTATCTATAAGTGGAGCAAAAAACACTTATTCATCTCTATTATCCGTTTGATTGGTTATTACTAATTTTCGATCAAAATCCGTTCTTACTGACTTTTATAGCCGTCGTGTATTGACTTCTTATTGACGTATACTTATTTAGAAATAAGGTGATTTTTATGTCCTTCTGCATACATACTACTGCATACTTCAAAATCCCCGATATCACCTGGAAGCGAAGGAAATTTGTAAAAGGTCCATGTAGGGTTAAAACTTACAGCGTTAGTTGATAACTTCATGGAAGCAGGCGAGGGAGTTATTTTTAAACTAATTAAATTTTTTAATTTGGAGAAATTTTTGAGATATTGAACGATATAATTATTCTTTCAACACTTGATATGAAATCATATATTTATTTCATATCTAGAGAAATCAGAATTATTGTTTGAAGCGCTTTTCCCTATCATCCATTTTATCCAGAAAGAACAACTTTGTCAAGGTTTAGAAACAGAAAATAATTTCAAATATTCAATATTTCTTACTTAATACTTAAGCATTACAAATATTTTTACTGAGTCAGTAGATTTATTTTTGAATATAAATAAATAGAAGTCGAGGCGGAAGTCATTTTCTAATATTTAGAATCTGCCATTACTTATGTAAGAATTCTTACGCCGAACGTAAAATCAGGTCGTTTATAAGAATGGACGAATTTAAAAGCTAAACTTATTAAAACTTTAAATTTAGGTCGGGGTAAGCCTCTTTAATAGTGTCCCATTTTGCGCTCAGGTGTATTTGTAGCGTTATATCTAAGCATTCAAAACGAAATTGCCAATTTCATTTTACAAACAAATTCGTTCGCGGGAATTGTTGATATTGTGTATACTATAATATCTACCACAATTTTCAAACTGGATTATTTCCCTAAATATTGTCAACTATTTTTAAGCAACCGGCAATTTTATATTTTACCTGCATCAACAAGCATACTTGCAGATGGTATGAAAGTCTATGAGGGCGTTCATATCTCTCACAGAAATATGGCAACAATTTTGTTTCTTGAATATTATATTGAAATTTAATAGCATTGGATGCTGTGTGGATTCTTCTGGGAATTGTGTACAACTCACTTCTTATTACCCATATAAAGTTCAGTTTTTATTTTACTAAGACACGTATTCTGAAACTAAATTATAATACGTGAAATATGTTGCCAGTCAGTTGAAAATTTATTCTCTTATCAATAATTAGATTTTCGTCTTTAGTTTATTAAACTTAACTGCCTCATAATATATCCATATTAAGAAATTTAAAGTTCCAATAATACTTATACTTAGGAATATAGAAAATTTAGATGAAGAATTATAAGTAAGGAATCGTTCCAGTGCAATTAAGGAATCAAGTCCATAGACAAATGAATGATTAGTTGCTACGATCGATGACACTAGAAGGTAAAATTTGAGTGGAGCCAAAACGTTCAGTGACATAACAATCGATATTGATGAGCAAAACGTTTCATAACATTCACCAACTCAACTCAACGAGCCCTCCTCCTACCATATTTTTCGCACTAACGGTCTTCTCGTTGTCCGCAAATTAGTATGTCTTGCTTCGTCAAATAATAATCCACATTCGCTTCCACTACCCCATGTCTTCATATGCTCACCACATGCATAATATATTCAGTATCTTCATATGTCCAGCGCTCATGAGACCCAATTTTTTATTGTTGCTGTCATTTTCTCATTAAGCTTCCTCATGCCACTTTTTCTTCTCCACTCCGTATATGTCTCGCCTCTCCTCGATTTGCAGGTAAAGTTCTCGCAACTACTCCCGCAATCTCTTGTCTCCGTATTCTAAGTGCGTTTCTTATTGTTCGTTATAGGACGTCAGGCATTAGTAGCATACAAATATCTGGGAGTGGATTACACTTCATAGTATTGAGCGAGCCAACATTGGGTATGATGCCAGACAAGGCTGCCTTAGGTTTTACGTTTTTTTGTGTAATTTTATTAATGATATTCTGCAAAGGAGAGTTTGGTGTGTTATTATTCCCATATTCCCAGAAGTCTTTTTTGGAATATTGGGCTCTATTGGGCCCATCTTCCTCTTAGATTTATGGAGCATGACCTCTATTTCCTCTGATGGTGTCAACTGCAGTCGTCTCTGTTCTATCTAGATATAATTTTATGAAGTGCTACATCCGCCTTGGTTATTGCGAAGTGTTACTCCTTTTTAGAAATACCGATGTCACATCGTCTGCGAACCCTATTAAGGTATATGTAGCAGGTGATTCTTCTTCACATTATAGGACATTCTATAAGGTTATATCTAAGATTGGCTCCTGGTGGAATACCTCAGCTAACATTTATACAGCTGACTGAGACAGGTGAGATGTCATATCATGCATTATTAAAACTCTCTTCTATTCCCCCATTTTCTTATTTCATCTAGGCTGATCATTCATGGCGCTGTTGAAGAAATTCTTTATTCAATATCACATATGACCATATAAATAGGTAGCTGCTTCATTGAAATATCTTTACGCTCTGCCAGGCCTCCGGTTATCTTTTACCCCTAATTATTATTAGCTGTTCAGATAAGTTATACCCTCAACATCGATAAGATAAATCGGACTATACACTATTGGTAAGGTCCAATCTAGGTGGCCGATATAAATGCATCAGACGGAGATAACTTAAAGCATTTACAAGTTAAACAGACAACGCGCTATCCCCTACCTCCCACCTTCCATTCTTTACAACACGCGGTCGAAGGGAACGACGGAATCGGCCAAATGTGTCGAACGGCCGCGATGTCGCGCCCAACAATTATTCATCAATAAGCCTTTCTCCTGCGAAGTACAAACTGTTATTTTTAAAATACAAGTTTTTATTTAGTTTTTAGGTTTAAGGCTAATAAATAACATCAACTCTTAAACCGCTGTTGTATTGTCAAATGCAACAGCGGTAAACATGATAAAAGAATGAAACATCGTAAAAATATCGCACGGCCGTAAGCTGAACCGCTGGCTGTCGTCGCGCTCCACATCAACACACGGCCCTCTTTAGTAGGAGTGTAGGAATGGTTAGGCGTCTCTTGTTAACTGAAGGCTTTGCCCCTATGTACCTTCTCTCTTAGTTGCATTACAGATTTCGCACTCTAAGTTAAAACTTGCCAATAGTGTATAACGCTGGTTGTCCAGTGGTTTGTCTTAATTTTAAGCAATGCTTTTTCCATTCCGTAAGGAACATTGTTTCTCCTGCCAAATCATTGAATACCTTCGACGTATATTTTTGTAATTTCGAACGGAATGTTTCTCCGTTCAGAAACTTTATTTTATAATTTTCCTCATTGCAGTTTTTCCAATATATAGTTTAAAATTTACCAAAAATGTATCAGAGTTAAAATTTACTCGTTCATATTTTTCTCTGAACATCTCTCGAAGGAGTTTGGCTAATTCTATGGTAGGCTTTTGTGCACATTTGTGGAAGGTTACAACCCGATCATTCTCTTCTCGTCATGACTATCTTATAGCCATCTTTCCAAATATAACCGTTATTATAGTATTTTTTCATATGAGTCGTTTGGGTATTTTAGTGCTGTTACTCAGTTTTTTCTTGTTCTTTTAGTACTCTACCCACAGATTCTGGTTAACTAGTTCTTTGCGTTTCCCAAATAGATTATTCTCTTCCTTACACATTCGTTTCGTTTCAGCAATTCGAGAACTGACCTGCTCCCCACAGTAAGTATATTTTTAGGTCCCGAAAGCAGATACTAAGGAGGTAGGTACTCCTTAAAGCTACCTTGCACGGTCAATACCTTTGACATGTAGTAATCAAGTTCGTCTCCATATTATTTGTTAATTTAGTCTCATTTAGATATAACGTGTTTTATCCGTCATCCTTTTTTCGATTACTCTTATTTGTTCTGCCATTTCGCCATAAGATACACTCTGGTCAACATTTTCTTTGCTCCATTTTTCATCTCTCTTCTTTTTCCGACCTGTAGATTAATGGAAGCGGCAATTATATACCATGTTCTTTTTCAACCTCATACTCTCATTCCGGAGCATCATAAAGAATTGAAGATTAAACCACTGAGATTAACAATGTTAGCTTTAAGGCCATGTTCTCTAGGCATTTTCATACCAATATTGTTGTTATCTTCCATGTCCGCTCTGCTACTTTTGATGTGTGTGCCAATAAATTCAAACATGTGTCTAGCGACATAACTAAATACTTTATTGGTTAGATCTCACCTCTTTTTCCATTGCCTCTAAAGTTATCTAATCTACTTCAATAGAACATTTATATGACATGAAATTTTAACGCCAGCGTTTACGGTAATCGATTTAGAGCATGCCTTACAGAGTAGAAGAGTATACGATTACGTGGAGCAACAACTTGCTATTAGCTTAAGAAACATAAATTCTTTGTTTGGTAATGAAATTTTATTTCCCGCTGATGTGGGGCAATAACTCTGAAACACGTCATTATGGCTACTTCATGTTTTCAGGGGTAATATGGTACTAGTTGCTGTTTATGATATTATTAACTCCACCACCAACCATTTCATTATTTTGTTTTTCTTGTTTTATTTATATTTTCCAGGTGGAAATAAGACTCTATTTGCTACCTGGCACCATTTGAGATCACAAGGTACACGAAAGTCAGAATTGAGTAGGAATAGTGTATTGTACTTTCCAACATTTGATAGTTTTGTTTTCTATCCATCTCACTGATGCGTTGCCTAAGTTATGCAATGCTGATGAGGAGCAACACTTCCGACATACATGTTTATAGCAATTTTGGGGTATATGGTATTAATTAATTCCTATTTTTACATAACATACATCTGTCTTACAGAAAATGTAAGAAAATCTCTATTTATAAATAACACTTTGAAGCATTTTTTATTAAACATAGATTAGTACTTTAAACAATTTTAGAAAAAGTAAGTGAAGCAAAAGTGATTTTAGTTTCGTTTACTGCAGTCTGCTCAAGAAATCATTAGCCAGATACGATAAACATTTGAGTGCATCTTTGTTTTTTATTTGAATTAGCATGCAACTTAAATTTTAATGCAGTACTTAGAGTCTCCAAAGAGAAAATAATAACGAAGAGAGCAAATGAATGAGTGCCTGCGTATTATTACAAATAAGTTCATAATTCTAAATGTATGAAATAATTTTATACTTTATACACAGTATATTTATAGAAATTGTAATTTTAATATCCAAAGTGAGAAAAAATGTATAACTTGCAGCAAATAATAATTAAATAATACAATCAATTTGTTCGTGTGTATTTTCTTAACAGCATAAAAATAAATGATATTATTGAGGTTTCTTTGATCTGTATAACAATCTAATTCATTGTCAATTATATAGCAATTTGTTTCAGTCCGTGTGTGAAAGGTTAAGTTGAACAAGTGGGTCTGAGGTGGCCGTGATTGCATGTTGGTAACCCCGTCTAGCCCTTGTAGTGCCTTAGGGCTCGACTGTGATTGATTTCTGTTAATGATCAGCCATCCACTGAAGCGATGCTTAACAGACGTGTGTTTTTCTCTGGAAAACTTGCAAAACCGCAAGAGAATTTGTTGAACAGTAGGGGCTAACAGCCTTCTTGAAAATTATGTTGAACAAGGGAGATATGGAATAAATAACACGCCTCGAATTCCGTAAATATTTCAGTGAATTTGTAATGTATTCGGATTTTAAATAAGGAAGCTTCGTACATTTTTTGTACCCAGATTGACTATAGAGGAATTTGCGAATTTGATATATTATTGCTTAATAATTTTAAATAAGAATTTCTGCGTCAGAGGGATTTTAACACATTTAACTTTTGAAATATTCCATATGGAAAAGATAATCTGGTAAATATGAATAATTTCCCGTAAGTGTCGGTTAAGGAAAAGTGTCTTGTATCTCAGTACGTTTTACGAATATTTTCTGGAATTCCAGACGAGGTGTAGTGCTACGAATTCTCATGAGACCTTTATAATACTTCGAAGGTGTTAATTCATCTATATCACTTAATGACATATTTGCAATATTAAAGGATGCAAAAATTCTAATTATCTTCATAAATTTAGTTTTAGACAGGTTAATTGTAAAGTAAAGTCTTGTTGGCGGAAACATCCGTATGGTCGAGAAGGGTTAAAAACGAGTTGCGGGTTCAATGATTCTTGTTCAACTCTTAAATTTGTGAACAGCTTTTTCAAGGAGGATTGTGAAAGAGAGTGGTGAAAAAACACACCCTTTTATGACGATTTACTTTTACAACATACTTCATTGTAAGGCTCTTTATTAATTGTTTTAGTTGGTACGGCATTTTGATTTAAAACAACTGGCCATCTCCCGAAATAATAATTGAATAACTGATAAAGTGTACATCTAGTTTGAGCCAGGTGTAAACATTCTATTTCTTTTCAAACGAAAAAAACGTAATTGAGGAGTTTAAATTGACAAGTATGCCTAATCTTGTAGAAGTGCTAGTTTTGAAAATGGTACTAGACTGTGCCTCCTATGCACTATTCAGGCAAGCGTCTCGTAAACTTATTGTTAACCCTATATCCCCTACCCCAAGAAAACAATAGCTATTTATTTATTAAGCCACGGTATGCTATCCATAACATTGGTATGCTATGCGTGTTAGGTATAAAATTTGTGTGATATCATTTGATCACAGTAACACGTCGCCTTTCAAATATCATGAATGACTATTCTATTTAGATTGTCTTCCAAATAATATATCCAAACAACCTCTATATTCTATATTATTATTGTATGTGTTACCATATGGTAACACTAGAAAAATACAAGAGCAAGAGAAGCGGAATTTAATATTTTCAAAACGTTTTCCAGTTCCTAGTTTGATACTATAAATAGTTTGTCTTTTCTCAAAAAAAAAAATTATAATAAATGATGCTGATATTTCATTGCAGCTATCACCGACACGAAATTAAATGAACGCGCTGGAGAACATTGAACATTCCGCGACAACTATGTTCTCGAAATTAATATATTTTTTAAATTGTTTTTCTAACTTACTGTATTGCTCTAATAAGCTCCTCGTATATATATTTTTAATTATAGGGAAAAATAATGATTTAGATGTGTTAATTAGACCCTATTTCGGTAGATTTCGATAGAGCTATATATTAGCATTGCTAGGAATATATTTAAATACGAGCTGGTTAACCTTAAGCCATTGGCGAAAATTATCAGTCAACGCTTAAACTCTAATAATATAATAGTGATCCCATACAACCTAATTAAGTTTAATACATATATTAGAAAGTCGTTTAGAAATAAAATTTTGCTCCACCAATATTGGAACCAACTGAAAATTGGTAGATATGTAGCCGAAAATCATTAAAAGCAGAAAAAAATGTGAATTAAATCCAATGTGCTGTTTTGGAGTGCAAAACTAGTTGCAAAAGTACCTGTAATAGTACCCGGAAAAGTACCCGCAAACGTACCTGCAAATTGGATGCAGATCCACCATTATGGAATAATTGGGCCATTTTATTAATTACTATTTAAAAATTTCTGGGAAATATTTCTTGCAGTTTTTGAGCATGCCCACCCTATAGTCGTATATTCAATAATGCTAACTCGCTCCACCATATTAGAACTAAATATTTCTTTTTTGATGCATCCTATAATTACCACCAAAGAGGAAAATGTTCAAAAAAATTCCCCTTGCAGTTTTCCGATATGTCCCATAGCTAAACTAAAACGTATAAAGTCTACCAACTGACCTTAGACTCATTTTTTATAATTTGCCCGGTTCCGATGAAAGAAAAGATATATTCCAACACAATAATAAAAATGGCAACTTAGAACTAGGCACCTTCAAGTGCTACAAAATCTTTCCTTGGTTTCCTGGATACATATTTAAAATTTTAAAGTTTAAAAAAAAATGATTTACAGTTTTTTCATAGCATGCCAATAATATAATGTTAGTTACCCTTAAAAATTTTATTCACCATACGCTAGTTCATTACTTGGTCAACAATAAAAATTTGCAAATTATAGAAATTATCATTAACAGAATGTAAGAGAAGAATTTTAATAAAACAAGTAATATCCAATAGCAGGACAAAAAAGAAAATTGAACCATTAAAATATCCACTGAAAAATTTTGTTTCATAAATTGCAGTCGGTGTCACTCCTGCCCTTTCTTCTTTGGTAATATTATCATATTTTGTACAAATTTTATACAATCAATCCCAGTTTTAGTATGAACAGGGTTTCATAATAAATACTTTCATTACCGCCTCTCAAATCCCCAAAGGAACCCCCGGAAAACCCTAGAACTTTGTAGTAAAGGGAGACGAGGCCCTACAGTTTATTGTGGAATCCGAATCACTTCTAGGGCATTGTGGATGCCATCTAAACCTTAAGAAAATCACAAATAAATATTTAATTTACTTCAGAATGGATTTTAAACATTGATCTTCTATATATTAATGCATTTATCCATTCGGTCACCATGACCAGTTCTTCAGATCGTCAAGTAATGAAATTGTGAAGGGGTGAAACGTCGTCATTTTACTGGCACCGGAAAATAGATGGCTCTTCCGCAGCATCGGCATGGTTAAAATTATTACACACTTATGGAAAATGATGATATTGTTCTAAACCACACTGTTGCTTGTATGAGTGTGACAATTTGAATCGCATTGACAATCTCTGAAGTAATGCAGAAGCATCATCTATTGCTCGCTGTCAGCAATATTATGGCGTTGTCCTTCTTTACAATTCTTTCACTCAATGTTCAGACATAATCCATGTTGTAGAAAAAGTTGATCTGGTGCTGTAGGTTCTGAACTCCAATGTAATTGATCTTAATTCAGCCCAAACAATTTTTGAACCCTCTACTTTATAGTACATTAAGACTTCAGTTTGTAATCTTTAAAATTCAGAAATAAATGTATAAAATCATTAACCTTACAATTCATTAGTATTTACCTGTATCTTAAAATGTTTGTTTTAGCCTTTTATTTTTAGTATTTCATAAATGATTTAAATTCTTATTAAAATAAATATAAATTTACTTTTTTACTGCTGCTACTAACTATTTTACATTTTCCGCATTAAAATAGAACGATACGTATACAGATTTATATGTGCTGGCTTCTATGATTGGCGGCCATAATATAAATTTGATACACGACACATCAAAATGCAAATTAAGCTGTGTAATGTAATTTCTAACCTTTGATGATTTTGTTCACGATCTATCTGACACAGGTCCATTATGTATCTGAATTACTTTACGTTGGTAAGAAACAACAACTTTATAACACTTACCTATCATCTGCAACTTCACTATGTTTCTTTTTTGGAGTATATGGTATTAATTCTTATTTTTATTATTATTTGACCTCGCTTAATCTTATATTATTTATTATTAAACCCTTAATTTGAGAGTGATAAATCAAATTACTGGAAGACACATTGCAGATATAAGAAGCCTATTACATTGCTTAAATCTCACTCAAAACCTGTGCACTGTACACATCTGATTTTTCGTTTTACAATGTTTTGTATCCTTACAATCTTCTGACATATCAACATGGGTATATTACATATCAATTATTAATAATAATTTCTAAGGTCGTCTTTAGGGTTTGGCTGTGGCTTTCTTAATTAAATTCTACCCACTAAAGTTAAAGTATATCTGCTATCAAAAAAAGTGCGTATAGATACCCGTTGGGTTTTATATCTCATCCCTCAATTAACCGCAAAGAGAAAATATCTGTTCGTATCCTTCAAACTATTACAAAAAATTCCAACAAATAGAAATAACGTTTCGACATAACTTCTTCCATATACCCAAACATTAATTTTAATGTCGAGAATAAATCTTTCTAATACCTTCACATCGTTTCTACTTTAAGAGGTGTAAGAATATAAGTCGTAGGAAAATTATTTTTCCAGGGGGATTGAGATAAAATAGTGACTAGCAGATTTATTTAAATTGAACGAATTAAGTTTTATTCTTATTGGATTGGAACACATAGTTTTAGTAAAATGAAAAAAAAAAAATTAACCACGTTTAGTTAATAACGTGGTTTAATATTTTATTGGATGTCTTAGTTATTAAAACCAGAAAAAATGCATTAGTGTTGTAATTATTGTGAAACAATTTAAAGAAAATAATAAAAACATGGCAGATTAATGGTTTAAATTGTTCAACGGAATCTGACGGTCACATTTCCAGAGATGCCAAATGGGATCCTGCAAACTCATACCATTAAGCTTAAGTGAAGTTTTAAAGTAAGAACTTAAAACTTGGGTGGTTTATTCTACATTTTCTTTATAATTATCCTCAATTAAGTACTTATATTATTTATGCATAACGTTATGATTTTTATTTCCGACACCTAGTTCATGTTACTTGAACTGAACTGAACATTAAGTAATATTTTTCTTATATAAAAAAAATTATGCTCACAACTGCAGTGAGTAGATTATAAAAAAAAGAACACTACAACTTGGAAATTAATATTAAAAAATATGTATATCTAACTCTGTGTTGGGTTTAGTGTATTAATCACAACATTGACAATTATTTGAACTCTATTTTTGTAAGAGATACACACATATATCCTAAATATAATGCTGTACAAATAAAAGACAAAAACTTCAGGCAATATGTTTCTATGTAGACGAAAATAAAAAACCCCCTCGAAACCATTACGTCTACGACTTTGACTATCTACAACGACGAATTTCGAATGTCGACACGTACTGCCAAGTCAGCAGACGCAATAGGAATTGGTTTGGGGTGGGCGAAGGTAGGAAAGAGTCTCCTAATCCTCAAGCAATTCAGACACGCACGACAAATAATATTCCTTCAACCATAAAAGCACCCTCATAGTGACGATTTAGTCCAATTATTTAGAGCGCCATAAGCACGGTGGGTATGCCCGTTTTGGCATGACTTATTCTTGTTCAGCAGTTGTCTTGAAAAGACATGAATGGTTTAAGCTTTTTTATTGGTTTGTTATATAGGGTGTAGTAGAACGTTTTGATTCATGATTAATGTTGATTTGGGAATACGGAAAATGTGATGAAGGATATTTCCCAACGAATATATTTCATTCTTTAGGCATTTTCTTTATTTGTCTATGAATGTGTCTTTACTTCTTTTAGGATTGAATATTATTATTACATGGAAGACAATGCTGGCAAAATTTAGCCCAGACACAAAATATCTGTTGCTCTGGTAAGTTATTCTTGCCTGAACAGATTTAAATCTCAAACTAGAAACACTTTTCAATATATAATCGCATAATATCTGGCAATAGAATAGGAGGCAATAGAATATAACTATTTTGTTATATCTTGTCTCTCTTAAATTTGTCGTCCCTGTGGGGATCTTTAATTACAACTAAGAGAGAAAAGGATAGAACGACAACCGCATTTATAATATACAGATGTAAAATTCAAGTTGTAAAATTTTTTTGTGACTACAATACAGTGGCAATTAAAACGTCGAGTGTTTAATTAGAGCTAAAATTCTTACAGTTCACATAGAAACAATTATGAGGATCAATCGAATAGGATGCTTTCAAATAGTGTAAGGAAATTATTACACTAGCTAGCTACCACTTGTTCTAATTAGAATGTCAAATTCAATAAGCATCTACCGCCGTATCTTCTACGAAATCCTGATTGAAGCTTTGTGAGCAAGTTATGTTTGGTAATTTAATTATTGGATTTGTCTTTTGGACTTTTCACGTAATTGACGTAGGACTAATAATAGGTCTACGATCTCGTAAAGAATTAAGTTATTTAATTTTAGGACTCGCCGGCTTGATTAGGGTTTTCCAATTTTCAGTGAAATAACACCAATTTCAATGGAACAATTTCATATGCGTAACGTAACTATGTAGGTATATAAAAATATGTAAACATTTCGGTTAATTTTAATAGTAGGTAACTAATAAATAATAATAATAAGAAACTGGCTTTTATTGTAAGAAAATTACAAAATAAAATTTTCCTACCTAAGGCGAAGAATGACTACTCTACCTAACCTTTAATATAAAAAATAATATTAACTAACTAAACTAACTAAACTTTTACACAAGTAGGTAAATGAAAATGAAAAAAACATTTTTAGGTAATTGTATCATGAATATAAAAATAAATATATTTAGTTAAATGCAAAATTTTAGGTATACATACATATAAGTACCTATAGGAATAAAGAAAAAAAAATATTGGCAAGTAGTACACCCGGTCTTAGTTAATTAATATCAAAAAATAAAAATGTCTAATTATTATGATCATTGATATTTGAAATATATTTAAATGTACCTAACACATTCTTGTTATACCGGGTGTAAACGAATAGTGGGCCACCCCTGTAACTTCCTCGTTTTTAAAGATATCGAGATAAAATTTTGCATGGTAAAATTAGGTAAGATTTCCAAATTTTTGAGACCTATCCGCCATATTTGTCACTTCCGGTTTCACTGGAAATGACCCTAATAGTCTTTTCTAAATGGACCACCGAGTATGTTTTTACATTTTTGAAATAAAGAACACATTTTGGATACATTTATACTATTTTGAACAATTTATACAGGGTTGCACGAAAAATAATTCGAATTTTATTTGTCAATCTAGATGGCTGTGAATATGTTAAAATTATTTTTGTTCCAATGTAATTCATTTAAAAAATACAAAAACGTCAATATGTCCAATAATACATCATACAGGGTGCTCTAAACTCAGTAAATTCACATTTTTCAAAATAACTCTATTTCTTTAAATATTATGATATGGGCCACCCAGACATTCAGAAAGCTCTATTTAGTAGGGGTTAAACGGTACCAAAATTTCCGTAATGTGTAATTGTTACCGGCAGGAATTGCAATTTTTCTTAAGAATTTTGTGATTGATGTCTAACTTCAATTAAATTTTGATCAACCCTGTATATTTGTGTTAATATTTTATGATATGCAACAAGAATGAGCCAGAGGCCCATTCTGTCTCCTGCAGAGACAATATATTGTCAAATATATCAAGGCAATTTTGTAAATTAATATGGGGTGGGCGGTACACAATATCTGTCTATGCCTATCTATTTATAGCTTCAATATTTTTATTGACATTTAACTCGATTCACAGGTATTCAAGTTCGTTGTCGTTTTGTACATCAAAGCGAATCTGTTGATACGTAAAATCATTTTTGACATCAACTCCTACACCACGGCCGTGTCCTATTCGATAGTCTGAAAAACCTATAACTTTCAATAGAAACAGTGTTAAAATCAATATTGTCGGTCAACCAGGTTTCAGGAAAATGATACGATTAGAATTACAATTAGAATCTACTTGATAAAGTTAAAATAAATGAAGGTTAAGAAATCAAATTTTATATTGATAAATCAAATAACTATTAAAATAGGAGACTATATAAATATTCAATCAAAGGCGAATTTTAAAATGTAAATATTGTATGTTTAGAGTTTAGGAGCATATTACTTGACAACGTCAATGTGCCTGTAATTTTAACCATGTTTAATCAATTGCTCATAACAGACCATTTTAATTATTTAATTCAAATACATAACACAAAAAACCGGTTCCAGTACAATTTTTTTATTTTAGATTGTCAGTAAGTTTTCAATCAAATTCCAATTTGAGGTGAACTTTTGTTTATTTGAAAAGCCACTTTTTCTAATGAGGATCCAATATTGAAATCCAATATTTCTTCAGAATATTTATATACCTACAGGGGGCAAAAATAAATAAAAAGCGTAATCTTCCTTTTCATCTCTAATATTGTAAAATACACAGGGTGTCCCAAAAAGAATTCCCCAGCCTCTGGGGCTAAACTCTACGACCAAAAATAAGACGAAAATCACTTAGGTACGCAAAAATTTCGAAAAGTGTCTTCTTAAGAAAATGTGGTCATCTTAATTATTGTTGAAATCAAGACACTTTCGCAAATCAAGTTTTCAAATATCCAAGTAAAGAAATAGTTTATTAATTATTTATTTATTTATTTATTTAAATCAAGTCGCCCCTGATGAAGACAGAATACGAAATTTCGAATGTAAAACCTTATTATTTGTCACATAATTAGTAAACTGAAATTTAACGTTAAAAAAGTGGGTTCCCATTATTATTATTATTAAACAAACAAAAAGGTTTTTTGGGGAAGTTAAATAAAATAGATAAAGTTCTTGCCATTTACCCCAAGAAAGAAACATGACATAGACAAGAAACATAATGCAGCTATTATGTTTCTCTCTTGGGGTAAATGACAAGAACTTTATCTATATTATTATTATGCCAAGAAGGCACAGCAATCAAGAATATTTAAATATGATTAAACTAGTTGAAGTGTCTTCATCAAGAATGACTTGATTTAAATTAATAAACTATTTTTTACTTAGATATTTGAGAACTTTATTTGCAAAAATTTCTTAATTTCATCATTTACGATTGCCATAATTTCTTAAGGAGGCACTTTGTTTACATAATTGTTTTCGTCTTATTTTTAGTCGTAGAATTTACCCTCGGCGGCTGGGGGATTCTTTTTGGGACACCCGTATACTATCTTTAGAAAATGGTGATTTTAATTTCATTTCATTCACTGTATTTAACAAATCTATTATTTTCGTTTCTTATTTATCAATTAATATTGTGTTCGATAAAGCCGATAAAATTGCAACTAACAACTAACAGTTAAAACGGTAATTTGGACGAAGCTGGCAATTATCGATTGCAGCGCCCAACTAAAAGTCTAGATATGAATCTCGTAAACGCCAGTTAAGTAAATGAGTTTGGTTTCATCCCGTGGCTTTCGAAAAATTCCAACAAATTTCACTATACTTGAATGTATTCAAAGAAACTAAAGATAAAACATATGCGAATCCGTAATGTTGGACAGTCAGGTAACATCAAAGGTGAATAGAGTGACAGTCAATCTGGCATGGGAATCATAATCATAAAAAGTTTAAAACTATAGGATGGTGAGCTAAATTGTGTGCGACAGGATTTTTTTGGACATGAGACGAAGATGCCAAAAAATTTGGTTGACACGAATCAGTTTTCTAGGCTCAGAATCTGTCTTGGAAATTTTGAAACGGATAGTACGAAGGCGATCAAGGACTGGGTAAAGAAACCAATAGAATGATTGCTGGAGAAACACTACAGGAAAGTAAGATGAGGAGACTTATTGGATCATACCCTAAACTTATACTAACGAAACACATGTTATGTATACTGACAGAGTTCTTTGCAGGATACTTCTTTGCCAAAAAACACAGAAAGAGAAAATGTGATGGTTACCCAAACTGTAACTCTGTAGAACTGTTACTGTAGCAATAGTAACCCGTATCATACTTTCTGGAAAAACACTAACAGAAATGGAAAACATCAAAATGCATCTTCTTACGGATGTATATCACTTTTCAGAAATGATGAAGTGGGTTGAACAAATTCATGGAGCATAACAAGTACAGGAGGCTACAGTGTTGTCGCAGAGTCAAACCGCAGTAATGAAAAGAAAATTTAGAGTAAAATTTCTGCATTATTTGATATATTTTGATTATAAGTTTAAACGTAAGTTTATAGTTAATTATAAATTACAGAAGGAATACACAATTGGAAAATATAATAATATTTACTTTTATAATTAAAGTTTCAGCAGGTTCTGACAGTTCCTAATTTATTCCACAATACCCTTGATTTAAGAGGATTGAAAAATAAACAATATATATTTTTTACTCTTCTTCAATACATTTGCACAAAATTAATTCTATTATATTGTGTTGTAAGTTATCGAAAATCTACATATTACAGTTTTTTTTCCAAAAATAATATTGAGAAAGGGACTTCTAGTAGAATATCACTTAAAAGCATTTTTACATATTATAATAGTCACGAAATTTATACACATGCTTTAATGCATACATATTGAATGTTCTAGGATGTTAAGGCATTTCTACAAATCATTTTCCACTACATCGTATTCTATTAATATTTTATAGGTAGATATGCAACGAATATGACTATTTGTTGGATTACATTCTCAATGGTTATGCATTCAACTTGATGTGGAAACTCTGAAAAGGAAACAAATAAGTAACTGAATATGGGTGCATTTTAAAACTCTCTCTTGAAAATTTTCAGCAGTTCAAGTGAGTGGAATCCACAATAAGAGATGTGGTAAGCTATTATTAACGCCTATTTTGTTAATTCAGTATTATAATTATTATAACTCAATTAACGGAAATACTAAATAATATTAGGAATTTCGTATCCACTAATGTTACTATATGTAAGGTCTTTAGTCGGTAATTGGATAGTATTAAAAGAGAAAATTTTAAATTTTCATAAGTCGACATTTCAACAATTATTTACTGTCTTCTTCAGGACTAATGAGGCATGTGGTTTTCTGTCAACATAATCATCATCGTCAATACTATAAAAACGTAACTTATAACATATTATGGTTCTTGAATTTTGAAAAATATTTGGTAAGTACTTAAATTATTCATGAAAATAAATATATATTTGTGAATCCACGTGTAGACAAAACAGAAAAAATATGTTTAAAATAGTCCTAAAATTAGATTATGGGAACGTTCCTAGGTCGCCAAGTAGTTACAGAGAGCCAATTAGCTCAAAATAGCACTTAAATAAAACAAAGAATAACTTTTCTACCACTAAAAAATAATAATACCACTATTTAGTTGGGCATTAAAGCAATTATGCTAGTTGGAATTCGAAATATAATTGCATCTCTTGATGACTAAATCCTGCTGAGATATCTGATAAAGTTGTATAAATGGTTCGTGAAAAGCTTACGAAATTACTAGTTAACAAAAGAGTAGGTGGAAACGTGGTCAATTAAAAAATATGAAACTAAAAAAAAATGTGATAATCATTTCCTCATGTAAAGGGTGACACTGTAATATGAAATTTAATAATAATTATAAATATTTAAACAAAATAAGTATACAGATCCTAATTGCGTTTCCAAAATTTGGTAAATTCACATGTGAACATAATTACCTAAATTTTAACTAAAATGGCTACAATAAGTAAAAAAAATATTATTGTGCTTTTTCATGTTATTTTTTAACGCTGCTAAACACCCGCTGTAAAGTAAATTCGATTATGGCTCCTACATTAAATGGTTTCAATTATTAACCAGAATTATAAAGTCTTCAGAGCGAATGGAGTGAATAAGTTTGATGTTACATTCTTGCACAATCTAAGTGAAACGTTGTTGGAATAGTTGAATTGTAACTATTTAACAAAGGCGAACCAACCATTATCTGCTCAAGTATCCCTTAATAGTCTTATTTAAGTAAACCATACTTTTAAGAAAATCGTATCGACTTAAAAAATTGATGTGGGGGTCAGTAATATACTAGCAGGACTTCGCTAATCAACAGAAGACCTCATTTTAAGTTAAAAAGTTCCATTTAGCATGGGTCGAAAAGTTCTTCATTTTAGATATACATAGTGTTGAAGTTTAAAGAAAAATGAAGTTTTTCGATAGCTTTTCATTTGATATTTGGTACGTATTTTTTATTTCAATACTACGTTATGTTTTTGTCATTATGACACGTTTATCTCAATATCCAGTGGCGTAGAAAATGGGATCTGCAACCCCTTTTCTGTCTGGAATTTGTACGCCAATGAGTTTTTCATAGAAAATTAACCATTGGTTTAATTGCCTGTACCAAGCGTAGAAGAAAAAAGTAATCTTCCCATTTTTACGCACGGCGCCGGCGTACGGTTTTCCAGAAAAACGTCATCAAGTTGGTAAGTGGTGTAATTTATTTATTCAAGAAACACACCAAGTAATGTTGAAACAGAAAAATCCTAAACATTAAAATTAAAACAATAATAAAAGTAATGAACGTCATTTAAAATTAGAGTAGTTGTTCAAAATTACAACTATTTTGTTGGATACATAAATGACGGCGGCGTACATTTGAAATTCTCATTCTAATTAATTCATTTTCTCAAATTTCCTTGAATACATTTTAATTCTCGGAATTAATTCGTCCTTCGTATCTATTGAAGTGGTATAAACTTTATCTTTGATAAAACCTCATGCAAAAAATCCAGTGGAGTTATATCGGGAGAACTAGCAGGCCAGACAACGCTCTCACAACGGCCAATCCATCTCAGAGTAATTATTAGTATCCAATCAGTGACTAATATTTCGTACATAATGGACTAGACAGCCATGTAATTAAAACCAAGCATTCGGCCTTGCATCCAGGAAGCATCATCCCACATATTATTGGCCTGCGCACTTTCTAAAAATTCCAGAAATAAATCGGTGTTCAGACGATTAGGTACGATGTAAGGCCCCATCAGAAAATTATTGTGAATGCCCAGTCAAATATTCACACTAAATTCCTGCTGAAAATATCTGTCTAGTCACGTGTGAATTTCACGTGCCCAAACATGCTGGTTATAAAAATTCACCACGCCTCCAAGTCTTATCAAGGCTTGCTTTATTCGAGGAGAACGCTTGGCCGCCACAAGCCTTGATAAGGCTTGCTTTTCCACAATATTTTTGCCAAAAAAAGTGGGTCACTTCAATGGAATTCAGAATACCTTGGCAAAAATTTGCTCGACCGTCCCCTGAATATAAAGCTTGGACTCTAGATGGTAGGGATATCTATGGCCCCGTTTTAATGTCCTCCATATCGTACTTCTGGGAATTCGACGTTTTCTCGAAACTCTCGAGACTCGTTGTGGCGCGTATATAACATTCACGGAAGATTCTGCGTACTCTCGCATTATTATTATTCCGGTTTACACCTTTGTTTTGTTGTATAAGTTCATTAGTAACAAAACGTTGATAAGTTGTTACAAATACACTTGGATGCGGTTAAATTCTGTTTGGAAATCATCTTCGATATTCCCCTGCTGCAGCTGGTGAATTCCCATTTGCAAACCTATACATAAAATGGATATCTGTATATTCTTGATTGCTAAATGTAAATGACATTTTCAAACTTAATAATCAATAAATAATTAACTTCACCATCTCAACAATGGTTGTTGAATTTAAGACATTTCAGAGCAGACATTGATGATTTGGATTTCATTTTTGATTTAGCGGGACTACGTAACTGGGATCATTTATATCTACGGCATTTATGTTAATGATATATTCATATTATAGAAAAATCTGTCGAACCATATCTTCAGGACTTATTCCTTGCTGATTTAGTAAGAAAATTTTTGTTAAGAAAATGGCGCGCTAGTTCATAGCGCCGTGGTAACCACCAACAAGCTCAATGAGTTGTTTGGGAACCAATGGATGGAAACTCGGCATCCCGTACTATGGTGTGTAAGTCCACAACCTCAGTCCATTGAATTTTTTATATGGAGCTTTATCGAAGACTTAATAGTTAAAATGTTTCCAGAAACGTGGATTTAATACCTAGATCAAAGAGTGAGGGATGCTGTCGCTCAAATAACACCTTTGCAACTCTTAAATGCTAAAAAAGGTGTTAAATATGTCATAAGAAAAATGGCGCACAATTGGATCACTATTATTTGTGATTAAATTTTGTTTTTTTGTTGCTAATTAAAAAGTATTAATTAGAATATTATTAATAAAAATATTAAATTGCGTGGCTTTAATACGCGTTTTAATTCTTTCAACATTAGGTAACGGAAATTGTAGTGTAGCTTAGTCAAGATATGCACGCAAATGTCAATAAATATTTATTTTAAATAGAAATATTCTTATATTTTCCTTGATGGTAATAAAATATACTCCAACATATATATTTTTCGAAACCTTAAATTTTTTCCGATATTTTGGGGTCAACCATGATTCCTATTTGAAATAAGAAAGAGGATTTGATATCTTAAAATTCAGTAGTGAAGAAATTTTTTCGAATAATATTTCTTATTCTACGTTGAAAGTTTTAACTGTATAAAAAAATTATCACAGATGAAAGAGTTATTATGACACTTTTTCGAAATTTCTCAAATATTAATTTTTGTCGATATCTCGAAAATAGATATTAAAATACGGTTTTCATGTATCGACGTTTTACAAAATTTTAGCTCTAGACGCCTTGATCGGTTTTTCTCTATTTGGTCTAGAAGTAGGAGATACAGCTATAATTAAGCAATTTGGGGCACCCTGTACAAATCAAGATTTTTCATTGAAATACATTTATTATTATTTTAATAAAAAAATTGTTTATTTATTTATTACTATTTAACCTACATATAATATGTCACTTTTTATTGCTTCACTATCTAACGTACTACTACTATGTTGTTTATGAAGTTTAGTGCTAATCAACGGCTATATTCTATGGATGATAGACACCAGGCTTGAGCTCATCGCCGTCGGAGCTCAATTTGTCGGGGTTCATTTCACATTCCACATTTTCGGTCCTTGGAAATAAAATATTTGCAACGATATGTAATTGAATTATTAATAGAACATTTGTGAGATGTAGTTATTTGCAATCATTTACTGCTGAATTGTGGTTGTACTTTTCGTTGCCAGTTCTTCAAATGATTGAAAAGAATATCTTATATTTTGTTTATGAACATTACCTAAAGAATATGAATAAACTCTATTATTGTTAAATACATATAAAAAATAGCGGTTTGAATATAGGAATAATTTTTAAAAATGTTTTTCACACTATATAATGTAAATCTGATTCAAGTAGTATGTAGTAGGTATATTTATTTATTATTTATTATTATATTGATGTAGGGATTAACGTTAAAACCACAGATTATTGGTTAAAACTCAATTGTTGTTTAATAGAGCCTGTTTGAAATACGGCTGTTTTTTCTTGACTGTTTCACTTTCATTTTAAAGGCAGAGTGTTTCATCTTGTTATGACGGTGCAAAGATCAAAGGAAATTCCATGTAATGAATATTTTTTACGCCTTGGTTTTAATGTAATACATTTATTTATGAAATCATTTTAGGGTTGCGAGTTTTTCTAACCTAGTGTGGAACATGTCGGAAAAAATATATTGAACTTGGCAGAAATATTACTGTTACTTCCATAAAGATTGCCCATTCCCCATGACGAGTTCAATTACCGACGGTATAAATAAATAGGGCATGTTTATTTCATGATTTCTACAGCTTCCACTTTTGAGTACTAGATTTTGCAACCGTGTTTATGTATTATTATAACGGATTTAAAGAAATTTTTTATTAAGCAACACAATGATGTTCACTTTATAAAAAATGTAATAAAAAAATAATAAATCCCAAAAAAGAAAAGGAAGAAAAATAATTTATGAAATGCCACAATTAACATTTAAACACTATAAAAAATGTTATTTTAAACACTGAAAAAATATTGCACCGTGTAACTTTTTTTTAATTTTCAAAATATTATTTTTATATCTCATAACATTTTTTATTCCAATATAGCAGTTTTCGGCGTATTATTTTTTTATAGCAATAGAAATAAGTGTTTAAATAGTGTATGCTTCTCAATTAGGTAACATTAAAGTGGAATGTAACGAGATTAATACATTTATTTGAACAAATCTACTATGGACATGAGTAGGTATCACTAATAATGAAATACCATAAAAAACCGTGTATCATTTCAGAATTGTTCGACGATGTATATTCATTATTTGCTAAGGTTTAACATTTTTTTCAGAGCAAAAATAACAAATGTAAATAAAACGTTTTAAAACAACGTATACCCACATAACGAATGGTATTAAAAATAGAAGAGAAAAATATGCGTTTCCATTGTTTTACGAGTTTGCTTCGGCCGTCTATTCAATGCGTTCAGTTTTGCGGTTGTTTGTTTGTGTAAGGGTAGTGAAAAAGAGAAAGGGTGGAAAATGGGTAATCATAGCACTACTTGGCGTGAATACGATGATTTAGAGATACCTTCTATAAACACTTGTAGCTCTAAAGAAATGTACACCCTAGACAAATATAAGTGCACTCGCTATGGGTGGCGCCATTTCTGTTTTGTTTCATGTTTAAGCATTTATGATATCGGATGTTCAAAAATTACAAAAAATTTATGAACGATCTGTGATTTTTTTTCATAAATATAACAAGTTATAATTAATGGATTTGCTAAGAAGTAAAACAACAAAGCAAAACATTTTGTTGTTTTTTTTAACAATAGCAATATAGAGAACGATACAAAGATTCATGTAGACGTTCACGTAAATATAGCAAATATTTTAGTTATAAATACTAGTAAATCAGTTGTTTCCTCAATATGCATGCTCCATGCTTATAATAATATAATAATAATAATAATTTATTAATTATTAGGTTACAACCGACATAGTTATAATTAATAACGGTTATAATGTTTTTTAAATCCACACTACTAGCTTACTACATTCAATATTTCTTTTGCGTACTGTTGCGATATTCGTTTAAAAACCGTTCTGCACATGCCTGTGCTTTCTAGAAGGACAGAGGAACAAACTAACCAAACCTTAAAAGAAAATTATTTTCCCATCATTAAATACAATCAAATTAATTGAAGCTTAATTTTAGAATATGTATTACAAATAATTGTTTACCTCATTTTGGAGGGTTTTCTTTCCAAAGAAATAAATATGGCTAAAGTGTCTTGTGGTCACAATTATATCCTTCTCATGAAGTACCTACGTCATTTCCAATCACTCTTCTAAAGAAATAACTGCAGGCTTATCCAAATCTAACAACCTGGTATAATAGACTATGTGCAAATTTACATTAGATTCAAAGTAATGATTTAATTAATTTCAAGAATCTTGTAGACAGATTCCATGTCTAAGCAATTAGTTAACTTTAAATACCACACTAAATTAAATATATAAAACAGCTGTAATAGGTTTAATAAATAGGATTATAGGAAACAACTACTGGACGGGCAAAGGCCCCGACTCCCATTGAATTATACCTATAAATCCAAAATTGGTAGCCAAATTTGTTATTTGTCTTTTCTCCACCAGACACAGACCGGTTTCGAACTCTTTATGTTCTCATCAGTGTGCCACAGGTAGCTGAAAAGACAAATAACAAAGGCAAACCAAACTGGTCTATGGCAGACCCAGCACATAGTAACTGTGAGAGATAAGTACATCCCTCTGGTGGTCAGTTGCTACTACCAGTCAAGACATCGAAGATGTCTAGTGACCGATAGCGGCTGGCCAAGCAAGCACCAAGAGCGGCGACCTCTAGCCCTGATGGACTAAAACATTGGGTCTCTAAATATGATGAGTTAAGCATGGAATCCTGATATTATACTCAATTGAAACCGGTTCATTGTTAAGATTCTTTCGTTGTTTAGATCATATTCTCTCCTTTTTCTAATTGGATTTCCTGGAGAATGTTTCTTCAGATGTTGTTCATTCTCGTCTCAGTATTTGGCACCTAACTCATCTTAATACAAGCATGGATTTTGAGTTAGGAAAAATGTAAGCTTACTGGCGAGATCATCGGCATTATTGTGCTCAGTATCCTAGAATGTCCAGGCACCCAAATGTAAGCCTCTCAGAGTTACGATATCTTCATGACATTTCCTACGAGTTTATTTGTCATCTTATTCTAGGTTTGTGCCTTTAATGTCGCCTGACTATTCGACAAGTTAGATATCTGCTGATTTACATGCACTCTTCTTGGATTTTCGCGTATCCATTTAAGTACCTATAGAAATCATGTCTGCCTAAGTTACAGTAATGTTTCAGAGAGAACCCAACCACCTCTTTGACCTCTTCCCATGTCCAGTTCCTGTTTCCATCTATGTACCATCCTTTACGAAGTACATCACCAATTCACCCACATCAAGTTCATATCCTGTGGTTGCAAATCGGGATGCACAAAACGTTGTGAGTGCTCATCAGCAAAATTAAATTGTTCTGTCATGCGTGGGGATATTGCCAGGGATTATCTTTTAACAACTTAGAAGATAACTGACGACCAAATTGAAAATGACGAACTCATGTCATAACGTATTTTTGTATTTCTATTCTGTTTGTTACAGGTTTCATAATTACAGTATATTTCTCTTCTGTTACGGTAATACCTAAAAAACTGTTTTTTGTTTTATTTAGAACACACATTTTACAGTGTACTTTGTATTTTGTACAAAATTGGTATTTTTGAACATAATTCTGCAGCTCATAATTTAAAAACCGTTTGATTTAGTAAAAAAAATATTAATATCAAAAATTTTTTGTTATATTTTTGCCCACATTTTCTATTTGCAACTTTTTTTCCTATCAGCAAGTAAATGATTTATATATAAAAATTTTAAAATTAACCGCCATTTTTCAATATGTGTTGTAGCACAGCCTCGATTTTAGGGAACTTATAGTAGGTATATTTATTAGGATGGCAAGTGGAACATCTCTACCAAATTTCTTGCTTGTACTAATTTTTTCGAGGTCAAAATTTATTCTTCCTGCACTACATCTCCTCTTAGATTTCTTAAAAGGTTTTTCTTATTTATTAACAATAAATAACTTCATTAGTAAAAACGCCGCAATAGCAACCTCTGAAATGTCTTCACTTTACACTTCCATCCTTAAATTGTTTGTGTGAATATTTGTGGTTCCCGAATCTAAAGCCCAATTAAATAATTGGCAAATATGACGATGGTGAGTTTGTCCATAAAACAAATATTTAGGCAAAAAAAGTGTTACATACTCGTTGCTGTTAGAAGTAATAATTATTCCTGAAGTATTATATTAATTAAAATTTATTAACTTCATATTCAATGATACGATTAGACCTTCGTTTTCCCTTCAAACAGGAAACAAGAAAGTACAGCTTTAGCTATCTAGGGGTAATTCTCGATTATAAATCAGAGATTTATGGCAATAATTTTAGATATGAAGCGGTCCCTAATATTAATGATTTGTAGATTACAATAATTCAGACAAATCATTTATGCAAAATATATTTCTATTTTTTCTCACTTAAACTCACTGTATTCCATATTTTCACTAAATAATATTAAAAAGCAAATACACATTATTTTTTAACAGTTCCTTAATCCAAAAATTAAAACGGAACATCTATATTAAAACGCAAATTTCCTTCCTTTCATGACATTTCCTTACGAGTTCATTTGTCATCTTAATCTAGGTTTGTGCCTTTAATGTCGCCTGACTATTCGACAAGTTAGATATCTGCTGATTTACATGCACTCTTCTTGGATTTTCGCGTATGCATTTAAGTACCTATAGAAATCATGTCTGCCTAAGTTACAGTAATGTTTCAGAGAAAACCCAGCCAACTCTTTGACGTCTTCCCATGTCCAGTTCCTGTTTCTATCTGTGTACCATCCTTTACGAAGTACATCACCAATTCACCCATATCAAGTTCATATCCTGTGGTTGCAAATCGGGATGCACAAAACGTTGTGAGTGCTCATCAGCAGAATTAAATTGTTCTGTCATGCGTGGGGATATTGCCAGGGATTATCTTGTAGCATCTATTGACTGATGGTCGAGATGGTAGCGTACCTGCCTCTCACCCAAAAGTCCCGGGTTCGATTCCCGGTCGTGGTAATGGCAAATACTGTGAGAGGGATTTTTCCATTATACACGGATATTGGATGTGTGTCCCTTGTCTTTAAATGTGTAGCCCCCTCCCGCACAAGGCTCTTCTAGAGCCTTCTGGCACGTTATTTGTTTATTCTTGTGCTTCTGGGATAAAGGGGGCCGTAATTACATGTGGTGTATTTATTATTATTATTATTAACCCAGAAGATAACTGACGACAAAATTGAAAATGACGAACTAATGTCATAACGTATTTATGTATTTCTATTCTATTTGTTACAGGCTTCATAATTACAGTACATTTTTCTTCTGTAACGGTAATATACCTAAAAAACTGTTTTTTGTTTTATTTAGAACACACATTTTACAGTGTATTTTGTATTTTGTACAAAATTGGTATTTTTTAACATAATTCTGCAGCTCATAATTCGAAAACCGTTTGATTTAGTAAAAAAAATATTAATATCAAAAATTTTTTGTTTTATTTTTGCCTAAATTTTCTATTTGAAACTTTTTTCCTATCAGGAAGTAAAGGATTTATATATAAAATTTTTAAAATTAACTGCCATTTATCAATATGTGGTGTAGCACAGCTTCGATTTTAGGGGACTTATAGTATATTTATTAGGATGGCAATAAGTGGAACATCTCCACCAAATTTCTTGCTTGTACTAATTTTTTCGAGGTCCAAATTTATTTTTCCTGCACTACATCTCTTAGATTTCGTAAAAGGTTTTTCTTGTTTATTAACAATAAATAACCTCATTAGTAAAAACGCCGCAACAGCAACCTCTGAAATGTCTTCACTTTCCACTTCCATCCTTAAATTGTTTGTGTGAATATTTGTGGTTCCCGAATTTAAAGCCCAATTAAATAATTGGCAAATATGAGAATGGTGAGTTTGTCCATAAAACAAATATTTAGGCAAAAAAAGTGTTACATACTCGTTGCTGTTAGAAGTAATAATTATTCCTGAAGTATTATATTAATTAAAATTTATTAACTTCATATTCAATGATACGATTAGACCTTCGTTTTCCCTTCAAACAGGAAACAAGAAAGTACAGCTTTAGCTATCTAGGGGTAATTCTCGATTATAAATCAGAGATTTATGGCAATAATTTTAGATATGAAGCAGTCCCTAATATTAATGATTTGTAGATTACAATAATTCAGACAAATCATTTATGCAGAATATATTTCTATTTTTTCTCACTTAAACTTACTGTATTCCATATTTTCACTAAATAATATTAAAAAGCAAATACACATTATTTTTTAACAGTTCCTTAATCCAAAAATTAAAAGGGAACATCTATATTAAAACGCAAATTTCCTTCCTTTTTTCTACTATAAATAAATTTTACAAGAGAAAATATAGTGGGCATAAATAGGTCTATAATAATTTTTGCTGAAAAGATAAATAATGTGAACATTGTTGAATAGATGCATAAGAGAATTCTTAGCGTAATTTTTTAGTTATAATTATAGAACATTACATAACAAGTTAGCGAATCCTTTAGGAAACCGCAGGAGTGGCAATTGTCGGCCAACTGTAGGAAGATAAACAAGTTATCTGGCTCGACAAGCGGTCACTTGTAATAGCTTTGGAACGAAGTTAATTCGTCTTCTTGGACTACGTAGCACAATTGAGTTACGTAAATTTTAGGGCTATGAGCATTTTGCAGTAATAGCTGGTTTAGTAGATATTTAGCTATTTTGTTGACATACCTCCCAACTATATTTTCTAACAACGTCAACAAACTCATCATTGAACGGCTTATTTTTAATTTTTAATACGCCAATACGTATCCCGGGTAGGCTCTTGATATTCATATTCTAAATATATTGTAAATCTTAAACTAGCTGTTACAGATATTATAAGAAACGAAAAATAAAACAGCTTCTATACGATAATTTTATTACAAAAGAAAGTGGCGGGGCGCAAAAACATCAATAAGGCTTTAATGGTAGGCGGATTTAAAACAACTCAGTAAAGCATATTTTAGAAAAGAGTTCTAAGATACCTATTCATACACGATCAATACACCAATTTTATTAATTATTTATGAGAACTATCTATTTATTACAATCCCCAGTTTAAATTTATCAACCAACACTGAATATATTTTAGAATAAAAGTTAGAATAAATAGATTTAAGACAATTCAACAAATTTTTGAGAAGTAAAGTGAATAACACACGATAAACTAGAATTGCTGCGTAAGGCAAAATTATGGTCATGTCCAACTACCGTAATTTGGAACCGAAAAATGTGTTCCAAGTTTGTTGTCTCTTTGGAGTTAGCCTGAAAAGTTATCCCAATTGGGACATTATTATGAATTTTTTATTACGGTATACACTTGTTTATCTTACCTTACTATATTTTCAACAAATAAAAAACCCTTCAAGTCAAGCGACACTGGAAATGTCTAGTAATAATGGATGCGTGTCTGCATTTTTACTGATATGCAACTGCATATCAGAAAAAATCAGTCTTGGCTTTGTATTATAGATTGTCCAATTTACGTAGAGTGTTTTGAAACAATGTAGTAAGAGTAAATATAGTTAAATTGAAAATGCGTTTACCAAAACAGACAGTTTTGTTTTAATACTTCATCTGCCGAAAGTATCTTTTCATATTAATCTTTAATTTTTTCCAGTATGAGAGAATCACAAATTTTGTTACTATTTTATTTAAGCTGTCTTTAAATAGGGTGGAATTTCATTTTCCTTCAAGCTTCACACAACGCGCATCTGTTTCCTATATTTATTTTCGTCTTAAGAGTGTAGGTATACCTATCAGATTCAAGTCTCGATTCTACCACACCCCGCGCAGGTCAGTTTGGCATGTTGCAATCAAACCGAAACTACCGCGACTGCAGGTTGCAGCAGGTGCATATGTGTTTTCGCAAACTCGTGCGAGATGGCAGTACTCTTAGAACATAGACATTAGTACTTTTTGGTTTTTAAATAAATTAATTTGCAGCTCATACCAAGAGTTGAGGAAAATTAATTTAAATGATTGAAACAATGAATAATGTCGGAATGTTAGTAAATTTGGCCAGAAAAAATATAAAATGCAAGCAAAAAAATTATCTTTTTAGAAGAAAAAATAGCTTTCCGACATTAAACACATATTTTAGAATAATCTGATAAAAATTGCATTCAAATCGGATAAGTTTTAAATGATATATTCGAAAACTACGATTTAAATGGGTATATATATAAGACTCCTAAAGCATTTACCACCAAAACTTTAACTAAAGAATTGTCGCAAATAATATTTACCATAATGCAATCGGGTAGAAAGTAAATTATATACCTATCCATGACAGCATAAGTACATATTACCAAAGTTTATATTTAGTAAACTTTGGTATTACCCGTTCAAGTACATGATCTGTCAGTTGACAATAATAATTATTATGTTATTAAAAGTCAAAAATTTAAAGTCATTCTTAATTTTTGTTGACATTATTGTAATTTTATTAATATTTCCTATTATGTAGGTAGTGGCCTTCTGGTATTTTTTATTTTTATGTTTTAAATGACACCAATATACTCCCTGCGCGTGAATTATCTGCATATTATTCCCTTTGTCTTCTATACCTGTAATGAAGATTGTTCACATTTTCCTATACAAGGTGATTCATAAGGAATGGGTAATATTTTACCTGAATATAAATTTTTTGCTTAATAACTGAGAGTCAAATATTAATACTTATTGAGATATAGGGTGTTAAAGTTATAAAAATAATTCAGTAATGTTGTACCCTGTATAGGATGACAGCTAGCACCCCTGTTTTTTACCTTGTTTTTCAAGATATCAAAATGAAACTAGACATAGTTAATATAGACGAAAATGTTTTTCCGACTTCCAGCTTAGCCGGAAGTGACACCAATTCTTGACCTTTAAATGGAACACCCTGTATAATATTGCATTTTCAGTATCCTGGAAAAATTCTGAATAGTTGAGTTTTTACGCCGACTTGATTTTTTTAGAGCCAAGCTTTGTTCTGAATCTAGTGTCCCTAAAAATAGTGGAAAAATACAAATTTAACTTTTAACCAACAAATTTAAACACTAGGTGCATTTTAATCTTTCGAAATTAGTTTCTTACAGAAAGATATTTTCTTCGAATGGCATCACCCTGCAGCACCCCTTCAATTAAATACAACCTTTCAAGACTAATCCAACGGTACCGTCAAACCCAAAATCCATTGAGAATTAAACTCAAAAAAGAACTTATTATTTGTTTTTCATTATGATAGAAAAATAGTATAAATGATTTTAAAGTAATCCATGAAAAATAACGATTTTTGACAGTTATAAGAAATTTTATTAACAAACAATCCAGTTCTGTTAATGCGTTAATGCGTTAGTGCAATATTTTCTTGTCTATTCGTGATTTTTAACGTTGCTATGTATTCAAGAGACGAACAAGTCTTACTAGTTTACGTACAAACCATGAACAGGTAACGTGATGTTATTACTCGACATACTATATATTTTTATTGAATACAATTTTGATTAAACATTTAAATATACATACGTCTGTGTTGGAGCGCACTATGTAGCCAGTACTATAAAAGTGCATTTTAGCATCTATTTGGGTCCTGAATAAATAATAACACACTTTATCCTATTGAAATAGTAAAGCATGCATATGGGATTTCATGAGCAGTTGCAGGGAGATATATTTGAATTGAGAGTTTCTGGCTTGATAAAGTGACAATGCGGCGGCAGTTATCTGGGTCGTTATTGGATTTTCAAAGTTGCGGAGCGGAGTTTTCTCACAGGGAATCGTTGTTTTAATCATCATTTAGCCAGTTGTTGCTCACCGCACTAATCACAGTCATGGTGCACTAACTTTGTTTACTAATTAGCTTTCCCGATTCCCTGTGGTTCTTCGTATTCCCACTTTTACCAACCACAAATCTCAGCGACTTTGTTTTAGGTTTCCTTTAATTTTAATTCACATTAGCTCAACGATTAAAGCGCGGTGTTTTTTGGTTGCGCCTGTTAAGGATACATTACGGGATCTGGAACCGGCGTCTTTAGGGTGTATTTAATAGGCCTGCTTTAAATTATATACATCGTTTTACGGCCTACTGAGGTTTACATTTTGTCACGGTTTGTTTTATATTAGGCTCCGTTGTTCGCTAAATAAATTTGCGGAATTTGTTCTCCTTAATAATATTTGACGCAAATGTATAGATACTAATTTTACCTTTATTGTGTATACATAATGAAGCGAGTCAATTTAATTATATTAGATTACAACATTTACTGTCGCGACTTAGATATAAAAAAGACCTTAGCTGTTGGTAAAGTAATTGATATCCTGTGAATAATAATGCTTTATTAACACAAATTAAAAGCCATGGAAATGATTTGTATGGTACGAAATCACTTTTATTTTTCTATTGCTTTATTTTTTTATTGAGTCACAACTGGAGCTAAAGCATGTTGTGACGGAATGTTGAGTCACACTGCTTATCGTAAACTGGGTTCAATTCTCAACACTAGCAATGCAGATGGGTAATTGATCCATATTTTCAACACTACTTTTTTGGCATTGGATTTGGCAATTGTTTAATTTATGCGGTTTGTTTCGTGTGTTTGACATTCATATCATGATTCGACAAACCCTAAAAAAAACAAAGATATGAAATATTTCATGTTTCATATTTTGATACGGATCACAAGGTTTGGGGCTTCTTAATTAATGTCCACAATTTATTAAAATTAAAAATAGAACGCGATTTTTAAATGCTCTTTATCAAATGTTCTGTTTGCAAAATTAGTTCATGCGAATAAATGTCCTTTTTTGACAGTTGAGGCGGCAGTGGTTTTTTTTCTTAATAGCTTTGTATCGAGGTGAGGAAAAACTTATAAAAAATGTGAACTACAGAGATACGGAACTATCTTTAGTTATGCAAATTAGGTAGGTAAGTACCAAAATTTGGTATTTGTTCAATAATTCGTTTCTATCAATTTTACGCTCCAACTGGCAGTATACAAAGTTAAAGATAATCAAATTCTCCATCCGTCTGATAATATGGAATAATTTTCATGCGCTTCCATTTTGACAAAGTTTCAATTTTAATAAGTATCTAGATATATTTTTAATTTACCAGAAACAGAAATTTCTGAACCTATGTAGGAAAATAACAATGATTTTTATTTAATTTATTATGGTAACCAATTTATTTCTTAAAAAGTGATTAGGTATTTTAAATGTTATGTCATAATAATATCTACTATGTCTTGAGTAGAGTAGTAATGGCGGAGCTGGGTCTCCCCCCACCCTTTTTTTTTTGTGGTGGGGGGTAACTAGGGTAATTCGAGTAATGTAGGTAATTAGACTGATGTAATTGCAATAGAGGTAATTAGAGTATTGCAGGTAATTAGCCTGATGTAGTTGCAATAGAGGTAAGTAGAGTAATGTGCAGTAATTAGACTGATGTAATTGCAATAGAGGTAATTGGAGTGGTGCAATGCAATTGTAGTTGTAATTAGTGTATGTACCAATATGTGTATGAGTACTCCAAGTAGTGGTGGTGGGGTAGCTCAGCTAGACTGCTATAAAGAAGATGTAGTCGCAACACAAAATCATTTCTATCGTGTTCTATCGTGAACCATCTACAGCTAACAAATCAGCCTAGTGCAGTCAGTGACTTCAGTTATTTCAAGTGAGCAATATCTTATATTACTCTTTATAATTCTTTCATTATATTCATTTTAAATATGGCAATTTCCGAAGTTGACTTATTAGCACTTAATGAGCTAATAAATCAAGATATGCAGGTTTTAGAGCAAAGATCCATTTCAGCGTTAATTTTAAATAAACCTTATATCATAAAAAAAATATCTTTGGTTAATACAAGATTTGGAAAATCAATCATAGTAACTTTGTTTGAGGAAAGTTCAATTACGACTTTTAAATCATTTTTACCGAAACGGTTTGTGGAAATTATATGTGAGAACACTATCGATAAAATAAATTCGTCAAATGGTAAAGTTACATTGACATATTTAGGACAAAGTTCTCCAGCTTATCCTGGAGCAAAATCTAGTCCATTAATAAGTTTCGGTGTTTAATTCTCAAACAAAAATAATCGTAAAGTATTTAAGTTAGCTAAGTTTAAGTATTAAGTAGAAATGGAATATTGTGGAAGAATGCTAGGAGTATTATAGAATAGTATCACTTGTTAGCCTATAAAGATTCTGATATATCTAAATTGACATTTGTACAACATATTTTTACTTCGTGTACACCAATAGCTCAAACGTAAGTCCATTTAGTGCTGTTTTTTATGTATTTTTTTACATTTCATTTTTTATTTGTAGGTACGCAGCAAAGATGTGGATGCAATATTCAACCCAAACATGGACCCCTGCAGAAGACATTAAATCTGCCATTGAGAGATTGTCTTGTAAACTAGATGACTTAATAAGGGATGCATTGGTTTCATTAAATTATGATATGAATATCTGCTTCGACGCTGAAGAAGTTCGACGGGTTAAAGAAGCTTCTAAAGCGTATAGCATTGGTGTAAATCTATGTGGTAGATATTCCCGTGGCTTCTTAAATTTGGATGAGTTTTGTGAGCATATGGACAGAGTGGAACTAAAACATTTTCTATACGAGATAATGGAGTACCTACCTAAGAATATTATTGAAAAATATCAACTCGACCAGTCTGATGTAGAAGATAACAATGTAGATACATAAATAATATTCATCTTCTATTGTCATATTTATTACACCAAATATTGTATGTATCTGTAGTAAACAATATTCTGTATTTTATATTATATTATAAAACTGAATAAATAAAATACACATTAAAAGATTACATTCATTTTATTTCATATTTCTTATTACACAACAAAAAATACAATCATAGTATAATTAGAACAGTTTTTATTTTAATTTTATATTTAATTCTACAATTACATTCTGAGAAAATAAACAGTTGCAAGTACATCATGATTATTGTTGATAAAATTATCCAGATATCTTGATAGAAATAGGTTGCACTACTTAATTCCACAATAATAAATATTTTCTTTTTTTACTTGACATCGAGAAAACCATTCTGAACCGAGCCATCTAATGCGTTATAACTTAAATATGTATCATGAAGTATAAGTGCATACACTCGAGTTTGTTCCGGAAATTTCGCTTTTCGTGTTTCAAATTCTATTTTTATGTCGACAGTAGATGATTTCACTGCAACAGGTTGGTGTGAACAATCAATGACAAACAAAGGATTCTTCCTGAATTCCCCAAGATCCATCATGGGTTCGCTCATATCTTTATCATAGTAACTACGTTGGAAGTTCTCATAAGCATAATATGCTGCAGAATCGAGCTTCTTATCGAAATCTAAATTCCAACGTTCATATGGATATACTTCAGAGTTTAGAAATAGTCGAATATTATTTATGTCTGCGTGTTTGAACTGTGTAACATCCTTTGTTCTATCATTGGCCTGATCAGTGCCTTGAAAGCCAAGAAGGATGAAAAGTGGGCTTTCAAGACGGGTGGAGAGTTTAAGAGCCCATATGTCATAGGTAGTATCGCGTAGACAGGGAAGCTCATAAAAATCCCACGCACGGTAGACCATCTTAACTTTGGTATTATTACCACTTTTATTAATTCGATTCAATAATTTTAACTTTTGTCGATCTTCAGGTACAATGTGCCTTATCTTCCACTCAATTTTGCTGATTTCCAACTCTGCATCAACCTCACCGATATAGGAGTCTTTAAATGAGCGTGCAATTATCATAATTAATTCTTGCTTCACATTCAGAATGCCTTTGGTATAATCTTCTGCAAAACCCATAAGGAACTTAAGGGGTAGTTTGCCACTGAACACGTGACTGGCGGTATCTAAAATATCTTGTCTCTTTTCAGTGAGACCCCAACCTGTTGTTATTAATGAGCGTGCATGCGTTTGCCCATACGACACCATAGTTTTCATTGTGGTAGTAATACCAGGTCTTCTGACTACTGCTACTTGTTCACCACCCATTTCCAGTCGTATCTCTTCAAAGAGAAATGCTAGTGCATTATTGGATAAATAACAACGCTTTGTGGTGTCGCTAGGAGTAAATTTTCCCTCTATGTATATATAACTTTCTGAAATGTCGAGTATAACATCTTGAAAATTGATGGGAATACGTATTTCATCAGAGTTTCTGTAATATGGGGATCCATATGGTTTATATGTATGCTCATGTAGGCTAACTAGGGAATGATCTAACACAGGTTCATCAAACACCTCAAGTTTGTCACTAGTTGCAGTAGCCACCATTATTATGACCAATTTTTCGCAGTTTTAATCCAATAGATTTTAAAAAGGCTTGATCCTCAGCTGACAATCTATGTCTTAACTGTTTAAGGTATAGACTTTGAATGAATTGCTTTCCACATCTCCCTTTCTTTTTATCCATACTGTTGTTCGCTACAGTATCATACTGATGGTGATGTACTTGCTGTCGCTGTTTATATCTAAAACCCATTTGGTTGGTGATATCCGACTTTCTTCAATTCTAGCCTTACAATAATTTTCTCACCTCGAAAATCGATCAAATCACCGTTGTCGTCCAGTATGCGTAGTGTGATGTTGTCTATTAACTGACACCCTTTAGGTCTAACAGGTAAATATATGATATTTTTGGGTTCTCTAGTAAGTTTGTAGCCAGGCTCAACGTCTATGTCAAATTCAAAGAGAGTGTGTGACTCTTCTGCATTCAGATAAGCTCCAGAAATAATATTGCAATCTACGCGTATCATCCTTACTTTCATAATATCAACAGGCTGTGTTGATTCGTAATTTTTATTTGGTTGTAAATATATTTGTCCAAATCCCAACAGACTTCCTATTGAATTTGGTTGTCTAAAATCTACTTCATACTTTGACAAAATCTCGCACTTTAAGGTATTGTTGTTTGCCCTTAAAGTGAATATTTGCGTGTAATCCTTTCCATCAATATTCATAGCTTTCAACATTGCAGCATAGATTTCATCAATTTCATAAGCCCCCAGAGGTATGTGAACAGTAGTGAATGTATCTTTAGCACTAACCCTATATTGGAAGATGTTATTTGTTTCATCCACATTGTATATGGAGTTGTAAGAGTAGAATCCAATTAAACCTAACCCATGACGACTGCTCCTATCCAGTTCAATGGGTGGATCAAAGTTGACACTTAGCTCACTTAAGCGGCTCGTTAGTGTGAACGTGTACGACATGACTGATATAATTAAATTGTGTTACCCAATTTATTGTGGATTACAGCAATAATGGTATAATTTCCTCTTCTTAGAAGTTGATGGTAATATATTTACATTGTTATTGGATGCCACATTTACATCGTTTACCTTACAATAGCAGCAAAACATTTTTCTAGGTGTTGGACCATCATTTACGTCAACATTGCTTTCATAATCATTAAGGTAATGTTCTGTACAATATTGATATTTTAATATATCGACATCGTTCTGAAGATGTGTAGGTAGCTTATCCCATACTAATGCAATTTCATGTGAAGCCAACCCAATCATCACCTCTTTGGGCATATCTGCTAGTTGTTGTTTGCTCATCTTCAACAGACTACGCAAACGGGAGAATGCAATTAGTGAGTGACCCATTCGCTTGATACCTTCTCGATCTATTGCTGGGGTCATAGATTTCAGTTCCATGGCGTTTTATATTTGTTTCGTAGAGAGAAACTTTAAACACAAATGTCCACACAACACTGTTAAAATTCTGTACACGTTTGTAGTTATAGAATATTTGGTTGGCCCTCCTTGAATCGTTATTGAAATATGTAACTAATTCTATAGGTGGGGGTAAGTCGCCAAAACTATCAAAATAATTTACTAAACTACCTCGTTTTTTATATGCCACCCAATGTGTCCCAGGACCATATATACTATCCAAATTGATTATTGCGGATTCATTGTAATGTGGCCCATGTCTTGGTAGTGAGTCACGCATAAATACACCTCGAAAGTATGCTACCTTCATTTTATTAGCATAATATTTAAGATCAATGTCGGTAAGAGGTCTCCGAGGTAGGGAGTCTATTAGTTTTTTGAATTCTGTTTTAGATAAAGACCCATCCCCTTTCGGTATGGCTTCATATACATCCCCTTACCACTTTTCATAGCTATTGCTTCCATACTTCTGTTGTGCCGATTTGCTTCAGCTAATTCTTCTCTACCCTTTTTCACATCATTTACAGCTTTAGCAATACCAGCAGCCGTACCAGCCAAACTATCCAATGCAGATAATCCAGCAAAAATGGGTATTAGAGGTAAAATACCACCAACTTTTGGAATTGGTATAATTCGAGGTGTTTGAATATTGCGTTTTCCACCGGCCTGTTTTATATATCGACGTGCAGCTTTTAGAGCAATTTCAACCACCTTCTTTTGGTCTTTTACTTTTTTGCCTCCAGCATTTCGCAGTGTGTCACGCACTTTTCGTACTATCCCAGATCCAAACGCTGTCTTTTTAACATTCTTCTTACCTTTCTTTGTTTTCTTGATGATTCGTTTCCTTATTGGATTGCGAGATATTGTTGAATTACATCCCATACCAAGACGTTGTTTTCCCTTCATTATAGTTGTGACTAACCAAGCAGCTGCCTTTTCTCCACGTCCTGCGTCTTTGGATTTCACCCGTTTCCACGCAGCCTGTTCAAGCTGATAGTCTGCTTTATGGCGGGCTGCTTGATTACTGCTATTTTTGTCGTATGCAATATCGTGTTGCTTACACGCTTTATCGAGCTGATTTATGCCAGAATCACCTCGTGCTAACCTTTTATTTAAATCTGTGCCTGGACCACAAAATTGATAACCTGGCAAATGCAACTCGACGGGGAGCTTATTAATCAGGGAATTAACTAATCCTCCACCGCGCTTCGTACGTTTTTCACGTGTGTATCGTATCGTAGAAACCATTTAAATAAGAGTTGTAAATCACACATCTACTTATATAACATTTAGCCGCGGTACAATGCACATTGTGAAACAGAAACAAACGCTTTCTATAGATAATTTGGATGAAAAAGTTGGGCGTGGGTTAAGTGCTGATAATCGCCATGGACCACTACTACCTTCAACTGTACGTGCCCTCATAATAGGACCCTCGAATTGTGGGAAAACAAATGTCTTAATATCTTTGATCACGCATCGTTTAGGTTTACGTTTTTTAAATATTTACCTATACTCAAAGTCTATAAATCAACCCAAGTATGAGTATCTACGTAATGTATTAGCGCCGATTGAGGGGTTAGGATTTTATACATTTAGTAATGGTACGCAAATAGTGGAACCATCCGAGGCAAAGCCAGAGTCTGTGTTTATATTTGACGATGTAATATGTGAGAAACAAGATGTTATAAGGGGATATTTCAGTATGGGCCGACATAGAAATGTGGATTGTTTTTATCTTGGCCAGACATACTCTCGAATCCCGAAGCAGCTAATAAGAGACAATAGTAATTTAATTG
Source organism: Rhagium mordax (assembly GCA_963680705.1). NCBI lineage: Eukaryota > Metazoa > Arthropoda > Insecta > Coleoptera > Cerambycidae > Rhagium > Rhagium mordax. Next base: position 105,358,370 of record OY796656.1, on the reverse strand, counting down.
TTGTCTTTAAACAGGACGACATGAATCTGCATCACATCTTTTCCGATCATGTGTCACCTGATGTAACGTTTACAGTATTTCAAAATATGTGTGCAAAGTGCTGGAATGACAAATATGGATTTCTAGTGATTGATAAGGATAGAGAAGTACAAGGTGGGCGATATAGAAAAGGGTTTGATAGCTTCATATATCCATAATGCATTTTATTAAAAACTTCACTTGAATTACATACGTCGTTAGGATTACTTCGTTTACGTATGCGCTAAGATGAAGGTTACCAAAGATAATAAAAAATATAACAATCTTGCACATCCCAGTAGCGAAATAACACTCAAGCGACAGCTGATTGAGGCAACAGATGCTGTGCGGAAGAAGTTTAACTATATCAAGAACAAAGATATGGAGATGCACGTAACACTTGAAAAGATCTACCAACCGATAACTGAACCTTTAAATGTTATATCTTCAGCAGCAGAGAACAAATCTCATATCCAACAATTACATTCAAAACCATCATCATCAAGGGTGTCCACCCAGAGGGCTGTATCATGGGAGAGTGCTTCTGAAGAAGGATCCGATAAGTATGTAGGTGGTGATGATGTTCCACATTATATCCCCATTATGGAAACACCACCATCGTCAATAAGAACAACCCCTGTATCCGAAACTTCTCCAGCTAGTAAACTAGAAAAAAGACATGAGGTTGTAAAAAGACATATACAAAATTTAAAATCTGGTGATTCCAAGTATGATAGTTTATATGGAGTGCGTGTAGATCCCAAGACAGGCAAACTGCTGATGGGCAATGCCGAAATACGTTTTTCCCATGGAAATATTACGCTATGGTATGTCAATAAGAAACTTGGCGTGTATCTAGGTAGTCCTAAATTGTACGATCTAATATTTCTAAAACGCCCAACAATTTTAGATGATAATAGAGAGGGTGTTCTCGATGATGAATGGAGTAAGATATATGGAGAAATACTAAGAAAAACAAAGGCACCTTACAAAAAATTCGATGTAGCGAATGGCTATAACACTACTAAGCGTGGAAAATTTCACAAAATTATCAAACCATTAACATCTTCTACAATTGCGACACGATCGTCAACAAGTGGTCACGGCTTAAAACGTGTACCTACCCACAAATTGTACAGAAATAAAGATAAAGAATATATTTTTTGGAATAAACCCAGCGAACTCGTGGATCGTCTACGTCTACTATGGAGTTCGAAAATAGCGGGAAATAACAACCACGACAATGAAATAATAGAAATAATATCAGAACTTAGGGAAGAAAAAATAGTGTATTAAAGATGAAATAAAACATAGTATCATTATACTTAATAAGTATTATATAGTCTGCAATTTATAAACCGCATCAGATGCAGTCAGAAATGTCTACTGTAAACACTATCGACAAATTTGGACGCAGCAAAAGAATTAGTGCGAGTAAGTTAATAGCCCATCGTGGATTACCTGGCGTGGGTTTTAAACTTACCAGAGATAATCACTATGATATTGAAAATAAGCGTTTAAAAAATTTAGGGGAACCTGTCGATGATCAAGATGGTGCAACATGTAATTACGTTAACAAGCGTCTACAAACAAATGATGAAAATGCTGCCAAAGCTATTTTTGATACAACCGATGTAATTATTGGGGAAATGAAAAAATATGTTGATGTGGGACTTATAAGAAGTGGAGAAGAAAATCGCGCTATTTTCAATAAACAAAATAATGAGATGATGCAGAAAATGAAAATAGAAATGAGGAAATATGTTGATAAAGCAATTTCTGAAGTTAAACGTTCGGCCATAAACAATCGCAATACTTTAATCACTAGAATCTCTAAATTAGAGCATATTGCCACCGAACTCCAACCAAAGAAGGTGCAATCCGGAGGCCTAGCATTTCCACCAGAACTAATGCCTGAAGTTGATATATAGCTGAAGACAATTTTATAATGGAGGTTAGCAGCGAAAAATTACAAGTTGTTAACGAGTTACATAGAAATGCTCGACGAAATTTTCGTAGAAGGCGAACCATAATTAAGGGGTTTGGTGATTTGTGGCAAGCAGACCTAGCTGAAATGCAGCCATACGCTGATAAAAATAGAGGGTATCGTTATATTCTTGTAGTGATTGACTGCTATTCCAAGTACGTATGGACCAAACCTATTAAAAATAAAGCAGCTGTAGAAGTTACCAAGGCTATGCAGACTATTATTCAAGAAGCAAATTATTCACCGAGAAATTTACAGACCGATAATGGTACTGAATTCTATAACAGAAAGTTCTCCGCATTAATGAAGCGGCACGAAATTAATCATTATTCTACGTATAGCACAAAAAAAGCAGCAATTGTTGAGCGAGTAATCCGCACATTAAAAAATTGGTTGTATAAAGAATTCTCAGCTATGGGTAAATATAAATGGCTCGATATCCTACCAAACGTTACAAAAAGTTACAATGACAAAGTCCATCGTACAACTGGCAGAAAGCCCATTGATGTCAAACCAACTACACATTTAAACGTATATAATTATATTAAGATTGCTCTGAAACCGAAATTTCATCTCGGTGATATAGTTCGTATTAGCAAGTATAAAGGTGTATTTGATAAAGGGTTTACACCGAACTTTTCAACAGAACTTTTTAAAATTACCAAAATAAACATAACAAATCCCACAACTTACCTGATAGAAGACTTGTTTGGACACCCAATCAAGGGATGTTTTTATGAAATGGAGCTACTAAAAGCAAAATACCCCGATGTGTATCTAGTTGAAAATGTATTAAAGAAGAAAGGAAATAAAGTGCTGGTAAAGTGGTTGGGGCTATCTGTAGAACACAATTCGTGGGTTGATATAGCTTCTATTGTTTAAAATTGTCATTAACTAGAAAAATATATTAATGTATCATTATATAGTTATGTCGATTGAAATATTTTAATATGTGTCACAAATGAATAATAAAATGAATATACTTTATTAATATTTATTTAATTTATTTCCTTCATTTTAAATTGTAAAAAAATTAAAAATAATCATTTTTTTTTTTTTTTTTTAACACTTGAAAGATAATAAACATACACATAAATGTTTTAATTCCTTTTTATTTTCCTACAATCTATATTATAAGAATGATACAAATATACATATAACATAAAACATAAAATTAATTAAATATAATTAAAAATTATAATTAAACATTAAACAAACATAAAAAATAATATAAAAAGTACAAACTAGAAAATCTAATATTATTATATGGGTACTGTTCTTTTTCCAGTATTATTGCACACAAAACAACCTTCGATGGCACCGACTGTCACTGTGTCATCGCCACAAGCTTTGCACTTTATGGTAGGTACGTCCCACCACTCAACCGTGTTGTGCAGACTTGCGTGTTGGTGAACAGCCCCCTCTACGACCATGCGAGAATACGATACGTAGCACCTAGTGCACATAAAGTATTTTCCCTGGTCAATGCTGCATACCACAACGAAGGCCGCTGTAGCACACACCTTGTCCATTGTACCAGCCACCATATCTTTTATCTGGAAAGCCATCTCGTGCTGGTCTTCCTCGATGAGGTCCGCAACATCGACTTCTATACCATCGTCCACCATTTCGTCGACTCCATCGTCCACTATACCATTTTCGCCGCCTTCGATGACTTCCTGGATATCGATGTTGGCACCATTGGCATCAACATCAGCAGGTGCTCCAATCTCCACAGCCTCAGCAGGTACCCCCATCTCCGCAGCCTCATGATTAAACAGCATCCAATTATTGGAATCTTCTTGCGCCAACCGTCTTAGAATAGATATAATAGATGGATTTGCCATTTCGATACGTGGTATATAGATAGAAATAGTAAATGCAACTAAGTTTGGTTTAATATTACTCCCATATATATAGTAGTGTGGGGAGGGAGTCACTCTAAAATAATAGAGGGGGTATTCATATCCAATCATAGGATACGTGTTATTATGAATTTTAATTAGTGAAGTTTGACACCTTAACCACTCGGCCAACCTGACTTATTCATTGATTCAGTAAAACACTATACATTAAATGTTTACCCCCTCTCCATCATCAATAATAGAGGTGCCTGTAAAGTAATGTTTGTAGGAGGCGCCACTGCTGGGGGTGGAGATTAGTTTGCTTTATATAACACACAGCAACGCTCTTGTTTGTCAGATTTAAAATTATTAACATCATGGACACTTCTCAAGTAAATTGCGTCTCCTCCAGCACCGACTCAAAATCAACGTCATCGACCTGGTCAATGCCTAGTGAATACGGCCCAGACAGCAGTGATTGGTGGGAACGGTCACCTCCATCGTATTCGATAGACGAAGAGGACCAGGAAGACGAAGAGGACCAGGATGACCAAGCTACCCCAGATAGCATTGACGACAGACCAATATCACCTTCATCTTATTGGATAGGTGAGAATCTAGGCGAGGACCAAGATAACCCCCCGGACAGCAGCACTGATAGGGCAACATCACCATCAGCATGGTCTATGGAAACGGTGTTCTACGATCCAGACGGCCAGCCATCACCTGACCAGAGCCACTGGTCAGATTATCAGCTCTTGATAGAGTGCGATAATGTCTGCGAGGGAACAGATTAGGCATCCATATAAATTAAACATTGTAAATAATTTAATAAATAGTTTTAGTAAATAAATTAATTGTAAGTCATTTAATACATTTATTTACTTAATAAACTCTTAAATATTTATTTAATTTATTTCCTTCATTTTAAATTGTAAAAAAATTAAAAATAATCATTTTTTTTTGTATAATTTTAAAAGTTTCCTACAAAATAATATGTTATTACAATACTAAAAATATATTTACAGTTTATGGTTATAATATATATTACATACACACATACATATATACAAATAATATAATTTATTTATAATTAAGACACCAACAGTCCCTATTATGGTGAGTCCAACTACTATAAAACACACCAATGCGATCACACAAGATGAGTGCCCCTGACATACATTTTATGCAAATGTTGTTCCAACAATTGTCCTCGTACTTACTACAGTACACGCATCGTTGTCTTAATTGTGGTTGGTCTGCTTTGCAAGCTTCACATACGTCTCGATATATACCAAAATTCGTTCTTTTGAGTATGGTAAGACAATTGCGACATTGTGTTTCATTTGGACAATTGTCTCGAAATTCTTTTTTCTGCACTGGGTTCTGAATTACACACTTTTTGCACAGTCCAGTGCATGGGTTGATAATTTGCTTCCTCCATGCAGTATAGCAATTATGGCAAATTCTTGAATTATTGTAACTATACGGTTGTACTGCTATTATTGGTTTTAATTTCCACTCTCTTGGTAGGACCATTGTATGCACTTCTGTTTTAAGACACGATTGTGTTACGTAAGAAGTTTGAATGCGTTCCTCTTGTGGTCACTCTTGGTTTAAATAGCTAATAGTAAACTTGACGCAATAGGAAGGGCGTCACCGTCACGAATTATAGAATATAAAACGGAGGAGGTTTAACATCAAATCAGTTGAGTTCCAACATTTAAAGATGGCTTATAGACGATTCCTCACTGAACTGGCAGAAAATGATATGGGTGCAATGGTGTTACACCGAGATGGTGTAAATCAAGAGCTTCAGGACTTGAATCAAGATGCTGTCCACAGGGGGGATCCCATCATCGTGGAAAATATCAATGTCGACCAAGAGGGTGCCGACTGGGGAGATGGCAACCTGGTTCCCGTCAGTGTAGATGAAGGTCTTGGGGATGATGTGGAAGACGAAGCGGGAGAGTTAGCCTTCTCCGGAAAAATATTAAACAATTATGATGATCGGCGGAGACTATATTGCACGTCAGCGTCTTTTGTCATAATCAGAACCAGGCCGGATGCAACCAAACACTTCCTGTGTGGGCTATGTTATATATCCTATACACGGATAGTGTCCGGACGTCACCAGCATGTAAATATTCACAAAACGACGACGTTGGATGGTGCAATGATAACGAAATGTAAATGTTGCAGCACAAACTTGGTGCAATTGCATCGAATTGAAGTATGTCATACATGTAATAATGTAAATAAAACAATTGCGTGAACGATACAACGTGTTTTACTAAATTTGATTCGTTATAAGTAGTATTTATTAATGTAAATTTATATTTCATTTTATTTTTAAGTTTAATTGTATATATTTTTTAATTAATAAAAATATTTGTGCCACCCTGTATATTACAAGTTGTGAAAATTAGTAAATCATAAATATTAAAACAAATGAACATATGAATGATTTTATTAAAAAGTATTTTGAAAAAAAAATGGTTATCTTTTATTTATTATTATTTAAATTAAATTAAAATATCTCAAGATATAAACTGATTCAAAATAATACAGTTGTAAATGTATAAAGCCGATAGCTTGGGTTGATTTTATAGCCTAAGGCCATGCGACCCTGCCTGGTAAATACGGATCGATGAGCAGGTAGTTTTTTGTTGAAATTAGGAAATAGACCTAACTCTTGTGGGGCGTTCGAGTAGCCGAGCGGGCAAATACGCGTCGATCTTGAGGTCACTCAGAAGACCACAGGATCGAATCCTCGGACGCCCCCCGGAGAAAGGAGGTGGTGGTTCTCCGGTTTTTTTTTAAATTTGACCTTTGACCTTTCCTAATTAACCATTAATTTTGATTTTCATGTGTTTAAAATTCGATTTTTTTAATTTTTTTTTTTTTTTTTTTTTTTTATGTTGTTATTAACCTATTAAACTCTTTATTTATTTAAATTAATTAACCTTTACATTATGTGTTTATTCATGTCAAACATGTACTCATAATATGCACAATTAATTAATTACATGTGGTGTATTTATTTTATTAACTAATTAATTTTTTTATCATTTTTTATTCACTTTTTAAAATTTGTTTTAAACTTTTTTATATTTATTTTTAACAATATATTCTTACATAATAATACACAGTAATTTATTTTTTATCATTTTTTGTCTTTTATTTGTATCATTTTTTTGTAATTATTTGTCATTTATTTTTTTGACAAACTTTTTAATTTTTTTTAATATTTTTTTATTAATAATATATTTTAAACCTAATTAACAATCTTATCTGACTAACAATATTCTTAAATAACTTAAAAATCTAACTTAATTAATTTGCCTTTATTTGTATGCTCTTTTAATTATTTTTGTCATTTATTTTTTTTGACAAATTTTTATTTTTTTTTGGGGCATTTATTTTTTTAATTATTTTTGTCATTTATTTTTTTTGACAAACATTTTAAATTTTTTTTGGCATTTATTTTTTTAATGTTTTTTTATTAATACTATATTTTAAACCTAATTAACAATAATCTTATCTAACTAACAATATTCTTAACTAACTTAAAATCTAACTTAAAATAACTTTCCGCCGCGTGTGCGCAAGTGCTCAGCCACCCATTTGATCCGAAATAAACCTCATCTGCTTTGCAGTTTTGTCGAGAGCCTCCCTTTGTCTCTTTACGTCGGCCTCTAATTTTGCGGCTCTTTCCCGCATATCAGCAGCACGACGCAAGATTTTCGGATGATCCCGACAAAGCCTCAAATTTAAATCATGTGTTCTCTTAAGTTGACCGTATATTTTAAAAAATTGTTTAACAGATGTTTTGGTGTCAACTTGCGAGAACACCTCCGATTCAGAATCAGAGTCCGCTTGTGCTGGGAGCGGATTCTCATTAACAATCGGAGCTACCTCTGGCGGCGGTGGCAACACCGCATTAGAGCAACCCGGTTGTTCTAATGCGTCATTGCGTGGTGGTGGCAACACCGCATTAGAACAGCTTGGCTGTTGTAATGCGCTATTGCCAGGTAGAGGTACAGCCACAAACGACGCAGACGGTTTTACCTGCCCTTTACCTGCCGAAACCTTATTTTTTTTTGGTGAAGCAGGTAGCGGACTTAGAGGGGCAGGTACAACTGTCTGCGCGAAATCCATTATCTGGTCCCATAAAGTCGCGTCACAGTCTATGGATTGTGTTTCTGTACGTCTACCTTTACCTTTTGATGGCGCCGACGACGACTTTGTGTTTTTATTGTTGTTTACATTACTAGGCAAAAAGTCGTCATCGGAGTCATGTGCCACCAGAGACATAGATGATTTGCGCGGATGAGATGCGCGTACATCCTGACACCCTGAAGTAGATGGTGTGACTTTAAATTTTTTGTTTAAAGCCAAACCATGTAATTTCGGGGTATGAACGGCTTTACCTGCATTACTCCTGGATACGGTGACATTGACGGTATTGCCGAGGTCACCATCTTCAAGGTGCAAAACAGGTAAATCTGCGCCAGGATGTATATTGCCGTGCATCTGCTGATGGTGCCCATGATACGCTAGCTGACTACCGCCTTCGTTAGAACACGAAGCGCCCCCAACGTCAGCAGCAATACCATCTTTAACAATAATGTTGTTTAAAACATTAACCCTGCCAGAGGATGGATTTTTTATTGCTGACTTCACAGCACCGCCATTAATGGCGGAACCTGACGCCGTAGATGCGTCAGGTGATGGTTTAAACGTAGCCAAATACGTCATTAAAGTCAAGGGCGGTAAAGTTGGTGGCGGTGTCGACGAGCGCCTTTTACGCCCACCAGCAGATGATACATTTTTAACGGTTCTTACCATTTTGTTCACAAAAACTGAGCAATGAAATTCACGAGAGCACACTTGCACACACTAGCACAGGCGAAGACGGAAAGAATCTTGTAAGCGTCCTCAAACCCAAGCCAAGCTAACTTCCCCCTCCAACGGCAGGGAGTGGGTGACCACTCTCGTCTCTCATTGGTTGGACGACATCACGTGATTTATGCAAGCCAAGCTTTCACCCCACTGTTGATTTTCTTTGTCTCAACAGAATCCCGCTACAAAGTGACGTCAAACTTTTCTAAATGTCATGCGCACATCGAATAACTGACGCAACAACTTTCTATTTGAAATGACATCACATTCCTGACTGCAGCATAAAACGACATTTTAGTTTTAGCAACGTCACCTACTCTTACATTGTAAAACTGTATCATTACACACACCTCTTCAAGTCACTACCTACATTATTTATAATTTACGATTTAACCTAATCGATATTTAACTTATTTTGGGAGAAAGGTTTACTAATAACAACACTGTGATTTTTATTTAGATATTTTTATTCTATTATTTGAAAGTACTTAAAATTATCACAATAATTTTGTATTATAATGTTACAATTAAATATTGGTGAAATTTTGTAGTTTGAATTTTCCAGTTTAGTAGTTCATGTATTCGAATTTTCGACCTTTACGTTAGAAGATGAAATAAAAATTTTAAATTAATTATTGGCTTAAATCAGCTATTGCTGCAAGTAAAGCGTCCAAGTTTTCATTTTTTTTCTCCATATTATTTATGGCAACTATCAGTCGTTCTATATTTTGTTCTTGTTCGCTCTGAAAAAATGATATGTCACGGTGCCCCCACGGTAATGTTTTAGTAGTATTAGGAATAACAAAACGTTTGTCATCGTGTTGGGACAAGGCCACTTTGTTCTTTATTTCTGTGTAAATGTCATGCAAGCAACTCCGAAACGTATTCATTTTTCTAAATATTAAACCTCCCCGCTCAACGATTTTCTTATAGTCATCTATTGACAGCTGCTTTCTAATAACAGATTTCTTCACACCTTTAGCTTTTTTGAGTTCATTATCCACCGATTGTATATAATAAGCTTTCGCACCCGTACCATAAAAACTAATAATGGGATCAGAGGGGAACTCGTCTTTCATTTTACCTAACACCGACAAGCCCTTATGAATATTAAATTTATTTATTTCTTCGTAGTTAGATGTATCGAATTTGTCTGGATTCTGTATTATGAAATTATAAAAGTTATCTGTAAATGTTTTTATAATCAACGAATCCGTATCTGTATACAGCAAAGAAGCATTATCGCCGAAATGTTTTTTGATAACGTCGTAGAAAAAGTTGTATAATACTGTCTTAGACAACTCCAAGATACAAAAACCAACGTAAATTGGTTTGTTGTAGACTACCTTTAGTTTACCCATATGGATGGCTACAAAATCATCAGTAAATATTGAGCATGATTTAAAGTTAGGGCGTGTTATTAATGCATTTGCACCCATACTCCGCCTAACGCTCTCCCAGTGGGTAACTAATTTTATATCCATTCTATTATCAACATTTTCCATTGTCTTACCGAATACTGCGTTATTTAATAATTTATACTGATCTTTTTCAAATTTATTCTTAGCCTTATTTCTCATATCGGTGTTTAGGTCAATATATTTTTTAAGCCAAGGTGATTGTTTGAATTTAAGTATTCTATGTGTTTTTATAACCATTAACCCGTTATCTAGCGCTTGTTTCAAATTTATATAATGCACAATATATCTCCTCTTATCGTTTAAATTTGGTATCAGTTTTGTCAATTTCGATTTTGATTTTGGTGGAATAATATTTTCTACTAAAAAGGGTAGGTCTGAGTGTAAGTCGTGTAAATCTTGTGGATAATGTATGTCTACTTCGAGAACATACCCATGGGTGCTTTCATCTGAAATGCTCGTAATATCTAAATTCATGATTTCTTCTTCGGACAGCCACACGAATCCACCTGTCGGCAATTGTTGCGACATACTATGCCCATATAGGTTCGTGGCATCTAGATATGTGATGAATGAAGAAGGTTCTTTGGGGTCGTAGTTAGGGAGAAATTTGTTATTCGCAATATGTTTCCTTTCCGTACACTGGCTTACTCCACCACGTATTCCCTTTTTAAAAAAATGGATCATATCAATGTCCGTTAATAATTCCAACTCCACTTTGGTTAGTTTTAACATAGCGTCCCACGAGAGACCCGGACAAGTGTAATACTGAGCAGGATCAAGTTTATATTTTTCCAAACAAATTTTACGAAAATTTTCAAATACGTCACACAAAAGGAGTACGTCTGATTTTAAATAAAGATCTGAGTAATCGCCCAAATTCTGACAATCAAACAAGTTCCACACATCGTTAGCCCTCTGATAATCTTTATCTGTTATATGTTCTTCATTTAGGTTATCGTAAAATTCATCTTTCGAGGGTAACTCTACATTATTTAGTTTCTCTAAACTATCCATAAAACTATATGGAAATACACCCTTTTGCCTCATTAAATTAAATTTTTCCTTATCTGTATAGAAACTTCCCGTAACAAACAATTGGTTATCAGTTAAGTTGCCCCCTAAATTTTGCAACGATGTTGATAAGAACTTAAAACTATCGATGAATCGTAGTTGTATAAATTTCCGTTTTTTCTCCCCTTTCTTATTGACGTAATCATGCATATAAAGGTGTTTCGTGAAAGATATATATTTTTCTTTATTTTGTGCTATAACATCAACTCTGTCCTTATGTGCACAGAGCTGTTTTATAAATAGGTGACTGTCGTAGCCACTCATATTGTGAAATATGATAGGTACAAAATTTGGTAATTTGTAATTTAAGTTACATACAGAGTGTGCGGCACCAAATCTTACTTTACCAGTTATATGACAATGATCTCTAACTTTTACATCCTCTACTTTAAATGGTTTCTCACATATACCGCATACGGTCGCATTCAGGAAGTCTTGTCTTTCTTGTGCTGTGAGTTTAGCCATTGGGACTATATCTTTCATATATCTGTTATAGATTTCCCTTACATCGGCTTCAATACGCGATACAAAAACTTTGGCTACATCAGATCCTCGATAGAGTTCAAATTTTGATAAAGAATTGTCAAAAGAACATTTTATGAAATATGCGAAGGAGTAAGGTTCGTGTATAAAAGTTTTATTTGTATAAGAACGTTCGGGGTTCGGTTCACAAGTATGAATAGGTTTCAGAATTGATTCAAAGTCTGCATACACTACAAATGGTACTTGCATTTGTCTTTCAAAGTTTTCAAATTTTAATATATTTTCAGGTACTTGTTTACCATATTTATCAATCCGAAATTGTGTCGATGGTGTTGTTGTATAAACATGATTACAGTCATTTCTCTGATGCTGGAATAACTGACGCTCATTATTAAAATATAGTAAGCAACCATCACAAAAGTACTTTTTATGATCATGAGCTGAAATTTGAGCGGAAACTAGCTTAGACAAGTTTTTTATCCAACAATAGTGATTATTAGCGCAATCTTTCTTACAGTGATGATTTACACCACATTCACCGGAAAGTAGTAACAAATTTACATGCATAAATAGTTTTTTTTCAGAATAACGTAAAGGCCCAACAACTTCATACTTTATTCTATTATTCTCAAATTTTTCTTCTAACCCGTACACGTTAATTGAAATATTATTCATCTCCTCAAATTTTGAAATATCCCGCAATTTTACTGGAAAATTCATACCTGATAAATTTAAAACTCTTGAAAAATGTGGATATGATGAGGTCTCAGATGTGCAGCCATTTGCAGGATACAACGCTGAAGTTACAGCCCAAGCAAAACAATACTGATCCTGGTTTTTTACATTTACCACTGCCTTCTTGTTTTCTATGGATTTTGGCAACTTGACATATGATGAACCACCCAGAGAACTATATTTATTCACATTGATTTCAACAAAAGCAATTCGTTCGAGGGCCCATCCTAAAATTAAATTATAATTAGTCATTTTCTTTCCACCTTAATGTATGTTTAAATACCTGAATCACGTTCCAGGAACTCCGTAGTTTGTGTAATCATAGCATCCACAAAGGTGTCCAAAGTATTGTTCAAATCCATAGCTTGATCCAAGATTTTGTTGGAAGTGTTAAATGATTTCATTTCAGATAGTTCCTGTGTCTGTAATACGTACGTAGCAAACGTTTCCATATTTACTTTTACTGTATTATGAATACGTAACACTTCCTCGAAGAGATTTAATATTTTTGATCTAATTTCATTGAAGAACATTACATAGTCTTGGTGATTATTTTCGCTATATACTCGATAGGTTACAATCCTGTATTTGAAAGCGCTCTGCACAATTTCTACACCTTCTATAAACGGAACACATGAATTTGTCCTATGCTGCAATGTCCTTCTATGGGAATTCATTTGGGTTGTGCTTAGAGTCACATTACAGCAATTACAAGTTTCCATATTTGTAGATGTTGAAGGATTACATTCCAGTTTAGGATATTTTGCTTGCGGACCACTATCATGTATCTTCTTACAAGATTGCCTCTGATGTCTTCGCAAATTGTCACCACGTGTAAAACTTACACCACAAGAAGTACAAATATACATTTTATGTCTTTACTCTGGGAGACTAGCACCACAAATGGCTGTGTGCTCCTCATCCTCATTTATATACACGGAGTGAAGCTGCCCCACCACCTCTACTTGAAATACTCATACACATATCAGTACATACACTAATTACAACTACAATTGCATTGCACCACTCCAATTACCTCTATTGCAATTACATCAGTCTAATTACTGCACATTACTCTACTTACCTCTATTGCAACTACATCAGGCTAATTACCTGCAATACTCTAATTACCTCTATTGCAATTACATCAGTCTAATTACCTACATTACTCGAATTACCCTAGTTACCCCCCACCACAAAAAAAAAAGGGTGGGGGGAGACCCAGCTCCGCCATTACTACTCTACTGTCTTGATCCACCAAAATGACTAATACCAAATAGTAGGTATATAATTTTGTTTAAAAATTCTCTTTGCAATTTGTGTTTAAATTATTGTAATCACTATAAAATTAGAGAATTGATACTGAAGCCTAAAAGTAATTTATTCTTAGCTTAGGGTTCCGTTTTGGTCATTTCCTTTTTGGATTTGATGTTTAGGTGGCAGTAAACGTGATTTTTCTGGTACCAGAGTATATAACAATAATAATAATTAATGCCCCAGCAAACGCAGAGTGTGACTGTTTCGTAACGTTAAGTCACAAATAAGTAACTCTAGAAGCATATTTCAAAGTGTGAAACAGATTCGTAATTATGGCAATATATCTGTACCTGAAAGATTTGTTTTGAAATTGTTTAATATAATACAAAACATCTTTGGTGGGTTTGGAAAAATTCGAAACTGTTACCTAACAAATGTTATTCTTAATTCCACAAACGTAAATATTTCGTAACTTACAAAACGCCATACTTTCAATTGTTAAAATTTGAGAATATTACGCAATTGTTGATGCTGTATTCCTTCAGTAGCTATAAACAGAAACAATTACGGAATTATTGAAACAATTCATTTTCAGTTGTGAAGCGTTGAAAAATTTACATAATTAGTAATACGTTACATTTTCGCTATACATTTTCAAACAAATGCGTCGTTTTTATAGGCTAGAATTATTTCTGAGAGAGAGATAAAATTCAAACGACCAATAGAATCTTGGGAAGCTGCGCCGCGCCAGCGCGAAGAACTGTTTCCGGCTTCAACACAAGTTAGTCTAAATGTGTAGTAATGTGTACTTACACGTGTGGTGTAAACAAGTGTCTGGTATTTCTGGTGCAAAAAATACTATTGTGAAAACAATTGCACAATATATACACGTTTAGAGTATTAGGTAAGTAATAAGTACTAATAGATTTAAAATTAGATAAGTTTTAATTGTATGTATTGTAAAAAGCGTTAATTTCCTGGACAATACCTAACATGGCGTGGACACATTAACAGCGTGAGTAGCGGATCTTTTTACTATTACCTATAAATAGAATAAAACAAACGCTTTTCTTTAAATTTCGTGCTTATTTAAATGGATAACTATAAATAATAATAAAGAATATGTACAAAACTTTGCTACTAACTATAATAATCTACACTTAGATTATTATATCTACTTTACTTGCACAGTACGTATTTATTTGCAAAATTGAATCGTTGAGTGTTATTTTTTTTTGCTTAGGAATATATTATTTTGTATTTCTTTTTGAAGTGATTCTCCGATGAGCAATAAGAAACGCATGTTTTTCTTTTAAATTGTTTCAATCAAAAGGGAATGAAGTTCAGGGATTAACATAGCAATTTTAACGTTAAAGTGACTAAAAACATGATTCTTAATTTTTTTATAAACTACTGGTTTGCCGTAATGAATAAAATAGTTTTGATATACAGGATGCTTCCTAAATAACAAAATATTTAAAGAAGTAATTCTTCAGGTGATTTGAAGTGAAGAAAAGTTTATATGAACATATTATGTTCTAAAGATTTTTGTTTCTGAGATAGCGGGCGTTGAATATTTTATTTCACTTCTGATTTTATCTGATTTTCCACAATTTGTAACATATGAAACTGAATTTTATGGATCGTCTTGCTCTTCAAGTAGCCATTTATCTTACCGATTGTCTTTTTCAATATTTCACTTCGGTTTGTAATTGGACAAAATGTTTTCGTTTTTTATTAAATAATACCTATCTTTAAAAATTTAAATATTTTAACAAAATTTGGTGATTCAAATCGAGGGATTCAAATCTCAGTAATTATAGTTTTGCTGTTATTTGTAGGGGGCACCTCTGCGTATCGTTCATACGTTATGTTTTTGGGGGATTTTTTATTATTTTTTTTTAATAAAAATTCCTGCTTTCCCGTTATTTTTATGTCAAAAAGATATACCTTCTAAATGTCGCTTCTAGTAACCGTTTTCAGGGTAATTGATTTTAAAGTAAGCAATTTAACCACTTTTAAAGTATAATTAAATTTTAGGTTTATTTATTTAAAAGTCATTGTTATTCGTACTTTATTTGCTAGTGTTGCTATGTAATAAATTTTAAAAATCTGAAAAAGAGAATTTAAAGAAATTATTAAAATTAAATCGAAACAAAAATTTTACTTTGACACCATATCTCTGCTAATATCAACTTTTGGACTCACTAAGGTAAGTTTGTTTAAATCGTAATATTTTCACATAAGGAATCTGCCATTGCTCTGTGTACCATTACCTATGAGACACCATGTATTTATAGATTTTAAAACGTCCAATATTTTCATTTTATAAAAATATCTAAAAGGAGGTAAAAGGCAACATTGCTCCTGGGGAACTTTTTTAAGTTTCGCAACATTCAACACTTCCGATATAAACGTATAGGTCACAGCTGTGAGCGCTAATAGATCAAAGACATTCCGTCGGCCGTCCACTATATTCTTCCTCTGTGCCAAAGATATAAAAAAACACCAGATAGTTAAATTATCGACAAAGTATATTGTCTGTCTGTTTCTTATGTACTTCGAAGGATAAATTATCCAAAAAAACTTCACAAAAAGGCCGCTAATAAAGTTGACGCGTTTAAAATGTGTAAACACTGGTATAAAAAATATGACTTCACAGCATTTATAGTGGTCCGGTAAAAGCTAATGAACGAATGTAAAAAACAAAATCAACCTGACCTATCCTATTTTCCCTTGAAATGAGATAGGTCAGTTAAATTCAAAATGTTGACGTATTTTATTTCTTTTTCTCAAAAACTACCGCGTGTATTTCTTTCATTTTTTTTTATATGGATTTACCATCCCTTTGCAACAAGCTTCTTTCTCTCAGGAATAATAATATATGTAATTGTTTAACTTCATTTATTTTATTGAGTGGCCTAGAGTTACATATACACAGGTTTCATAATTGAAATGTTTTTCTCATTTCATGACAAAAATAAACCCGTGTCAAATTCTTGACAATCCCCCGCCTCCTCTTCTTATTTTTATTTTAAACTAGATATAGGGTGGGGTTAGCGTACTCACCTTAAGGAAATAAATAAATTGGGGTTCACTCTGTACATTGCTAGTTTGATTAAGAACTGATTTTTATTTGTAGATTCATGCAGGAAATGCTTTCCATTTATGACAGCTGATGCCAATTTTGAAGGTGCGTGTAAGGACTGGTTTAGAGCGGCCAGCCAGAGATTGAAGAAAACAGAGAAAATGAATTAATTATTTTATTGTACAATGGACAATAAATTGTTTTGAACATCTATTTGTCAATATTTTATCTTTTTCCTATATTTTAAAGGATTCCTCCAAATACACTAACAGTGAATATTAAGGATCAAGGATTAATTTCACCTAGATATAGAAAAGAGTTTGTCTTAAATGGATTTATGGTCTGTAAAGATGAGAGATTGAGAAAGTGAATTTTGTTAAATATTGCAAAAAGTGGTTTTAAAGATGGGTCCTGAAAAAGTAACGAGCCCCACTACTGGCAAAATGTGACTGCTGTCTTCGGAAAAGAAAATTACTCGTCCAATAACAAACGAAGCCAGGTTTGCTATACGTGCATATATCCACCCCCAGCCCCCGATCGCTCACCTGCGCACTCGATCATTGAGTCTTTTTTGTTTTTAAATGTATTTAGTATAGCATTTTACAGTCGCTTCAAAAATATAACTGGCTCTATACTATCAGTACATGTCCATCTTTGCCGAACAAATTATTTATTCACTGTTAATCAACTCGCGAGAACCAAAAAAACACTTTTTGGTTTTCGAGTTATTCAACAGTGAATAGGTAATAATTGGTTCGGCAAAGATGGACAGCATGTATTGATAGGGTCTGTCATATTTTTTAGCGTCTGTAAAATGCTGCTATATGCATTTAAAAAACAAAAAGACTCCAATGATCGGGAATGGGTAGGTGAGGGATCAGGGTGGGAGGTGGATTTGTGCACATATATCAAACCTGACTTTATTTGGACTATTTGCATAATAAGTATAAAACAAAAAAGAAACTGATTTGAAAGTAAATCGTAATATTTATATTGCTTATGATAAGCAACTTTTCTGAAATTAATGAGCAACCTTAAGGTTTCTAATAACGTGCAACTGTTGTGTATCTGTACTTAAACTAAATTTGCATAACGGTTGCGAAGTATTTATATAAGTTTTGTATTTACAAATAACTTGGTGAATGAAACTGTAAAAGCCTAAATGTTTCAAGATATTTTCGGAGTTAGATTTTGGTAAAAACGAATTTATTACAAATGTAAATTGGCATTTGTTACGAATATTTTGTTTCGCAATTGTGTAAAGTAATAGTTGCAGTTTATTAACGATGCAATGTTGCGGACAAATAAGCAATTTGTCACCAAAAACAGGCATTTTTGTGACTGAAACAAAAGTGTAACACGAAATATAAGTAGCGTTAATGTTCCTTAATAGTTTCGAAGCGGTGTTTGCTGGGGCGCTTATACATTTTCTGGTAAAATATAAAAATTAATTTTTTCGATATAAGAATCGCTATCGAAATAAAATTAGATATCTGATTTTATTTAAATTATATAATTATATATTGCTAAAAAATTATAGCAATGAAATTTGAACTATTTATTTATAAGCTCAGACTTTTTATTGACATAAACACATTTCAATTTAATTAGAACTACTCCTATATTATTTTTATTTCTGGAAATTATCTTCGCTGGCAACTTAGCATTTTATATTATTGGCCTCTAGATGAAAGCAAGAAAGTAAAATCAATTGGAAGAACTGCAACAGTAATAAAACCTTTCTATCATGATTTAAATGCGTATGAAATTTTTTATTATGAGGTTTAAAACAATGTTTTTTTATTCAGATGAGGTACTGCTTCCCAATTACGAGCTAATATATCTGCATATCTGTAAACCTGTACAATTGATTTCACAATTCTTTTATAATTCATTTTCACTTTTTCTTTAAAGTTGACACACTTTTTAGTTTTTTCACAAAGAAATTTCTTTTTTGTTTTCTTTGTGCCGTTTTGTACTGTAACATAAAAAATGATTTAACTATCTTAGTATAAGCAGGTTAATTTAACAATAATTTTATATACTAAAACAGGCATTTTGTATTTGAAAAGATTTATAATAGATGCTATTGGGGTAATATATCAACAATTATCGGTAGCGCAGCGGACTAGAGCATAAGTGTTAAGCATGGCTCTATACACTGTCTATCGAGGACAGAGATCGAGACCCAGGACCACCACTGGCAATGTCAGTGGTTATGGATGTTTGTGTACGTTTATTCTAATGTGTAACCCTCTTCCACCCAGCCTCGATATTGGATTTGAAAGTTGTTTAATTTCTGTAGTCTGGTGTAAAATGCTCTTATTATAGTAAAAATAAAAATTAAATTGCCGTGGAGGAATAAACTGTTTATGAGTACCTCTTAATAAAAGCGAATAAATGAAGTTTTTATAAAAATGTAGACATATTTTTATAACAATTTTATAAGTATTTTTAAAGCTAATACAAATCAGTAACAAGACAAAAAAATTAAGTGTATAAAAAATTGTATCTAATAAAGACCTTTATTATTATTATTATTATAATTATCTTCTGCAGAGCTGTACTAAATTATGAATGTGGTTAAATATCCGATTTAGTGCTGTTCTGCAAAAAATAAAAAAATAAATTAATGTTAGACTGAATGGTTATTCAGTCTAACATTGAATTTTTTTGCCAGTTGGGAAGTTTTTTGGACCTTTGGTCAAAACCAGAGTACAAGAAAAAATTTCCTCGTGTTTCGCATATTGCTATTTATGATTTTTATGGAAACTATATCAACGTATAGACTAGAAATATATACGTTAGAAAATCAGTAAAGTGGAGGAACAACCACATTTGTACACGGTACGGTTTGTGTCAAACACTCCTAGACCATTAATGTCTTTCTTGAAGAAATAACACTGTTCGTCATTACTACCACTTTTAATTTTCTACAGCCTCTCCATATGTTGACAATCTGTAGATACGGATCATCCAAAATAGAATTATAAAAGCCATCAGTTTAGTATGTGTTTTATTTGCATGTAATAATAAATATAGGAAGTCAATTAAATTGGAGTTCATCTTAGAAAATAAACAAATTTACACTCTCTCCAAAAATTTTTTATTTATTTTTATTTTATGAGCTATCAGTTTCACATTACCAAACACAAAATAGCATGCAAAGGAACTTTATTAGTTCCTTCTTGTTTGGAGTTTTGTCCGTGATGATGTAAATCGATTATATTTGGGAAGAACACGTAAGTCTTAAACAAACTCTTCAATATTTTGATCAGAAAAAAAAGAGAAACTTTGTATTTAAAACCAGCAATTATTTTTAAATTTTTTGATTTTTTTTTTAAATTTGTATCCTGTAAAGAATTTGTAAATTACATCAATTTTGCCATTAGATTATTATATTATTTTGTGTTTAATTGTTCTGCGTCCTTTAATAAATTGAAAAACATTTATATCTGTATATTACATATAACAAGTAAAAAATAAAGTAAATTGACTAACCTCTAACTAAACAAACGGTTTCCTTTATAATGCGAAAAGTATATTGAATTTGTCTTTTAACAACAAGCAATATGCCTATTTGATTCAACTGCGACATTGAAGAATTTTCAATTATCTATAATGTTTTAAACAATAAGACTTTTAATACTTGTCAACCAATACTTAACAAAACTAATATGAAAAACTTTGCCTCATAAATTAGAAATGTTTTCAATATACTTAGGAAAAAAGTTTCTTTAAAATCACAGCTAAAATCCTGGTTTAGTTCAATTCTATTCGGATCTGAACCCAATGAATGCCGTAATCAAGAAATTTGAAATATGTATATAAAAACCGTCAAAAGGGTTGTTAATGTATGATAATTCATTATAACAAAAATTTGTTTTCATACCATTACTGTGGGCTTGGTAGTTGCAAATGTTTTTTAATGCTCATATAATAATTTATACACCCACCTTGAGGATGAAATGTACGTTTGCATTATTATATTATTCCAAAATTTTATCCCAACGAATTAAAGCTAAGTGACGTTAATTTAAAATATTTTTGTTCGTAATTGAATTTTTTTATTAGTCGCCCTATCATAAAGGTGTCGGATTACGAAGAAGCGTCCTATCAGAAAGGCATGCGAATTATTTAAAATTTCACCTCGAGAAAAAGTAATTAAGGGGTGAGTACGAATAAAAAGGTAGCTTTGCTTACGATTTCATTAAATTACCGTAGCCAGGTAATGTAGTAATATAATAAGGCTCGTATATCTTTCAGCATTAACGAATATTTCAGTTATTGTATTTAAATGTTATTTATGACGTTGGCGGTGAGGAGGGCCAAGGCAACCACGTTTAATTAGAGTGAGCGTGTTCCGCTCTGCAGACGCCTTACCGGCTATGTCTCGCTCGACCACACTCGTGCTCAGTCTGCCCAACTTCTAATAAAACGATGTTGAAGATCAGAAGCAGAATAGACTTGCAGTGATTATAGTCAATTAATCTAAAAATATTAGCTGAACCGTGTTAACCTAGTTTTGGCAAAACTTTCGAACATAATAATTGTAGAGTACCTAACTGAATTTCATTTACAGTTTTCTAATCAATTCACAGTTTTCGTTATTTACTAAGTATAATTGAAAAATTCAGTAATAGATAGATGGAAAACAATCAGTTGTTTATTAGTCTTTTGAATTTTATTAAATTAACATGAAACATTTTATTATTTAACAAGATGACTCAATTTTAGAAGTAGTAAAATGCAATTGTTTTTTAAACAATAAAATGTTAAAGATGATTTTATTGAAAATAATCTTCCTAAATACAACTGCACTCTTGAAATGTCATTGATACATACATGTGTAGTGTGTAGTCAAGACCAGCAACTAATCAAATCGCATTTTGTCTGCCTTAGGACAAAATTGAATTTGAAGAGCTCTTGGAACTATTTAAGTCTACTCTACAGTGTTGTATAAACTAAATACATAGAAATAGAATTATCTCAGTATGTAATTCAAGTACGAAATCTCATCTCAAAATGCCATGTCCACTAATACAGTTATAGCGTTTTCCATTGACGGATCTCTTATGCACTTAGAGTATCATTTTTTTTACTAACACTGTTGGTTAAAATAAAATAGAAATACCTACACTGAATGGATAGAAGTTCAGCCACTGGAAAACGCTATTAGTTCAAAAAACATCATGTTATTTGACCACTAGGAAACTGCTCGGACCTATGAAAACATGTATTGTGTTTCTCTTGGGCGTTTTGTAGTGTTAATCTAACCTAGAAGTTCAATTTGATTTTTAACTTTGATAATAATTAAATAATACCAATCAATAATGATAATCTTAGTAATAGTGTGACTGTAAACGAACATAAACAAGGATAGAAGAAAAGTATGCGACGGAAAAGAATATATTTTTGCGCAGCAGTGTCTCGTTTTGAATCAAGATCATTTTTGTGCTTTATTGATAACAACCGTTGTAACGAGGTGATTTTTATCCGTCAAGGATTGCCTGTTTTATTTTAATATTTCCGTCACTTGGGTACACCCTGTAACTCTGTTAGCATTTAAGTTATAGTTAAGATATCACTGAATTGTAAAATCAGCTGGTAAATTAATTGATTAATTTCCGATAGTCTCCTGTATAGCTAAAATCCGTTAATTGTTCGAAAATAATGTTCAAGCCGGAAGTCAAAATCATTAGTTACGAAAACTTGATAAAATATTAATCCGTGTCCGTTTTAAGCCGGTTCTTTTTGCGATATAAGTAGTTTAAAAATTATAAGCAATGCATTTCCGTTTTCCGTTAGCTCGGTTGAATAAGGCAAGTTGCATAACACGCGCCGATTTAGTAAACCGAGTTCTTCGTTCAAGCCACCTGTCCGAATTCCACCTACCGTATGAGCGCGCCGCCCGACTACGTCAGCAAGAAAGATAATAAATTCACCGGGAACGGTCAAATCATAAACCGTCTTGGTAAGAACAATAGTAGTTGACCGTAATCCAGGCGCTCCGCATTTTGAATAATCACCGAGATTCACCGTAGATTTTATTGCGTAAATACCGACGTATTGCAAAGCTACTTAATTAAATCAGAGTTCGGTTTAAAGTTTCCGTTTAGTTGTATTTAATGTCATATTACACATTCGCCGGTTGAGCTCTCCGATAATCCATTCTGATAATTGGGCCTAGCCATCAGCGAGTGTATTTTCAAAACGTGGATTTATCATACACAGGCAAAGTGATTCGATAATCAGTTCTGGTAGTTTATGGCACCAGTGTATGGTTTAAATCTTTATTTTCCGGTAAGGAAGTAAAATTCCTTGTTAACATAACTCTGTATTTGAAGCAGTAGAAACCCGCGTTTATTAAGTAGTTTCCAAAACCGAAATAAAAAGAATCTCTGTGACTTGTTCATAGCGTTCCGTTATTTTGCGTGTTTAACTTGCTAGCCGTCCCCGCCGGCCGTTCGATTTCATAGCGTAAATATCTTCCGATTCTTTCGCCCTGCGAGCCCATCGCCGTTCGAAATTTAAGTAATATAACGTGTAGGTACACCGTGTTACCAGCTGATAGGGTTATTGTTAATTTTGTACATAGCCGACTGTGTAGTCAACCGAAGCTTTATATTTTTGTAATGAAATGTCTTATTAACTGTCGTTATTTAATAAATAAATAAGTTAGAATCCCTATGAAAATTTCCGAGTTATAATTTCTGTTAAAATTTCCGCAGTTAATTTCTAATTAACCCGATTGAGAAATTGTTCAAGTCACACTGACATAATAATCATCTCACGATCATCTCACGACATTCGCTGACATTCCGTGTCTTCAACTGTTTAGCTACCCCGGATTGCTCTCCCCATAGGAGAGCCAAAAAGTGCTGTTCTGTGCACTTAAAAATTAAAGAACTGGCGCCCGAGATTCCGTCTAAAAAGGTTACGTAAGTATACTTCTTAACTTTCGTCCATCTTGTAAGTATAGTGGACAGAAAGAAATAAGACTAAATAGATTAACATTTTTATTAGTCGTAGAAGTACTGAAATGTAGCTGTGCCCAAGTAATTATAGTCAGAAGTCATCGAATCGCAGTCAAATACTTCTCCTTGATATTGTCGGAGAATCACAATACCTGTGGACTAAATTATTTGGAGTCGGTCAAAAAAGGTTGAAAATGGTTGCGGAAAGGATTCTAAGCGGCAAGGGGCATAGATGAGGAGATAAAATTAATGAGTATTCTAGGGAAAGGATAAATTTCTTTTAAAGCTAAAGGCTTGTAAAAGTCATTGCTCATGGATGAAAAGCCAAAGACTATTTGGCATCTACTTTAAATATTAACAAACTATTTATAAATTACAAGTATTACAAGAATGTTTCAAACAATGTTTAACTTAGACTGTGGCTCACCAGTTTATACCACTTGCAGTTATTGTCGCAGAACCAAAAGTAAAACTCAAACGTATCAGCATGGTAAAAATAACAAATTTTAATGGGTAATCTAGTTTCATGAAACAAGAGCTAAAGCTACACGATAATGAAAAAAAAGTTCTTTAGGTGTCTCTTATGTGTCCGATTTACAGTCCTATAGCTTATTCCTAAATTTAGTATCGGGGAGGCCTTTTATGCGCGTCATTGTATTGTTTTGTGTCACTGATGTTGCAACTGCAAATCCACAATTTATTTTATAAATGAAAGTCAAATTGGAAGGGGGCTCAAGACAGGTTTTATAAAAAAAACTAATATTGGATGTTTCATAACCCACATTCGTGTTTTTGAAATCAAATGCGGGAGCCAAAATAAGAATCAAAATGTAGCATAATGGCTGCAAAAAAAGTTTTAATGTTTTAAAGAGGTAGGTTTTTCGCAGACATTCTCATTTACCTGTCATCAGACTGTTTGGTTGCATTGAGATTGCTACTATAAAATGTATGTGAATATCGAATGGTTAGAGATCTAGGTAAATACTGTTTCATTAGGGGCTATAAGCCCATTCGCAAAAAAATTGTATTGAATAACACCATTTATCGTTATGGGGATATTTTGAAGTAATTGTCCTCAACCAAACATAGTCACAATCTAAGCGGAGATATGAAAGACCACCATAAAGTACCACTACTGAGCACAATCAAATGAGGCAAAAAAAAAACATAACATATTATGTTTTTTTTGCATACAAAAATTACTTCAAGTAAGATTTGGTGGAAACTGGGAATTTATTATACGATTATCTCCATGGCTTTCTTTCTCAAGTAATTGTTTCGTCAATTTTTCAAACAATCGTATCGATGGAACTGTACGCTGTGGATATTTCCTTCTATATTTTCTAATAGTAACCGTGGCAATTTTATTGTTCATTAAATATAATTCAAGCAAATCATATATTTCTTCTAAATTGAATACCATTTTAACGTAAGAATTCACCGATTTCATTGTTGAAGTATAAATAATGACATTAATCAAAACATTAACAGTTTCTATTGTTTTCATCCACGGCCTTCTTTGCTAACGCAAAATGTTGAGGTTCTAGTAGGGATAATTACCTATAATCTTTTTCTTTTTTATTAATAATTTAAAACATCTTGAATAAACCTATCAAGTATGCTATGTCAGTTGATCGAATTATAGTTACTATAATATCACCGTTAAACATAATTTTAAAATTGTATTTGAATAAACTTTTAAAATATGTACAGTTCGATTTGAACGTGAGGTAAATACAAAAGATAATCAAAATTGATATAATCAGCCGAATGCAATTTATTGAAGTGCAATAAGGAATTAAATCAGGCTTATTATACACACAGTAGTCTATATAATTCAAAAATGGAAACTTTAAATGGAATGAAATGCAAATGCACGAGTTGAATATTATCGTCTAAAGTTTGTTTGTCACTTTTATTTGTATTGAATGAAAGTTACCGTTGGAATATATCTCATTGAAATACTTGCAATATTTTAATATTTCATCCCGGAAATCCAATTTAACCGTACTTGTTCCATTGAGAGAGACATGAAATATAATCGCGTTAGCTACGAAACATGTTTTTATTAAACAAAAGCTGAGTTAAAGGTATTTTAAAATCTTTTTATTTGCTGCACTTGTTCCATCTACTAACTAATTTATAAATAAATTTAATACCATTCTAGAAAATCTAAAGAAAAGTAATTTATAAGTATTTATGTACTATTATTAAGTTATATATTAATTAATGAATCCATAGACATATAGCGTGAGTTATAATTCGTAAAAAGTCACGCGCGTGCAATAGAAGTTCTTTTCCGTTTTTCTTTAATATTCGTTGAAATAAATGATATCCGTGTTCAAATCGAGGAGTGTTTAAAAGACGTTTTCTCAAAATGTATTGTATGTTAAAATTTCAAAATTTTCTGTTTTTTGAGCTCTACTTACTAAAAGTCAGGTTTCTTTTATTTCACCGGATTTTCCATGTATGCAAAAAATATATAATAATGAATTTTCAATCCCAATAATATGGCTAGGAAATCGATTATCTACCTTATCTGGATCATTCCGTATGCTTAGCATCAGTTAATGTGCTAAATATCATTTTCAGACGTCACGACGCGACGATTGACATCTTAAAGAAAAGTAGGTTTGAAAATTTTACTTTTTTCTTGATTTCTACTATTTTTAAGGTTGTATTTAAAACGACGATGTTTACTATTTTCAGAATATCTCTGAAACTACTGAAAAGTCAAATCTGAAAACTTTAACTTAATAATTAATTTTAATGATTCTTAAAATATTTCTCTAACGTTCTAAAAATTGATTTATATCCATTTATTACAGTTATGATTTTTTACCTGTTTTCTAAAAATGTGTCGCTTCTGGAGGTCTTTAAAGCAGATACGAGCAATTTTATCGAAACCAAAGTAGGTATCACAGAAACAACATTTTCATTAACAGAAATTAGTGAGTGGGTGATATATAATATTATTAACTAATATACAAATGATTTAAAATGACTCAGATTAACTAATTTCATCCAATGTTGTATATGTAATTGTCATCGATATGTAAATTAGTACCGAAATTGGAAGCGTTAAGTAAAGTCTGATATATGAATCTGAAACATGTTAATAATTGAAATTAAATTATACAGTAGAAAATTTTAATGAATAATAAATTAAATTATTTGTGATAAATTGATAATGTGTGTAACAAAATCATTAGTTACGGAAACTTGTTAAACTATTAATCCGTGTCTGTTTTAAGCCGGTTCTTTTTGCGATATAGTTTAAAAATTGTAAAAAATGCATTTCCGTTTTCAGTTAGCCCGGTTGAATATGGCAAGTTACATAACACGCTCGGACTTCGTAAACCACGTTCTTCGTTCAAGCCACCTATCCGGATTCCATCCACCGTATGAGCGCGCCGCCGCCTGCGTCAGCAAGAAAAACTAATAAATTCACCGGGAACGGCCAAATCCGAATCAATCGAATTATCGATACCCTGGCACGGAAAACAAAAACCGACCAGAAACATTTTCTTTTATCGTGAACCATCTTAGTAAGAACAATAGTAGTCCACCGTTATCCAGCCGCACCGCCTTCGAATAAACACCGAGATTCACTGTTGATTTCATCGTGAAAGTACCGACGTCCTGTAGAACTACTTAATTAAATCAGAGTTCGGTTTAAAGTTTCCGTTTATTTGTATTTAATGTTATATATTCTATTATATATTCACCGGTTGAGCACTTCGGTGTTCTGCTCAGATAGTAGCCATCAGTGAATGTATTTCAAAACGTGGATTTCAATCTTTATTTTCCGGTAAGTAAGGAAATAACTTCCTTGTTAGCATAGCATAAAAAGAATCTCTGTGGCTTATTCATAGCGTTCCGATAGTTTGGCGAGCTAGCCCCAGCCCCGGCCGTTTGATTTCTCCGCTTGGGTATATCTCGATCCGTTCGCACTTCGAGTCCACCGCCGTCCGCAATTCAATTACTTCCACGCGTACGCCGTTTTATCAGCTGACATATTATCGTTATCAAATTCGTACATAATCGACTGCAAAGTAAATCGCTGCATTATCCTGTTTAGTTTTAACTTGTTTATTCATCATTACTGTTAGTAAATAAATACGTTGATATGATATGTAAAAATTTACGAGTTATTATTTCCGTTGTTAATTTCTAATTAACCCGTTTGAGAAATTGTCCAAGTCCAGCTGACAAGACAATCATCTTAAGAGCCCTGGACAAATAACCGTATCTCTATCTGTAAGCTACCCCTAAACGTTCTCACCCCGGAGAACCAAACAAGTGCTGTTCCTTGCACTTAAAAATAAGGAACTGGCGCCAGAGTCCGTCTAAAAAGTGAGAGCCAGAGAGTTCTGTCTGTAAGTAGCCAGTTACAAACAGTACAGGTTATGTAAGGTTACAGGTTACAGGTGGCAATGATACAAAACTTAATTATTATAATACTCATTATCCGGTTGTCATTGCAGTTTATTGCCAGTATATAAAATAGAATAAATTTGATTTTGATTTTCAACTATTGCACGTAATACAACAAACATTCTTGAGGTCGAAATATTTTACAAATTCCCGACGAATCGGCACCATTATAATGACAAGTACCATATTTGAAGTTCATAGTAATATTATTCATTAAAAATTAGTTCAAAAAACGTGAAAATATCTACATACATGAACTTACTGCAATGGAAATTAATTAATTTCAGAGTATTTTTTCAATAAAATAAAGAATGGTTAAGTTAACCCTTTAAATACTAAGTAAAGTTTTTGTTTCCCTTTGAGGTAAGAGGCACTGACTCCTGTTTTTCCTATTGTTTAACCCTGCGTATCCTATTTCTCTTTTACATTACCATATTTGAATAGGGCAATACACTTGGACATTATGCGCCTACTGCTACCTTGAGATCACAAATTTGGGCGAATAAGGCCATTTAAATTCTCAGCAATTCCTCAAAGTGGACTCCATTCGCCGCCTAACAATGTGCGAATATCGAGTGCTTCAGCAATTATCCCATATACTTCTATTGCGTTTCCTATTTGAACTTTAAAACTGAATAGCTTTTTCCTGTGCTCCTTACTTTTGAGATAAATTGGGAGGTGTTAAATCGGGAAATTTAACGGTCAAATCTAACATGATTTCGCATTATCTCACTGGTTCTCAATAGTAAAGGTGGCACTATTTTGCTGAAAATTGGAAAAATCTAACTTGAAAAACCCCAATACAATAATAAACTTTGAGGACTAAGATTGATGCATTAAATAATTGAAATGTTATATTTGGCAGAGCCATTAATCATGATTTGAATCTGGTTAAAACATATTCTTTAATTCTTTAATAGGTACCTGGACCTGTAAGGGTATAATTTGACTGACTTACAACTGAAAAGCATAAATATTTCCTAAAACTATTATTCTAGTTTAATGTAAGACGGATTTCCATGTTTTTATCCTAAATATTCTTTCTACGTCTCTTATACAAAATTAATTAATCAGTTAGCCCACTTGGATATTAAGTAAACATTGTTATTATTTTGATATTTGTTTTACCTGAAATGGAAGAGAACCTAATAAAAAAAGCGGGACATCCCTACATATTATAATTACTGAGTTTTAATTAACTTTTCGAATTCACTGAAAGTATTTTCCGACAAAAACAATGATTTCATAAAATACATATTAAATTAATTAATTTTATAAAGAAAACATATTCTAATTAAAACAGAATGAATGTTAAACATTGTGCCTTAAGTGAGCGAAGGTACAAATTCAATTAATTCCCAAGTACTACAGAGATCCTTTCATTAATGTTAATATATCTGTAAGTAAAAGCAAATACACTCACACAGAATGAATAAAAGGTGCTGTTGACAAGCTAAAGGATTAGGAATGTATACCCTTTAGTCCAGTTATTTACAACTGTGCTTAGAGTACCTACCTTAGGTTTATTTAAGACTGTGGCCATTGAAGATATAAACTTAGTGATGAACATCAAATTTATTCAGTCAGTTTTTTTATTATGTTTTTATATAATTGTTTTGATGCATACACACAATAAATGTTAGAAAACTGCGCTAAACTTTTATTTTTTTAATTGCCTCTCGAAAATCCAGTTATTTATTTATTGCATTTTATGGTGAAAGAAACGTTTATTTGCTAATCTAATGCATCACATAATTGGTTTAAACAGTTCAACAAATATTTCTAAAGGTGGATCGCGAACGTGGCACGTAGGTACGAGCGCACAGAGATGATCTTTCATGAGGGCTGCAGAATTCGATTAAGTAATTCCCAGCTGACTTGCACTTTTCTTTCATAAACTAAAGAATAAACCCAGTTATTATAAGGTGTGTATGTGCATGTGTGACAATAATATAATTAAATATCATCTGAAAATCAGACCTATATCTAATATCTATCATTCAGATATACAGGGTGTGTCAATAAGGCGTTTCTTCTGTATCTGCTGTCTCGATAGAGAGTTCATAGAAATTTTAATTAAAATGCAAAAAAGTACACTTTTTAAAATTACCATGAACTCATGGTGATCCATAAAACTGATAAATGAAAGAATTAATATATTTTAAATAGAATGCCAAAATTTTTTTATAGCGTTTAAAAATCATTATGTTGGCTTATTCAGCAGTAAAATATTTTTAAAATTTGTTGGATGGTTAATTGGTTAATGAGATAAAAAAATATATTTTTTTGAAAAATTGAGGCGTACAGGAATCATTTGGCAAAAAGATTTTGGACTTATTTTCGGAGAGAAATTATTTTTCTTTAACATGGTAGTGGTTTATGCTTTACTTTAACTATTAGGTGATATGGAAAATTTCATACATGGTGTTCATACATGGTGTTCAAAAAAGTAAACTTGTAAACTGCCAAAATTAAACTTTTTCAAACACCCTGTATATTTTTTAAAAAATTGTGTAATTTCTATTTATCTGCAACTTTGATATTATGATATGTCCTAACCTATGAATACTTTTTGAATAATTCATTTTTTTAATATACAGGGTGAGCATTTGAAAATTCTACTTTTTAATCCCTTTTATTTTCGGTGCTGTGTTAAGTAAGCTACCACGTATTGCAAACGATTAATATTGAATGTTTTTTTGAAAGAAATGAACCACCAGCTAGAAACAAAATTTAGCAGCAGTGCATGAAGATGATTATTTACCTAATCAAATGATGCTATTCTATAACTTTCTCTTATAGAGCTTTAAACATTCACCTCTATAAAATTATAGCAGGATGTAAATGACAACTTTACTTTTTATAATTACTTATTAAGACAGCCTATCTTACTTTCTATAAAATTCAGCAGTTTATTTAAATGCAAACTACAAATAAAAATTTCATTCACTAAATCTAGGGTTAGGACTAGGGGTGGACGATATTGAAAAAAATGTCGAAAATATCGATATCTAAAATTTATCGATATAGTCGATATATCGATAAATCGGAATATCGATATATCGGAATATCGATATATCGGAATATCGATATATCGATATATTGAAATATTGATATATCGGAATATCGATATATCGATATATCGGAATATCGATATATCGGAATATCGTTATATCGATATATCGGAATATTTATATACCTATCGATATATCTATACATCGATATACTGATATACAGATTGCGAAAGTTCCCATCTTGACATAGCCAACCTCAAAATATATACGACGTGAAGTGCCACTGCCTAGAAACAAGTGCTTTACTGCTCGTACATATCCGTCCTCGGTCGCCGTATGCTAGCGTCTCGAACTTTTTACACATTAGAGCTGCGATACTAAACAAAACTAAGCGGCAAATTTAGGTCCTATGTCAAGATGACGAATTTCACAATCTGTATGCATATATCGATATATCAATATATTGGAATATCGATAAATTGATACATCTCCGATATATCGATATACCTACTATATATACGAGTATATATTATGTACGCGCAACGGGTACTTTGGAGACACAACTGGATAAAGATCGGCAGTTTGACGCCATTACGGTACTTTGACTCTCGGGTGCCAAAGTGCCAAATATGTTATATGTATTTCGTGACCTTTGGCGCCCTCACTTGTCATGTGGGGCTGAACTACCCAATAAAACATAACAATGAAAGTTCAAGGTACAATTCAGAAAACAGACGTTTTTTTTTTATTGAAAACCACTACACGAAGGATAGGCCTATCACACTACAGGAGAGCCGTGAGTGCAGGAAGATTGGAAAAGATTCTTATTTACTTTGATCTTAAAGGCCTAAGGGGTAGGACTCGGGAAAGACGTGATTAGGTAACGAATTCCATAACTTTGTTCCTCGAGATAGAAAGGGTGTTTGATAAAGTGATGTATATCGATATATCAAAATATCTATATTTCGAAAAATCGATATATCGAAAAACCGATATATCGAAATATCGATATATCGGAATATCGGTATATATGATATTTCGATACATCGATATATCGATATATCGATATATCGATATATCGATATATCGATATTCTAAAAATTTAATATCGTTATTCGATATATCGATGTTTTTATCGATATATCGAAAAAAGCAACCACCCCTAGTTAGGACACTACAAATTTACAGTTGCATTTTATGGTATAGAATAGACACTATTTTATATTGGATGTAATAAGTCAAGGTCAAAGGCTTACATCCCTTACAGCGCTGTAAAATGGGTTACAGAATAGCACCATTAAACGGAGTAATTTGACGCTATTAATAAGAGAAATTGGCTTTCGGTGAGTAAACGGACTTTTTATTTCTTCGTATTGTAATGTAATTATTGTGTTTGGCATTATAGGTTCTCAAAAAGGTTTTTTTCGGTGAAGAAATAGAAACCGCTCGCTGGTTCTAACAGTTCAGTGTAGATAATAAAAGTGATACCATACATTTTTTTCCAACTATATTTTATACGTTTATCTTATTACTTATCGTTGTTTTAATATTATTTACAAATTTATGTTATATGTGCAATGTGCATGTGCAATACGTAGGCGGGCTTTTAAAGTCTATTTTTTTCTAAAAAATGTATTGAAATGATGAATAAAGCATTCTATTATTATATTACGAGTATATTGATATCTCTCATAACTTTCTTATGTGTTGTTTTATTCATTTGGACATGTTAAAATTTATAGTTAAGTTCTCACCTTCTAATAAATGATAGGGTTTTTAAAGATTTTTCTCAATAACAACGTTCTGCACGACTATAAAATTAATGGGGCGGCGTCCACTTATATCTGTTGGAGAGACAGATTATAGACAAAATTTTTTTAGGCAAAATTACATAAAAACATTACACCTTTGTTTAGAAAATAATGGTGAAATTTTTGAAAACATCTTTACTTATTTTGTATGCTATTTTTATTAAAAAATTGTTTAAAATGTAAACTTGCTTTTCTTGCATTTATGTGTATTTATTTGAATAACTGAGTTATTTGAGGATAAAATATATAACAGTTATACATAAGTATTTATAAAGGGGATAAAAAGGGTTATCCAAATATCTAAAAATATACAGGGCGTTCTGTTCAAAAAAATGTGATTATGTGGCGCTCCCTGTATATTCATTATGATAGATGCAGACTCATAACATATACAAAAACAAAAACTGCTACAGATCCATTTTTTATTTTTAAGCAAAATAAAAGGGTTTAAAAAGTAGAATTTTTAAACGATCACCCTGTACAGCCAAAAAAAATAAAAGTAAAATTTGTACACACGTCAACTTTTCACAAAAATATTTTTTATCTCATTTAACCATCCAGTAGTTTTAAAAATGTACATTTTCTCACAATTTAATTAAAATTTTTAACCATGCCTCTATTTCTATAGTGACAGGTGATGCAGAAGGAATATACCTTATTGACTCACCTTGTATAATTTTTTACAATATTATTTTATACAAGCATTTTATACAAGCATAATAATAACAAAAATATTTAATTTGATATCTTTATATTGATATTCTGCTTAAAAATCATTGAAACCACTTTAGATGTAATTATTGTCGAATCTGTTAAATAACAAATACTTTTCATAATACGTGTTATAAATAAAACATTGAATTAAATAACAGAATTCATAGAATCCAAAGGAAAAATTACTGAAACAACTTTATTATTATGCTTGTATAAAATCTAAATAAATTTGTAAATACATATCAAACGAAAAAATTTGAATAATTTGTAAAAAAAACTATATTTTTTTGCCTATTTTAGTCAGTCAGGACACATTGGCCAAACATTTTGGCTCCCTCCCCAAACTTTCTGTAAATCATATTTGTTTATTTTATAAACGTATTTGACTTCTTAGCTTAGTATTCACTTAAATACTTTATGCCTGCCATAAAGTAACAGGTCTAGCTTAAGCATCAGGCATAAACACACAATATTACCAAACAGCAGGAAAGTTTTCAAATGGATTGCACCAAAGCTGAGATGCATCGCCGAGATTTGCAACTTGAGTAAAAGGCAGCGCTGTCACTAAGTTTTCTACATAAGTTTGTGTTTCTTATCGAGCGGGTTTACATTTGGACTTACCTCACGAGTATTTTGTTTTGTTTGTGTGTCTTTCAATGTTTATTCAACCAACAGTTGGTTGCCCTTCCTCTATTATCCTGCTTTGTGTTTCTGTTAGGTCCACCTGAACTGAACATTTCCTTTGTGGCTTTACAAATTCTAAACAAAAAAGTAAAGTCGATGAGGGTGATATCCCAGTTTGGAAAGTTTATTTTAATATTTATGCGGGCTATGAGACAACAATAAAAGAAGGGAGTTTATCTTCACTTTGGAAGCTTTGTGCGTAGGCAAGGACAAATTATAATGTCTTTTTAAACATATTTTACGGAGCCCCACAGACAAGTTTCCATATTCACGTAATGGTGGAATTTGTCACTCATATTTTGTCTTTAGGTGTCTGGGCACTTTATTATACTCTTATTGTAGTTTCCTGAAGGCAATATTTCACTTTCCATAACGATTTACAATATTAATATTTATAACAATAGTACCCAATAATAAATCATAATAAAACGATAAAATTGTTAAAAGTTAAATGCAATATTTTACACAATTTTCAAAATCAAGGAACAATAAAAACCTTGTGTAACGCATAATTCACTGCTGGCTAACATGATATATTAACTCGTGGGTTATTATGAACCGAAAACTAAATTTGAACTACCTTCAAATGTGAGTGTTATGTCATTATTATGAAACTTTTATTGCGCAAATGAATACGATAGGGTTATCCAGTTTTTAAAGTTTTTTATTATAGTGTGCTTTCTTCAAAATAATAATTAAAGTCTAAAATGATTTCAATGATCCTAACACAATTTTAAATTCATAAGATTTTCTGATGGAATAAATTGAATCATATTAATAAAATTAAAATACAAATAAGTTCCCAAAATATTAATCTGGAATTTACCAACTCATGTTTGCCATAAAAGTTTTGATTTAGAAAAATGATACTTCCGCAAATTAAAATCATTTATTAAATTATTTTGCTGCAACATATATTTATTAGATAATAAATAGTTCATTATGAATTTACGTATACTAAATGTCAATATAGAACAATACATTTGATAATGTATAATAAAAAAATGTGGTTAGTTGTGTAAATAACCAATATTAATATTTTAAACAGTGCAATGCATATTTCATGAAATAAATAATTAATATATATTATAAAATGTATGTATATAATATAATTAATATAATGTGTTAAATATTATTCAGATGTGTATGATCAACCATCGTGCCACATTGTAAAAGAAGTTTTACTACGGAAAAACATAATAGGATTTATTGTAATTTAAGTTGAATTGTAAGTATACCGGGTAAATCATGGTAAACGCCTGCCATTTCCACAATTTTTGAGCTATCCAAATGAAATTTTGCAGCAGTAATGTACGTCCAAAAAGACTCATTTTGGCCCATCCGATTTTTTTCTCGACGTCCGGTTTCGACGGAAGTGACCTCAACTTTGGAATTTTAAGTGGAATACTGAGAAAAATCTGAGTACGATAGAACTATTTTGGGGACTCTTTAAGCCCACTTGATTTTTTTAGAGCCAATTTCATTTTTTAACCTAGAGCGCCATGATTGGTCTAATTTGGTTCAAATGTACTGGTATAACTCCCAAAAAATTAGATCGACAAAATAAATTTAAAAATGGCGTCTTGGCGTGCATTAAAATTTGACCAAATTACTTTTTGTCCATTTTGACCATTTTCACAAAAGATATTATAATGGTAAACCGATACCACAAAATAATACATTTTGTATGGAATCCATTGATGTGCCCATCCTTGATAAATCTGCAATGTGCAAGTAGGTAATAAAAAAAGGGGAAAAAATCATCGAACACTACACGTCATTTTATACTATCTATCAGGCTAGCAATGGAAGAAACAATTAAAAGACGTTACTTTGACAGGTGAATGAGTGTTTTTAGGCGTACATTACTGCTGCAAAATTTCATTTGGAAAGCTCAAAAATTGTGGAAATGGCCGGGGTTTACCATGATCCGTGGTCACCCGGTATAGTCGTATTTTTCAGTCAAAATACATAGTTACATTTAAATTTTTTTGTTAGATTACCAGTAAAGTATGCCTAACATGTGCAATATTTTTTCTGGAATGGTACTGGTAAAAGGAAGGTTAGGATATTTAAAGCAACTATTATTAATGAAATTATTTGTTAAAATTAATTGATTTCCATAATACTCATTCTTCTCTTCCTGTTATAAAAGCACTCATACTTACATAATAAATTAACAAAATCTCTATAATGTACCATCTTTTCAAACCGATCAAAGATCTAGAAACGTTAGACATTATCAACCCGACTAATATTCTTGAAATTTTTAAATCTGCATATTATATTAGAGGGAATCCTCATGATTACGAAAATGAAATAAATTATCCCCCATAACTGTTAACGACAATGTTTCTTTAGATGTTCTTACTAATGTACATATTATTACTTCACTCCACAATTATCATGACAATACTCCAATGTAATTATTTACCAATAATTTTCTAGAATAGTAAAAATTATAAATTCTCCAATAAAATATGTAGAAACTCCACTACTGATGATGAAAATGGAGAAACATTTTAAATAAAGAAAGCAATGCTAGTATGCAAGAAGAAAATATTAATCTTAGACTATATTAATGATAGAGAAGCAGATAAAACTGACGATTACGATAAATTTATAAGAAACCGAATAGTAAGAGAGAGTTTCCGATATTCCTGAATATATTATTGTTTAAAAAAAATTATAAGAACTATGAAGAAACTTCAAAAGAATATAATTAATAAAGACATGAGAAATTAGAACCATCGGAAATGACGGAAGCAACTGCAGAAGTACAAGTATATAAATTTTAGAATCGTAAGAAAAATTTTTAATGCAAACATTTTTATTACTCTAAGACCATATTCTGCAGTGCGTTTGAATGTCAAACGCATTGCAATAAACGATTTGATCTAGCAAAATGAAACTTATAATTTATATGTTAATGCCCATCCTAACAAACAAAGGAAAATACGATCAACAGAAAACTGATACCAAAAATTTCTTTGACTCTATCTTAAAGGTAAAGGCATTTTTCTGTAAAAAATCTAGTACTAAGTGATACCTGAAACATAACTGGGATTCAAATCTGAACCTCAATAGTTCCATAAAAATTGGGTGTAATATTTCTGAAATGTACTCTTACCGATTACATCATTTTTCACTATGCTCGACGACATGAACTTCTAAAAAGAATGATGGGTGTACTGTATAGTGTATATGTCACTATTTGAACAAAAATACTGATGACAATACATATCATATAAAAATAAGAAACACGAGAGAAAACACTAAAGATAAATCTGCAGAAGCACTAATGTTATTTGGCCAAAACACTTCGGTTGTAAGGCCAATAATCAGAAAAAAAAATTATGATAGATTTGTTGTACTTCACCGCAAATCAAATGTTTTTCCCAGTATTACAAAACAAAACTGATTGTGCATAATTAATTTACATTGTTGAACTTAAATGCAAAAAAGGCTTTTGTTATTTGTGGCATGAAGATGAAGATGGTCGACAATTCAGAGCTACTGATATTCAACAGTGTATGTACGTATCAAAACAGAAATATAGTTACATCTAATGCTCTTATCATTAAATTTAGCAATTCAATAAAACATAATCATTGTCCAAAAATACCTTGAATTGTGAAATATTATTGTCACTATGTTGCTCCTCAGGAACTTTGAAAAGGCCAGATTATAAAATCTATAGAAGCTAGTTGCACAGTGACTGTTGCTCCTGTTAAAGGAAATACGAGCGTTGATATTTTGATTGTGGATCCCATTATGGAAGTGCCATTCCAAACATGGATGTATTTAATGTTAGTAGAATTGCTATGCACAGGAGTAGCTCTCTTCTAGGTATCTACAGAAAACGAAGCTTCTTTATATAGATATCATTTAACTAACTTAGCAACATTGGCGCCAGAAAATATTATTGCAGAAAGTTAATCCGAGCATAGATATCGAGGAAAATGTACTCTTATCGATTCCATCCCTTTTCATTATGCTCGACGACGTGAACTTATGTTTTCCAAAAAAGAATGAGGGTGATGTTTTTACTAATAAAAAATATAAGTACTTGACTACATCGTAGTTCAGTTAAAAGTCTTTTGACCTCTATTCTCTAATTTTAGGTTTAAGTAGGAAGTACCTAAGTTTGCCTGACTAAATCTTAATGTATAAAGTGTAAATAAAGTGTTTGGCGTTTGAAATGGAGAAACAACTTGCCACTTATGATCTATCATTGAAAAGGGAATTTTAAGCCCTATTGAATGGTCAAAAAAATATACCTACCGGGTTCTATTTAAAATTCTGAACATAGATCCTCTTCCGGAAGTGATTTTCAAATGTTTCTTCACGGAAAAATATGGATCTTAATGAACTATATCTTCGACCCGAAAACCAAATCTGTAACCTCAAAGACAATAAAATGGCGCCTTGTACAATGATTTCATTGTCACCCGGTATATATGCATGAAACGCAAAAGCATACCGAGAATCTAAAACCTGTGGAAGAATACACATCCTCTGATGTGACTTTATAGCCGTGAAAGCTGTAAAAATACTTGTATTTGGAAATTCACTATAATAAAAATTGTCAATTTCATACATTTTCTGTAGGTATTAGAAACAACTAACGTATTTGTAACTTAAGATAAGAATATTGAGTCTTTTAATGACGCAAAATTCTTAAACTCAACAAAGA
This sequence comes from Rhagium mordax, assembly GCA_963680705.1. Lineage (NCBI taxonomy): Eukaryota > Metazoa > Arthropoda > Insecta > Coleoptera > Cerambycidae > Rhagium > Rhagium mordax. The sequence continues at coordinate 105,319,228 of OY796656.1, read as the reverse complement.
CTGCTATACATGCAATTAGAAAGCATCATTTCAACTTTCACCTAATACTTACTCTTATAACTCACTGTTTGCTGCTAAAACCGCAATTACCTCTGTATACAATGTGTTAGACTTATTTGTGGGATGTTTTAGGTTTCGTAACGTTATTCGAAAGTAAAGGTGCATTGACAGTGGTCATTTATTTAGTTTGTACGGTACTACTGAGCGCACATTTGCCAACACCTAGTGCTACGAATTTAAATTTCCCAAAGGACAACCCACATGCAGACTCGGACATATGAAAAGTGTTTAGCAGTTACCGTTTTCTTTTTCTCTTTCTCTGTTGTTGAATGCACATGTTAGTAAATTTCCTACAATAACAATACATATAAATCATTATATTCATTTGGGAGTACATAATGGATGGATATATAAAGTTGGTCTGGTTCAGAATTAAGGCATCCGGTTTTCCAATGGAACATTTGTAAAGATGAAATATGGTTTTTGTATATGTTTGATGGAATTGCTACACACAACGCCACGTGGGAGTACAATTCGCTAAATAATTTGCTTGTTCAAAATGTATATTCTAATTCAATAAACTTCAAACTTTTGATGAATGCAGTCGTAAGCAGTCAATTTATTAAATATTTTGCACACAGGAATGTCAGGATTACTGTTAGTGTGTTTCAAATAATCTAATTGTTTTGAGTAACTTTTGCAAGTAAAGCGTTTTTAGAGCAAAAGTAAGTATTTGTACTTGAATGGCGGAACATTAGCATAAAAACAGTAATAATATGAAAAAAAATGGTGGTTTCACCAAGAAATTTTAATTTACAAGAATTTTCGGATTTTTTAAAATTTATTCTAGAAAATTCGTTATCTTTTACATCAAATTAATAAAGTGCCAGTGGTTTTATGCATCTAGTGATTTGGAAAAATTTCTCAGGTATTATACAGCCTACATGCCTACATTTTTTTCTCTAAATAATGGGTTACTCTGAGTAAAGAAAATATTTTCTACAATTTCATCATTTCTCATCGATTTTCATTCAAAACAAAGTTTTTGTGTCGGGAATTGATAGCTTTATTAAAATAGAAGAAAAGGAAGGGGTTTTCATTTAAGGAAAAAAGTTAAAATGTGCTAATCAACCAATTCCTGTATTTGGTTAACTTTAAAAAATATGGAATATTTTGAGGATATAACACGCGTATTCAACCGGTATAACTAACTCGCAATGCAATTACGAATTTGTCCAGTTATGACTCATTCTTTTTCGAGATACTGAAATAAGACGCCATCGCGTGATAATAGTACATTGTGTACCTAGTAGGAAAAGTCTAACATTCCCTGACGACCGTGAATATTTGGATTCCGGGAATGTGTTTTTACTACGAGGTACACATACCACTTTTTCTGAAATCGTAGTCAATATTATTATAAATTAATTAATTTAGATAAAATACCGCACGGGAAAGTTACACTTTCCAGGCCTAGGCCGGGAAAGTGACTTTTCCGGACGGTTTTCTGATGGTTGCTTAGCAACGGAATAAAATACTAGAATAGGGTATTTTATTGTTTGAAATTGTGCCGAAAGACATTTTTAAGTGTTTTAGAGAAAGACTAGTCTTACATTTTTAGTTTTCAGGTAACCTGCAGATGTGAAATTAACATTTGAATAAATTGTAACATTACAACATTACTAAAACTCTTTACAATTCCACAAAATTGTGGAAAAATGAATCACTTTTAGGCTAAAATTATTTAAGAAAAAAATCCGTTTCCTCAAAGATCATGTTATGCAATGAAGTTAGATTTAATTAGCACATAATTCCATAATAATTGGTGTTTATTAGAAATTTTGTACATTAATTTCTTGAGGTAGGTACTATAATACTTTTGTTGTTTATTTTTTATATTCTGTATCTGTTCTAATTTAATTTTTATATTTTAATATTTCCAAAAACAATTCAAGGAAAACTTATTTAAAGTTGGATACTTCGCACAGGAAAATCAAACTTACCGGAAAGTTTACATTACTATAAGAAAAACACCAGTAGTTCACACTGCTGCATAGAATGAAGCGACTGTGAATATTTGACTCTGGATTATATAAATTTGTTTTAATACATTGGATATATCATTAGTATAATATAGATGATTAAATCTTATCATCATACTTACTTATTGCCGCTGTTTTTTTATTATGTTAGCTCTATAAATCTACTATAGTTTTATTTATTACACTTCATCAAACTAGTGAAACCCGTCTCTTTGAATGTCGTTGAAAAATTATCATCAAAATTTCAATTTACCGTATAAGTGCAAGTATTTCGCTTTGTACAAAATAAATAATTTGCTTCAATTTCATATTTTGAAAAATTACCATACGGATGTATACCACTCTAAATACTGCAACATTAAGAGACACGGTAGCCGAGTGGATAAATGCGTTAATACTTACTTGATGGTTCAAAACTATCCTGAGGTGGTTCAAAATTATCCTGATTTAAATGGAGGGAAACTATGGATGTCCTAGATGTGGTTCAGATTTCTGAACTCTAGGACCTTGTCTCCTTTTACCTATTACAAAATTATAGGATTTTTCGGAAGTTATTTCGGTGATTTGAGAGGAGGTTAATAAAACAAAATATTGTTTCAAACATAAGAGATTATATATTGTTCTCCAATAACATTAAATCTGTGGAGTCATATAAAATTTTCTTATATGGAATTTTTTTAAACTATCTAAATAAAAACATTTACTTTTCTTAAATTTCTATGGTTTTAGGGTAATGTACTATTTCGCTTCCAGAAAACATATACACAGACATAGGACCAACTAAATAATCCATATAATCAGGTCTAAAGCAACAAATTACAAACGTCTCTGTAAGTCGATAATTAAACTAGTGTAAATTCACGTGCAAAGCATATCAGGAAAATAAAGGCGAGGGATTTCTTTTATCTTTTATCATTTATAGCAGACCATTCTAAGTCGATATTAAGGATTCAGAGTACGTCTGACAATAAACGAAAACGGTCTCTCAATGTATTAATGATGTCCTAATAAGAAGAACATCATTCGAATTCGCTTCTAATCTAGACTTCGCAGCATCTCGGCGACCCTTCAATTTGCAAAATTTGCTCGAACTGACTCACCATAAAATGAGATTAGTCGAGATGCAAAGACTTAGCGTGCAGCTGCACAGCAAACAAAACCCTCATAGCAATTACATTATCGGTGTGTTCCGGAGACAACATACTAGATAAGAGATATACACAACACTCGATTGTGATAACTGCCATCTAAACATTGTCTGAAAACTAACAGATTATGTTGCGACACATGGTGCAACATTTCTGCTTCTTTATAGTCATTATTTTATACTTTACCTCAAGTATTCTGAAAACAACATTACCGTAAGGGATATGTATGTTCTGTTTAAAAGGATACAACTTTGCATATTTAGTTCGCCTGAAGCTCATCTTGCTCTATCATATAGGTACAAATGGCAAATACACTAGCTATAATATAAATGTATGAAAATTTCCAGTGACGTACCTAGTCATAAATGTATTTTCTAGAATACCTAAATTATTTACAAATCTTTTATTAAAGACAATTTTCAAAACATCATCAAGAAAAAGAAATTGCTACTTTCCCTACGTTTCGTTTATTTGGTATAAACTTCTTTAAGCCTTGATAAGCAATTTTATACTAAACAAGTAAAATGTAGGCGAGGTAGCATTTTTTTCTTGGTAATAACTTTTTTGGTAGAAGGAACGTAAATTCAAAAGTTCAAATATGTCTTCTATATTATCGATAACTGAATGACAACATAGTTATTAAAATGGGATTTTTAATAGAAAAAAAATGTTCATTACTGGTCTAATGAAAATCCGCATTTATGCAGAGTCAGATACCGTTGTGGATTTAATATGTGCGCTGGAATTTTAGGAATAAGAATAATGCGCTCCCTTCTTTGCCATCAAAATTTAACATCAGAGCATAAATTTATTTCAAAATAATTTGGAGGAAGCTCTAAAAGCTTTGCCTCTAGCGAAAGTTTGCGACTGTTGATTCCAGCAAGATGGTACACCTGCACAAAATTGATGAGTAGTTAGACAGTGCTTTTAGGCTAGATTTACAGAAAAAGTTATAAGCACGTGTTCTAAAATGCCCTGATCCCGTTTGCCAGATGTAACTACGCCAGTTATGTTTATAAGCAAAACTTTAAAACCAAAAAAGAACTTAGGAGCTAGACTGTAAAGTATAATGCCAAACATGCTAAATAATATTTTAAAGTCTACAGTTAAAAGATGCTATTTGACTGCAATCTTTTAATTCTTATTGAATTATTTCTTGTTTTAATGTTTGTCTTATTATTGTTTCTATAATGTCCTTTCTATATATTTGTTATTTATTGGTTGGTTATTAAATTAATGTCTCATGATTTAAAATTTATGACGTGCGTTTCAATATGTTATTGGTACCTATTAAAAAATGTTCAACTTACTGTACTGAATGAAAATTATGAGAAATACAGGCCCGGATTTAAAATATTTCTTGATGATAGTCAAAGAATTAAGGATCATAATATGTGATATTATTGAATTCAAAATAAAAGGGGTTCTGAAATTTGATACCTGTTAGACAATCTCCGTATATAAACGAATTAAGTTGGATGATAGTTGCTTAAAGGAGAAATGTTTAATAAAAAAATTGCTAACGAAATCTTTATATTCATTAAATGTTTTGTCAGCCTCGCTTTAACTGTACTATTAATGTCAGAAAAAAATACAACTAAAAATTCGAAATTTCAGTTTTTTCAAAAGATCAAAACCAAAGAATTAGTTATTGATTTTTAGGTAACATTTTGTTATTACCTTAGTTACTCAACTTTTTTCTATTTAACAAGAGCCCCATACTGGTGCTCTATATCATGGACACAATGTATACTGTTGTTTTTAGTGGTGTATAAATATCAAGGCTAACGATAAATAGGCAATAGATCCATTTTTCTTACACACGGTGATTTCAGAAAAAAAGGGCTACACAAACTGCAATATTTAGTTTTTTAAGTGCATTGTATGAAAATCTTGACAAAAATTAAAAAACGATTGGACCTTCCATGGAATTAAGCAAAGCTTTTGATCTAGTTGACAAACAAATATAAAAACTAAATACATACGGCTTGAGAGGAAAAATTAATGACATAGTAAGAACTTATTTGACAGTAAGATCCCAGTTGGATGAAATTGACAAAATAAGATCTGATAAATTCAATATTGAGTACGGTGTACCACAAGGGTCTGTATTGGGGACTTTATTATTTCTTTTATTTGTTAATGACCTGCCTAATATTGCCGATGGGAACTTAGTTATATTTGCTGATGATAACAGCCTCTTATGTTCTAATAATATCTAATATATATGATGTCATTGAAATCATTAAACTAATGCTTAATAAATTTACGTGGTTTAACCAATCTAAGTTATTTTTAAATATCGACAAAACACTTTTTATAAACTTTACTCTTCGCTCCAAAATGACAAATGAGTCATTTTTAATAAGACATAATAGAAAATCCATAGCGCAAATAAGTGAAGTAAAATTTTTAGGAATATACTTGGAAAATAATCCAAAATGGGAAATGCAAATTGACGTTGTATGTAAAAAAATATCTCCAATATGTTACGCACTGTATAGGTTGAAAGAATTAAGTAACATGAGAATTGTGTTATCTTATTATTATGCCCAATTCTATTCCGGAATAAAATATGGTATAATATTTTGAGGTTGTTCATACCACAGCATTAGAATTTTCAGATTACAGAAAAGGGGTAGTAAGATCTATTATGGGAGTTTCGCGCTTATATCCACGCAAAGAACTATTTACGACTTCAAAATTACTTACATATATCCATGTATATATATTTTAGAAATATATATTATTATAAATAAAAATGTAGGTAACAAGGTACTCAGCGAACAAAAGCTCCGACCTGCATTCTGCGGCGGGCGGGTGCAGTATATTTTTATGTCAAAGAAGGATCATATTCGTTAAATTTGTTACTAGTAATGCAGGTCGGAGCTTTTGTTCGCTGAGTACTTTGTTACCTACATTTTTATTATTATAATTTAGTCCACTTGGGCTAGAGGTCGCCTGCTCTAAAAGGTACTTTATTAGAGTCGCTATTTGTCACAGAGACATTGTATGTCTTGACAAGTAGTAGCAACTGACCACCAGAGGGATACACTTATCCCCCATCATTATATATTATTATTTTATGTATATAGTATTACTTTTTGCAAGAAGTAATACTTATTTATTTACCAAAAATAGTATGTATCATAATTATGACACTAGAGGAGCAGAAAAATTATGCAAACCATTACATAAACTCTCTGTTTTTGAACGAAACTCTGTATATATATATATATGGGTATACAAATTTATAATAAGCTACCTGAACATCTTAAACAGATAGAGAATATGAAATCTTTTAAAAAGAGTGTAACAGAGTTTTTACTGCTGATATGTCTGAATACTTCAATCACTGACAGTTTTACTGTAATTTTACTGTAGTGTTTTTGTCAGTTTTAATTATTGTATTTTCAATACTCAGGTAAATCTGTGAATAATCCCTTTATTAGGCAGAGATCGATAATAAATTTTGGGCCAGGTACAATATGCGATGATATACAAATTCTCTTTAATTTTTGATAAGGCGCAACTGTTTTTAATTTTAACATATTAATTAACCAAGTATTTTACTTGACACAGCTATGAACTTTGCTTTTAGCAAGATGAAATTTCGATACTGTAATATCACTGATGGCCAAAACTGTCATCAAAGGTGTAAGAGGTCTGTCTACCTTTCTTGGAAACTTTTAAATAAATAAGTTACTTCTTATCCTTTACTAAAATTATTTAATACGATTTTCAAATTGATGGCAATAAACAGGTTTTTATCATAAATAAAAAAGGGCTTTTATTCAAACTGCAAATTAGGGTATTAAGTATTTTGCAGTAACCAGTCGCATTTTATTTTAAAGCCATTGCAATAAATTTCTTGTCGCCGTAGTCGAATGTGCCACTTCGCACTCCAGCATAATGGGTGTTTTGTGCTCTCGTATAATAATTATACAGGGCCTTTAAGGTTACAAATTTGAAATTTTACGGCCAAACCAAATCAGTTTCTTTTAGAATTTCAAAAGACACATTTTTATGCTGGATTATGAAATATTTTCTTTAACTATTCTATTTGACACGTCGCCTATTTTCATCGACTTTGAAGTCTCAAGACTTCAAGTTGACACGATTGATGCAAAATATTAATTTGTTTCTTTCGCTTTTTCATTATCTTTTATGTCCTGGTGTCAACATAAATTTTGTCATACTAAGTCCTGTCAGTTTCCCTAATTTCTTGTTGTATTTCAATGGTTAGTACAAATTAAATGTATTTTTAAAAGCCCTTATATTTTTGCCTGACTGTCTGTTAAGATACAAGTTCTTCAGTTTTGGTAGTTTTTCTACAGCTTATTTTGAGAACAAATCAACCACGTCATTATTTTATGTCTGCAATGATGAAGCAGCTTATCGCAATTTGTCATTTTTGAAGCATTTTTGCACCATGTTGATCTTCATTTGCACGCCTAGGTTTTCGATTACGTACTTTTGCTCTTTTGGATATTAAAATCTAAAGACAATATCGCCAAATTTGATTATTGCAGTAGTTACTCTCTATATAACAGTTATCCCAGCAAACACCGCTTCGTAACTATTAAGGAACATTAACGCTACTTATATTTCGTGTTACACTTTTGTTTCAGTCACAAAAATGCGTGTTTTTGGTGACAAATTGCTTATTTGTCCGCAACAATGCATCGTTATTAAACTGCAACTATTACTTTACATAATTGCGAAACAAAATATTCGTAACAAATGCCAATTTACATTTGTAATAAATTCGTTTTTACCAAAATCTAACTCCGAAAATATCTTGAAACATTTAGGCTCTTACAGTTTCATTCACCAAGTTATTTGTAAATACAAATACTTCGCAACCGTTATGCAAATTTAGTTTAAGTACAGATTCACAACAGTTGCAAGTTATTAGAAACTAAGGTTGCTCATTAATTTCAGAAAAGTTGCTTATCATAAGCAATATAAATTTTACAATTTACTTTCAAATCAGTTTCTTTTTTGTTTTATATTTATTATGCAAATAATGCAAATAAAGCAGGTTTGATATATGTGCACAAATCCTCCTCCCACCCTGATCCCTCACCTTCCAATTCCCGATCATTGAAGTCTTTTTGTTTTTTAAATGCATATAGTAGCATTTTACAGACGCTCAAAAATATGACAGGCCCTATCAATCAATACATGTCCATCTTTGCCGAACCACTTATTACCTATTCACTGTTGAACAACTCGAAAACGAAAAAGTGTGCGGAAACTTTTTTGGTTCTCGCGAGTTGAGTAACAGTGAATAAGTAATTTGTTCGACAACATGTAGGTACTGACAGTATAGAGCCAGTTATATTTTTGGAGCGTCTGTAAAATGCTATACTTAATACATTTAAAAACAAAAAAGACTCAATGATCGAGAGTGCGCAGGTGAACGATCGGAGGCCGGGGGTGGATTTATGCACGTACAGCAAACCTGGCTTCGTTTGTTATTGGACGAGTAATTTTTCTTGGACGAAGACCTCAGTCACATTTTTCTAGTAGGGGGCTCGTTACTTTTTCAGGACCCATCTTTAAAATCACTTTTTGCAATATTTAACAAAATTCACATTCTCAATCTCTCATCTTTATACTTAGACCATAAATCCTTTTAAGATAAACTCTTTTCTATATCTAGGCGAAATTAATCCTTAATCCTTAATATTCACTGTTAATGTGTTTGGAGGAATCCTATAAAATAAAGGAAAAAGATAAAATATTGACAAATAGATGTTCAAAACAATTTATTGTCCATTGTACAATAAAATAATTCATTTTCTCTGTTTTCTTCAATCTCTGGCTGGCCGCTCTAAACCAGTCCTTACACGCAACTTCAAAATTGGCATCTGTCATAAATGGAAAGCATTTCCTGCATGAATCTACAAATAAAAATCAATTCTTAATCAAACTAGCAATGTACACTGTGCAGGGTGAACCCCAATTTATTTATCTCCTTAAGGTGAGTGCGCTAACCCAACTCTGTATCTAGTTTAAAATAAAAATAAGAAGAGAAGGCGGGAGATTGTCAAAATTTGACAAGGTTTTTTTTTGATGAAATGAGAAAAAGATTTCGATTGTAAAACTTATGAAACCTATGTACTATATGTAACTCTAGCCCACTCAATAAAATAAATGAAGTTAAACAATTACATATTATTATTCCTGAGAGAAAGAAGCTTGTTGCAAAGGGATGGTAAATCCAAATAAAAAAATTAAAGAAATGCACGCGGTAGTTTTCGAGAAAAAGAAATAAAATACGTCAACATTTTGAATTTAACTGACCTATCTCATCTGATGTGAATATAAGATAAGTCAAGGCTCGGGTCAAGGTTGATCTTATTTTTTGTTCATTAGCTTTTACCGGACCACTATCAATGTTCGGAAGTCATATTTTTTATACCAGTGTTTACACATTTCATCAAATGCGCCAACTTTATTAGCGCCTTTTTGTGAAGTTTTTTTGAATAATTTATCGTTCGAAGTACCTATATAAGAAACAGACAGACAACAGACCTTGTCGGTAATTTAATTATGTGATGTTTTTTTATATCTTTGGCACAGAGGAAGAATGAAGAAAGTGGACGACCGGCGGAATGTCTTTGTCACAGCTGTGACCTCTACGTTTAAATCGGAAGTGTGCAATGTTGCAAAACTTAAATAAATCGAATCCATAAATTTCACTTTCATATGTTACAAATTGTGGAGAATTAGATAAAATCAGAAATGAAATTAAATATTCAACACCCGCTTATCTCAGAAACAAAAATCTTTAGAACATAATATGTTCATATAAACTTTTCTTCACTTCAAATCACCTGAAGAATTACTTCTTTAAGTAAAGCGTTTATTTTATTATTCGATTTATAGGTACCTAGTAAAAAGATCCGCTACCCACACTATTAATGTGCCCACGTCATGTTATATCTTGCCCAGGAAATTAATTTTTACAATACATACAATTAAAACTTATCTAATTTTAGGTCTATAAGTATTAGAACTTACCTACCAGTTACGCTGTGTATTGTGTAATTATTTTTCACAATAGTAGTTTTTGCACAAGACCACTTGTTTATACCACACATGTAAGTACACAATTAATTACTCACTCTACACATTCAGTCAGACCAACTTGTACTGAAGCCGGAAACAGTTCTTTGCGCTGCTGGCGCAGTGTGCCAGGATTCTATTGGTCGTTTGAATTTTATCTCTTTCTCAGAAGTAATTCTAGGCTATAGAAACGACTTATTTGTTTGAAAATGTATAGCGAAAATGTAACGTATTACTAATTATGTAAATTTTTCAACACTTCACAACTGAAAATTAATTGCTTCAATAATTCCGTAATTGTTTCAGTTTATAGCTACTAAAGGAATACCGCATCAACAATTGCGTAATATTCTCAAATTTTAACCATTGAAAGTATGGCGTTTTGTAAGTTATGAAACATTTACGTTTGTCGAATTAAGAATAACATTTGATAGGTAACAGTTTCGATTTTTTTCAAACCCAACAAAGATGTTTTATACTATATTAAACAATTTCAAAACAAATCTTTCAGGTACAGATATATTGCCATAATTACGAATCTGTTTCACATTTTGAAATATGCTTCTAGAGTTACTTATTTGTGACTTAACGTTACGAAACAAATACACTCTGTGTTTGCTGGGATATTAAATAGAAATTACCAACAATTGCTATAAATTCATATATGGCAAACAGAAAACAAATAAATCTTTTTAATGAGGTGATATCTGACATTTTACTAATTAATCATAGGATACCTCGATAAATAAACATTAATTGTTTTCATAAGATAAATTTTTCAATTATATTATATGCTGATGGTATCAGAGTAATGGTCAAAATAAAACTTGTAAAAATAATTATTGAATAAATGAAAGTTCAATTTCTTCAAATTTTAATATTTTTTTACCTCTTAGTGAACTAAATATACTTCATGTTAATAAAATAATCCAAGACTCGCAGTTTCTGTATCCTAATGAGAATAAAGGACTTCTACAATTATTAGATATAAGATAATAAAATTATAAATCTCTTACATAATACGTTAAATTACAATTTTGTTACTTCATTTAATTTTTTCTCTCCTTGAACATTTACGTTTCATAAAGCTCAAATTTTCGTATAATAAAGCGTTAAGACACTAAAAAATGTATTCTAAAATGGATTTTCAGATATTATTACCAGAATAAGCTTTTAAATAAATTATAAATTTAACTTGACACGTCTCTATTCACAAATTATATTTATTTTTAGACTTTAGCAGCGAGGAAATTTTTTGCTCCCACTGAAATCTGAAATTTACATTAACCAGCAATAATAATGTTGTAAAATCAGTATATAGTGAATCCCTTCATCCATTACGCATTCCCAGCAGACGCTAATGAATGGTAATAACGACGCATCAAGACGCCCGCGACGACATTATCACATGTTGGAACAGAGAAAAGCGCTGAGTGAGATCCAAGGTTCCGTGAAGGAGAACAAACGATCTGGGCACAACGTGCCTGATGTATCTCAGGGTGTCTTTAAACCTGAGCCCCAACGCAGCCTTATAGCTAACCTTCTTTTATTTATATGCCATCTAGGAATAGAATATCTTTGTTGAAAATTGATTAACTTTGAGAGGTTGGCTCTTACGGAATGGTATCAGGTGTAGAGTCAATATTTTGATATTAGTTAGGATATGTAAATTATTCACGTGAAATACTGTATTTACAATATTACTGTACTAGACTATGAATTTCTATGTTCTACATGGAAAATCTAAGTAATTGCAATTTTGCATGGATATTGTTTCATATTATTTAAGATAAGTAACAACTTCAACCTATGAATTTATCTATATACATCGGGGTCCAAAAAGTCTGCAACAAAGAGAAAATTATTGTGCTTGTGCTCACTGCGAGTACGATTATTTTTAGGTGTATAACAATTCTGATTGTATTTCCATAATAAATAAAAACATCAATAATCAAATTAAAAATTAAAAAATGAAAGGCAAGTTCATGTAAAATTTTGCAAAGAAACGTCAACATTCATCACTCCTCTAGTATTAGAATAGCTGAGGAATGAATAGTCTTTCAGAACAAATCTTTCTGTTTCTATTACTCGTGAAATATCCATCCTACTTCCGGTAGTTAATGTTCACAGTCGTCCCCGCATTTAGAGTAAGTCGCTTGTACCACCACAATGCGATTATGCTGATTGAGGAATGAGGATGAGTATCCGTACAAATTTGTCATGCCTTAATGAGTACAAGATGAAACTGAGACTATATAACTTGACAGTGAAAGTTTCGTAATTAGTTTTAACATGAACGAGTAAAAAATATTAGCTAATATTTTTAACAAAACAAAAATGTTTATTTCAAATTATTAAACGAGGACAATTGAATATCAGTGTGTATAATATATTTGAGTTAACGCATCAAAGCGTTTCAAGTGGTCTAGGTAAGATATTTAAAATAGTTTAATTTTATTTCCACATAAATTTGTATCATTTCATAGAAGTGAAAAATAAAATGTTTAAAAGGAATTTCTTCATATAAAATAAGATCATGAACTTTATACAACAGTTCCTGATATGAATGATAATTTTCTTTTATCGAGATTAAGAGAATATTTGATTATGGCGAATCAACATTAGGTAACCATATCCAGGCAGACCTCATTGTGTATGAATACAATATGACGGTGATTGTGTGTAAGGATCACATAGTAAGGCCTATCATAGTTTCATATTTTACAGGAAAAGATGATAATGACCCTCTACGATATCGAACAGATATAAACTGTTTCGAAGAAAATAATGTCACTCTTCTTCCATGATCATCTTATTTTCTGAGATAGCATATTTTTTTTGTTAGTAAGAGGAGAAAGTCCTCCTCTATTGTTTATGCTGAAAATCTGTTTTTATCTTAGACATAATAGCTACTATAGTACTCCAGTCGAAGTGTCACTGTAAGCAGATTGGTAATAGGCGATATTGATGAATTTATTAAAATCACAGGCCATTTTTATCAAATTCAACTAAACCTTAAAATACCTACACATGGATTAGGTTCGGGTATCATCATAAATTTTAAATTATCTCTGAAATGACTGCAAGCTACAACAATACTTAACACATAAGTCATTTCATGGCATGGTTGCACAAAAATATTTTCTTTTTATACAAGAATTCCGTGTACCAATTTAGAAAACAAATTTGTCTCGTCGATAGATATTTATTCTACAGAAAAATCGTGAGCTTTGTTGCTGTCCTTTAAGAAAGAAAAAACTACAAATGAAGTCGTAGGGTACAAACGGCATAAAACTTTCTTGTTTACATAAAAGGCGGTTAAATAAATTAACTCGTAATTTTAAAGGCGACATACTTAATTAAGACCAATAAAAAAAACTGTGATAAAATACTTGAACAAGTGTTAATTTAGGTAAAAACATTAATATGGAAAGCGACATAATGAAAATAAAAAATAAAAATATATTAGAATAACAACAAGTATACACTGAGAAAATATTCTTGCAGTGACAGCCAAAAATCAAGCTACAGCAGCAAAAAACTATTTGAATAGGCGCCAGCCAAGAACTTTGCTAGGGCAGTAAAATTCGCTTTGCTAAACTTACCTTACTGCAATGGTAAAGTTACTTTATAAAATGTTTTTCATCTAGCCACCGAAAATAAGCTTTACTGTTAGTATAAAGTAGGTTATATCATTCCTGGCTAAGATTTTTATTACCATTTAATAGCTTTATTACTACCACCGTAAGATCAATTTATGTTACTACTGTAGGATGGTCTATATTAGAAATACATAATATGTCTAAGTAAATTTTATCTGTACTTCTTTTAATTTGCATCATAGAACCACTGCTGAGTGCTAAAATTATGTGCCGCTGTCACTTTTTCGTTAAATGTGGATGAGATACCTCTTCAGAGTCCGCTCGCCTCAAATATTTCCTTATATTTAGAAATTAATCGATGAGGTATTTAATTAGCTCCTTATTTAAGATAATCTGGATTTCCTAAAAAATAGTGTTAAATCACGTATTATTACAGGATATTACTATTATAATAAATTTTTCGTCCTCTGGATCAGTATGAAAGTGAATAAATGCACAAAATTAAAATATTATTCTTCCCCCCTCGAAAAAATATGGCCGCTAATAAGATCATCGAATCTGAAGATATGGCACGTCTGCGACTGCGTCTGATGACGTCACAGCATGCAGTATTGTATACTTATGGTTACAGCAAAAAGTTCCACTACCATTGCAAGGTTTTTCTACTACCCTACTTAATTTCTTTTTTATTGCAGCATATTTGCTTTCCTAATTTAGTAAAACATTTATTTATAATGGTAGCTATATGCTCTAGTGCTCTAGTAAAGTACTTTTTAAGGACAGATACAAAGACTCAGTAAAGAGATTTTTTCTGATGTAGTGAACAGATATTTCGAACCTAAATAAAATTATTACTACTCTAGTTAAAAAAATCTCAGCAAAGAATTTATTGCTGGGGATTTTCTCAGTGTAACAATAAGCATAATGAAACTAATGAAGTTGGTTGAATTATTTAATGATTATTTTTTGAATATTGACATATCAGTACACGAACCAAAACTCATTAGTATAGAGTATTTCGCTTAAATTATTAAAAAAAGTATTAAACGATTAGCTGACATTTAAAAACATTTAATGAGTAATTCCCACAAGGTATTTTCCAAACTTCACTCAAACGGTCACACGTTATGCCAATATTTAAAAAGGAAATTCACATGTATCATAACAAATTATCTTATAGCTAATATTTAATAAAGTCTCGAAAAAATGTTTTGTATTTTTAGTAATTTTAATCTAATAAATCAAAATCAGCATGGATTTCTACGTGGAACATGAACCGCAGTATATGATATCACAAAAACGATTGTAGAAAATATAAACCGTTGATTGAAATATTATTTATTTCAATCAACGTTTAAACTCAAATTATGAAACAGTGGGTAGAGCGTGTGATTTCGCTAAAGCATTTGATGGCCAACTTCGAAATGGATCTTCGAAAATTGGAATTAAACTTGTTTTTAAGAGCTATTTATTGAATCTTTTAGGAAAAATATTTATAAACAAGAATAATATTTAGTTTTTCCCAGTTAAATGTATCAGATGTACCGCAAGTATAAGTCTGAAGGCTACTATTGAAAATCTGCCTTTAAGGGTTAAGTATTTTGAATTCACAATTTAAAAAAAATCAAATGTTTAAGAATATGTAAAATTTTGGGATACGCACATGAATTACTGACCGCTGTTTACATTTTCAATGAATTGCATATGCGTCTCTGTCGGTTAACTGAAGCCACAAATCTATAACCAGAAGTAGTAAATTTCCCACAGTTAAAGTGGAAAACTTCAGAAGTGGAGAATAATTATTAGCTGTTGAAAAATGGAAAGACTCATTTATTTAGATTTAAAAAATACAGAGTGTGGTTATGTGTCAGTTCTCCTGCTGAACAAGAGAACAATCATTACTATCGAATGTTATAAGAGAAGTTCGATTTTCGATAAAATTCAGAGTGCACTAACGTTTAGAATAAAACCATTATGCACTTTAAACTCTCTATATACTTCAATATATAGAGGCTTCAAATAATCGTAAAACTCATCACCAAAAATAAGCAAATATATGTACACACTTTGGTTTTTCTACTTATGTAATACCTTTGAGTGTGTACATGATTGCCTAATCAGTGGTTAGTTGCTTTATAATCATTTATGAAGACCCTTTGCAAATCTCAAAATAGCCCACATTGTAACTGACATGTGTTGCTTTAAACAAGATGTGATTATTGTAGGATTACTCTTTGCTCATACCAGCTTGAAATGCGAAACCACCACAGTTATGTATATTTGATGTTGTGCAATATTCTGCTCTTTATGCAAACGATTCAAGTGTAGGTGTCAGAAATGTACCTACTCATTAGAATATCATATTAGGACTAGCGTGCGCAATATTATGGATTTGAATAGCATATAACTCAAAAGATAAATTTTACATTTCATAAGCGGAGAGTCTTCGAGTGTTAAATAATGGAAATACACTTGGAATAGAAAAGTAAGCCATTAGGGAGCGCGAAGGAAAGTGTGAATCAGCAGTGGAGCCAATAAAACCGATGGACAGCCGAGCACGAAAGTAAAAATTAAATATTCAGCATCTCTACCGCGTGTAATGGAGGAATATATAAAATGCGCCTATCACAGCTCCTTCTCTTTGCCTGGGTCAGATATCCTAAATTGAAATGACTCCAAGATTTCTATTTAGAAGGATTAGAATTGACTTTTGCGGAAAATTGAATTGAACGGAGTAAAGGATTCCTTAGAATACTATCAAATATTTACGAATGGTTTTAGTTGGAATTGAGCAATAATCATAAAGACGTTTTAAAGACTATTTCAAACACACATTTCAAGTAAGAGGTTTTTTACACATGATCAAATACGATGCTACTGTGTGTTTATGCATACTGTAGATGTGAAGTACTAACATTTTAAGGACTGAATTTATAAAATTGGATCGAAATAGGAACACTACTTTACTGGTTTATGTGAAGAATATTTTTTACTTTTAAATTAGCGTTTGAGTAATTACATTTTTAAATAGTAACGATTTATTTAAAATAATTGATATTTATCGTCAAATGATAGTCACAGTATGATTCTTCAGCTTTATTATTATTTGAAAAAAATTATTTAAAATTCAGAATTAAATTTGATAGAGTATTAAACGTGCATGTGTTATTTTGTGATTTTTAGTGTGTATCACGTCGGCGAAACAACCTGTATATTTTAGTGTTAAGTCAGATTTTACCCTGAAGTGTTATACTTAACTTTTTTCTTCTTCTTCATCTTCAGGATTTAAGAAGATATATGGGTTTTTTATAAATGAATTTTTACACAAAATTTCCAAAATCCGTATACAAGGTGATGTATTTATGTAACTTCCCCAATTAAAATATTTTTTCCCACGGCAATGTTATTTTTTCTTTTATTTACTTATTATTACTTATTTAATGGTGTAGACATCTATTAATGAAACATATCTGCCAAATTTGGTTTAATTTGGTAAAACCATTAAAAAAATATGGCCGATCGAAATTTTGGCAAAAAATATAAAACATGCTGTATATCAGAAACGAAGGGCATTACGGGTTAAATAAAGGTCGTTCTGAAACCGCCTCGGAGTTCTCTACTTCCCTCTAGCGTATGGCCAGTCATTCAGGAAACGCCCTGTAGTTTTGATTCATATATCCGATAACTAATTATTAAAATATCTACTTAATTTCTTAATGGCAGATAGGCACTTGTGTCCAGTGCGACTTATTTTAGGATCATACTATTATTATTTTATGAATACTCATACCGCCTTGTTGTATACATTTTTGCCACAGGTTCCACAATACACACTACGTTTCTATTCCTATTATCCTATTAAATAATACTCATGCATATTACAGACTCCAAGCGCACTTTTTAAATTGAACAAACAATGTATTACCCGACGTTTTATGTAAACTATGACAGTTTAATTAATTATGGAAATGAGAAAATATTTTTAGCAAAGAGTACAATAAGAATATTAAATTATGCCCCACAAGCAGAAATAATGAGAAATATAATCTCAATGGTTAAAATTTCTCTCATTCTCTTTCTCGCTCTTTGCGAATATCATATAACTAACAATAATGTTTTGTTAAAAAGGCTTTTGTTTGAGCATGCATAAATTGTAATATTTTATGTGATTATTTTGAGCTCTTGTTACACGAAATTGAATCGAGTCGTTGAATGTTATATGTTTATATATATTTTTCATTCTTCCTTTCAAAGTACACGGCAGCTTTCTTTTGTTTTAATATAATTTAGGATTATTTTAAACACTTATGTCTGATTTTAGAAAGGGCAATATGATTTATTAAAATAGTCAACTGTCTAGAAATAACATAAACATATTAAAACACAGAATCTTTAATGACTTTAATGTCATACATAGTTAAGTGAGAAACATATTTTTTTATTTCAAGGCTTTCGCGGAACTGAATATGTATAGGAGTTTTCGGGCTCCCTTTGGTACTTTAAAAGAAGAATACGATAAGGTGATCGAAACGTCAACAAGTTAAAATATTCAATGCGAAAGAGAACAAGAAAATCCTTCTAGAAAATTAATAATAATAAATTGAAACGCGCTGCTATTTCTAAATTATTATTGTTTGGAATTCTGCTGGAAACTGTCATATTACCTTTTTTTATTGGTTAGATGAACCGCGTATTCGGCCTAAAATAATATAAATATATTCCATCCCGGATTTGGAGTCAGTTAGATTTATCCAATTTTTAAATTTTAGACGATTTTTTATAACTCGAGAGATTATTAATGTCATATTCAAAATTTAGATTAATAAAATGGTTTGAATATGAATTATGGTTAGTTTAAATATGAAAAAATAGTGGTTGCTGTTTGGATTTCCAAATATGTTGATATTATCAAATCTAATTCGTGACAGATGATAATGCCACGCCGAAACGAATGATGATGTCTGGGTTGGAAGGTGGAATAGTTACATTCTGTTAGAAAAAGTTAATATAAAATATATGCGATATTACGTGAATCCATCCATAGTAATTAAAAATCGTCTCAAATTGATACTTTCAGTCTCCACTTTCCAAAGGTAACTTGCGCCTCAAAGAGTGGAAACAAATAACTTGATTATCGGCTATTAAATTGAAGTCAATAAATCAGAAGTCGCTTTTTAATTAAAACCGCCTAATACTTGTTAATCTGAATTCGCTTAACCATCCCAATAATTAACTTAATTAAGTATACTGCACGCTATCGGAAATTGTAATGTCATGCGACTAAATACTAATCAAAATAATGACCAAAAATAGAGAGAAATATGACTTCTGTTATCTATGATCATAGTTAGAATTCGCACATGAAATTCCTTTTTAAATCATACCTGTTTAATTTTCCTGATCAACTAGATGAATTATTAAATATGAGAATGAAACATTTACTGATACATATTTGGACAATGACGAATGAATTTTAAAAATTTTAAATAAACAACTGGTCTTCGTGAAATAATATTAAAACAAAATATTTTTGGCGATGAATAATTTTTCTTTTTTCCCTATCACACCGAACTCTCTTGTTTATTATTATGAGATCTGCCTGGGAACCCGAGAGGAGTCAAGAGATTGCTTCTAGGAAGGTCGTTTAGAAACAAGTCAGTTCAATAATATCATAAGGAAAAAAAATTTAATTCGTTCTCGAAAAATTAACTCCTAAACAATTTTTCTTGTCAAATTCGGATTCAGTGCGTCAAAATACATGAGGATAATGGAAAATTTTAAATTACAAGGAAAAGTGTAATTTCAACCCCAAATAGGGGTTAAAAGGGGGTGATAGCGGAAAATTATTACTAGGTAGTAAAAAAAAATTTTTATTGTTAAATTCGGTTTCACCTCATCAAAATACACAAGGGTCTGTTTTTTGGGTCTAAACATTTTCTTTGTGTGTGGCTGTGTAATTATTTAATAATGGTAATGATTGATATTGATTAATATGATTTATTTGAATTATACTTTTTATAATGATGATAATTCATAATTATTATTATACATAGTATATATTATATAACTGCAGAAGATAAAATACGTTGTATTTCTACATCAAAGCGCATAGGGACGCTAAAAGAACACCCCATTGTAATATCCATAAACCGAAAACAAATATTTACTTCGCAGTTTTTCCACATTTTTGTTTACCTTTGTCTCCTCCGCTACGAACCCATTTTGAAACCGATACTCTTCGCTTTTTCTTTTGTGGGAGTTTATTATCGTGTAATAATACAGAAGTTTGTATAAAATATATATCAGAGTAGGAAAAGAATAGATGCAATTCATTTTTGATAATGGGTAAACATTTCTTGGTCAAATTATAATATAAGGCACAATTGGCACAAACAAATGTAATTTGTGGTCTTGCTGTACACTTACATAGTTTGTTATTATTTGACGATAGTAATTATTATTTTTGTACTATTGACGATCTATGTTGTTCATCATAGCTTGCCAAATTTGAATTTGATTAGTCAGATAATTACATAAACACGAGAATTAAAATAATCACTGTAGGTATAATAATATATTAGCCAGCATTTGAGCATTGTGAACAGCAATAACATTTTCTTTAGCATAATTTCCTTCTATTAAAATTGGATACACGCTCACCGTTTTATATTTTGAAACTATTAATGGCCAATATGTTTGAATTAAAGTCAACAAAGTAAAAACAGAGTAAGGGACACCAAAGCTTAGATTAATCCAACACTGTCTTAATTGGTGTAAACGAAGAATTATTTTCTTTCCCTATGCCGCAGTGGCACAAAAAATAAAAAGGACTTTAATATTCCTCCTCACATCCTCTGTAGGTGCGATAATTTCTTAATCTTATTGCCATCAGTTATTTATTTAAAACAGTGTCCTGTTATGATCCTCTTATTTTTCTTATCTGTCTCCTGTCTGTCTATTCTAATGAGAGTTTTAGGAGTTTTTATATTGTTTTCTCACTTGTTCCCCGATTTTTGCTCTCACAGTTCCATAAGCAAGTTCATTTTGATCCATAAAAATTATCTTCGCTCATTTTGCTAGTTGGTCAGCTTCCTCATTATTTTTGGTACTCTGGTAGCATCCACATACTTATATCTGTATTATATTCTACAAGTTTCACTAGTTCATTGTAGCACTATTTGGGAGATGAATATGTATTCGTTTAATGTTTTTATTCCAGTCTGTTGTCTGTTGGTATAGAGATTCTTCTCTTTTAATAGTCCCTGTGTAACATAAGTTGAACACAGGTCAAGATTGATGTTATATCAATTTGGAACACTGCAGGATATAGAACCAGGTTTATATTTAGTATGGTTCTTGGTTCGTTTAGTCCTATACCACTGCTTCTATCCACTTTGGATCCATTTGGGGGTATAACCTCTCCTTTTAATTTGATCGAGTAATTCGATCAAGCGTCACCAAATTAACTATTTCTCACAACCTACAGGGGACTGTAAATACTAGAATCATAAGTAGACGAGGTGATCTCAGAATAGTTTCTTGATAAGATGTTTGGACGCCAAAATATATGAGGAAAGTATATTTAAAGAAATATAAAATGTATTTCTTTTAATTACGAACATAAGAAAATTTCTTTATTTTTTTAGTAACCTTCATATTTCTACTAGCGTTACTATATTTTTCAGTGAGCTTGTATATTTATCTTTAACATATTTCACATAATGTAATGGTGTGTAAAGAGCCACATAGGAAGTTTACTCTTTACATTCTACTGAGCGGTATATCAATTTTCGCAAAGTCCTTCAGTTTGTTTTTATTTTTACATGTGTTTGCTCAGTATATTCTGTTTATCTAATTTGTGAAAATGCGCCGTTCCCTTCTGATCGAATTTTGTACAAGTTTATCACGAACTATTTACTCAAATATCAAGCAGAAATATCATCACAAGACCATACGTTTATTGATCTATGTAACATAATATCTACCAGGTCCGATCTAAAATGAGTTTTATTACTTTTGTATTATTAAACAATATTGACATTTTAATTTAAACTAAATTTATTCAACTCGGGTTTTATTTTTGTAGTCATTTATACCCAGCAAACGTAGAGTGTCCCTGTTTCGTAACGTTAAGTCACAAATAAGTAACTCTAGAAGCATATTTCGAAATGTGAAACAGATTCGTAATTATGACAATATATTTGTGCCTGAAAGATTTGTTTTGAAATTGTTTAATATGGTACAAAACAACTTTGTTGGGTTTGAAAAAATTCGAAACTGTCACCTAACAAATGTTATCCTTAATTGATTTTAGACAACCATCCATATGTCCAAGATTATACATAAATTTGCTAAATGAATATGGCTACGTCTCGCAAATAAACACATACCAGACAAAATAAAATGTCAAAATCTTGTTTGGATCATATATTTTTACAAACATCTAATAATACAAAAAATTATGAAAATATTCCAGCTATAATACAGACCAATATAACTGATCACTATACAGTACTTCTAAATATCGGCTCTAGCATAAACAAACAAAATTCAAAATCTGAAATAAATACTTATAAAACATTAGATAAGCAAAAGTTTTTAGCACACATAGAAAAGGAAACCTGGTCTGAGGTATACGCGAATACAGATCCTAATATTTGCACGGAAATATTTTTTGACAAACTTAAATCATTAATAAAAACCTCAACCTTCAAAAAAACATATAATAATAAAAAAAAAAGAAACCTTGGATGACATCAAGTATAATAAATTCCATACTAAAAAGAGACACTTTGTACCAACAACATCTAAAAGATCCTAATAATATTGGCAAAGAAAATAAATACCGAACATACAGAAACAAAATAAATAGCCTAGTGAAGAAATGTAAAATGTAAAAACGATTATATTAAAAATCTAATATATAAAAATAAAGTAACCAGTAAAACCTTGTGGGAAGGTATAAATTCTTTAACTAATAATAAAACAAAAGCTTATAATGATATCAAATGTATTGTACAAAATGAAGTTGAAATTACAAGTACAGAGAAAATTGTTAATGCATTTAATAACTACTATGTAAACGTAGGTCCAGAACTAGCTAGAAAAATTAAAAATCAACCAAAAACTCCACCCGAGACACAAATAGCTGATTCCTTTTTCTTATATCTCACCGATGAACCTGAAATAAAAAAATGTATCAGGCAATTAAAAAATAATAAAGCACCAGGTAAGGACAACATACAATCAGAATTAATTAAAGATATGGAAGATTGCATAACAACACCACTTTGCCGTTTTTTAACAGAGTATATCAAAGGGGTATATTTCCAACTCTATTTAAAGATGCAATTATCACACCAATATTTAAAAATAGCGATAAAAGTCAAATGAGCAACTATAGGCCTATATCACTCATCTCTAACTTTAGTAAAATTCTGGAAAAAATAATAAAAACTAGGTTAACAAGCTTTCTCAAAAAGTATAAAATTATATAAAATATGCAATTTGGCTTCCAGGAGCAAAAATCTACAAGTGATGCTATTGCCGAACTTACCTCTCTTATGTACAATGCAGTCGACCAAACGAAACCTGCGTTTTCTGGACCTCACCAAAGCTTTCGACACGGTTTTCCATCAACGACTGTTAGAAAAACTACAACTTATTGGAATTAGGTTAGGGGGACCGTTCTAAATCTTTTTAAAAGTTATCTGGAAGAAAGAACACAATATGTAAGAATTGGCGATACAACTAGCTTACCAGAAATAGTAAAATATGGCGTCCCGCAGGGAACAGTTTTAGGACCTGTCTTATTCACTATTTATATAAATGAAGTACTTGCCTTAAATAGCACCGGCACTATTATTTCTTTTGCGGACGATACAGCCATATTTTACCAAAGTAATTCAAGGGAGAACCTGAAACCAATGGTGGAGTTGGATCTGAAACATATAAAAATATACCTTTGACAGCCTAAAATTAACCATTAATTGCAAAAAAACATATTACTTGCCAATCACGTCATATAGCTGCAATTTAGCACCATTTCAAAAGTTAGAAATAGTCAATAATAATGAAACAACTAGCATCAGTGCTACGAAAAAAATTAAATACTTGGGAATTTATATTGATTGCCAATTAAGGTGGAATCAAATTGAAACTATAGTACAAAAAATTAGAGGTTTAATATATAAATTTAAACAATTACAAAAAATACTAAACATTAAAGAGTTATGGTCGACTTCAGAATTGTAAGACACATAAAAAACCGGTGGCTTGTTTGATGCCCATAAAATCTTCAAACAAGCCGGCTCTTTTTATGTGCTGTATAGATATGACACATACTTTAATAGCAGTTTATAATAATAATAATAATAACGTTTATTTATACAGAAGAAAAAATATTTACACTTTTACTTTTGTAAATATACAATAAATATCATTTTAAAAAGTTGAAATACTATTTATCCATATATAGCATAAACAAACATAGAGAGGATCTCATTAAAACTTTAAGTTGCGCATGAGATTCTACCTGTTTACTTTAAGGTACACACGGATAAAGTAAAGTAAACCACATCCCCACAATGCGCACAAAAAACGTCGGCAGCAAAAACGCCGACGCCCCCCATGCGCACCATAAAGAACGTGGTCCACTTTACTCTTTTATGTCTGTACACACTCACAAACACAATTAATTTATACATCCTTATAAATTAGTTGATTTATTATTACAATTTTTTTCTTTTTCTTTTTAATTACTAATAAATTAAATAAAGAATACCCTAACTAACAATCACTAAAAACTAAAAAGATCAGAAGATTACTTAAATATTTTTTTAACAAGACCTATAGAGTTTATTGTTCGTAAATATATTTTATACATTTCAGGCAAAGAGTTAAATATTCTACAAGAAAGATACGTATAGCAACGTTGACCGATTGACTTTTTTGACGTAGTAAGTTGAGCAAATTCTTTTTTTTTGTTCCTTGTGTCGTATGTGTGGTCAATTTTTTGCAATATTTTTTTATCCTTGTATAGATATGTTATTATGTTGAACATAAATATTTGCCTAATATCTAATATACGTGCTTCGATAAAAAGACTGTTTGATGGGTAAGTTTTTTTTTTTCATACATTATTTTCAGAAATTTTTTTTGCAAAATATCTAATTTTTTCAGATGACTATAGACAGCTCCACCCCAACTAAGAATAGAATACTGTATACGTGCCTCAACCAGGGCAAAATATACCATTCTCATACATGATGTGTCCAATATTGTTTTTATATAATAAACCTCTTAAAGTTTGAGTGACATTATTGATGTGTTTGTCCCATTTTAGATGCGAGTCTATTGTTACTCCCAAATATTTGATCTGGTTTGTTGATTTTATCTAATGATGTTATGATTAATTATGGATAGATATTGAAATTGTGGTAGACCGTTTGCATACGAAGCATAAGGCATAAAAAATGTTTTTTCAAAGTTAATCGTAAGTAACATATGATTAAACCAATCGACTATATGGCTAAGGTCGTTTTCTGCTTTATTTTTTAGGTCCGTCCATGTGTCAGCTGTGTAGGATATAACCGTATCATCAGCAAAGCTACTTATTTTGCCGCAGGTGTTTAAAGCAAGTAAGTTGTTTATGTATATAGTAAATAATAATGGTCCTAACACTGTACCTTGAGGTACACCATAATGTTTTTTCTGATTACTTACGCTTGTTCTAATTCTGACAACTTGTTTTCTTTCACTTAAGTAACTCGCTAATAACATATGCACGGTTCCTCTTATTCCTACATCCTCCAAGGCTTCCAACAACTTAGAATGGCTAACAGTGTCGAAAGCCTTGGCAAGATCCAGGTATATACACAGCATCGGTTTGCTCTCATCCATTGTTTTGTATATTTCCTTCGTTAACGTATATACCGCGTCGTTAGTGGACTTACCCTCCCTAAATCCAAACTGGGAGTTAGATATTATGCCATATTTATCCAAATATTTTGTTAATCTATTTTTAAGTGCTTTCTCAAATACCTTTGTTAGGTTTGTAATTAGAGAGATCGGTCTATAATTTGTTATTTTGTTGTATTCTCCTTTTTTATATATGGGAGTAATAACCGTCAGTTTGATTTCAGTGGGGCATATTCCACATTCAAAAATTTTATTAATTAAGTATGTAAGAGGTACAGATATCTCATTTGCCACAATTTTTAAGGTTTCTGTTTTTATCATGTCAATTCCTGGAGATTTTTTCGATTTTAGTGACTTTATTATATTAATAATTTCATTCGTATTCACAGGTTCTAAATAGATGGAACTTTGAGCAGGATTCGTTTTGGGAAGAGGCGTTAATGGTTTTACTATTTTATTGGCATATAATTCTCATTTGCGTAAAAGTTATTGAATGTATTTGCCATCTCTAGATCGTCCTGTATAATATCTTTATAGTCCTTGGCGTAAAGTAATAAAATTGAGGTTCGTGTGCTCCTTGATGAAGGAGTATAGGGAATGATACCATCCGTTTGAGAAAAATATGTAGATTATGAATCGCGATGGTTGCCATCTCATAGCCGCGACCGATTTTTTTTTTAGGGGGTCTTGTACAATATAAATAGAAAAATTCGATTTGATTCGATTATTTACTGATTTTTATTTTTTTTTTATGTGTGTACACATAATAATAGTATATTAAAGTATAAGCGGATTTTAAGATTTAAAACACGCGCGATTTTTCGAGCACGACGGCGGCGCAGCGAAATAAAGCAAGTATTTTAAAGACCAGTTATCCACGAATACTTTACGCTATTTTTTTTATTGGTACACTTTGAAATCATAAATAATTACTAAAAAAATGTAAATAAGAACTAATAATGTAAAATACCTTTAGTTGTCATCGAAATGAGAAAAACAAAAATTAATTTGCAATCTGTCATATAAGATTGATTGTTG
This sequence comes from Rhagium mordax, assembly GCA_963680705.1. Classification (NCBI taxonomy): domain Eukaryota; kingdom Metazoa; phylum Arthropoda; class Insecta; order Coleoptera; family Cerambycidae; genus Rhagium; species Rhagium mordax. The sequence goes on along the minus strand of OY796656.1, from coordinate 105,292,402 downwards.
TCATCACAGTTAAAGTTTTTAAAACATTTGTCAGTAATATTTTATTTGACGTTACAAGGTACTTCTGTCAGATCAATAATAAAAAAGTTGACATTTACACTTCACGTTTCTCGGATTATTGAAGTTGCCATGGTAACTTTAAAACACCCGCGTTTTTTGTAGTTGAATTTTGCTAGAAAAAGCACACAATATTTGTATTTATACAAAAGTAAAAAAACTCTTCTAAAATTAAATTGAACAAAATAAACAAATTTTGAATAAAAACAATTAATACATAACACATCTAAAATCTTATGGGGAAAAATAATACAAAACAAACTAGAACAAATTTTCAAATTTCCACCACCAACCTCAACACATTTTTTTGCATGTAACTGTAAATTATTTATACCATCTATCATAAGTTACTTCAGTGGACTCCTCTTCTATGCGTTTCTTTTAATTCTTCTCTGGTTGCAACTTCGGTAGCATACACTTTTTGTTTTAAATAGGAGTTAGATCTGGGAACCTTGCAGGCCAGCACGATGGTACATCTCCTCACAACCTAAGAGAGAGAGGGTGCAGCATTTAAATGATCATTACCCCAATAGGCGAATTAGTCGTGGCCTGCAAGGTCCCCAGATTTGACTTCAGTAGACTATTTTTTATAGGGCTATTTAAAGGTAAAAAGTGTATATATGCTACCTATAACCGAAGTTGCAATCAGAGAAGAATTAAGAATGCATAGAAGAGGATGCACTGTACTGAAGAATAATTCACGTATGATCAGAGATGCTATAAAAAAAATTTATGTGCAAGAAAATGTATTGAGGTTGGTGGTGAACGTTTGAAAATTTGTTGTAGTTTGTTTTGTATTATTTTTGTCCATTGGATTTTAGATGTGTTATTGTAATTTGTATTAATTGTATTTATTTAAAACTTATTATGTGTTTAATTTAATTTTAGATGCGTTATTTTACTCTTGTATAATTACTAATATTGTGTATTTATTCTAACAAAATTCATTTGTGGTTTTTAATCTTTTTTGTTTGTAAATATAAAAAATACTACATAAATTTAACAAAAAGATCCGACCCTAATATTTAATGAATTATAGTATTTTAAGTTAAATTCTAACAATAGGCAGTAAAATAAAATATTTTCACACACTATTAAAGTCGCCCATATACAGGGTGTCCCGAAATAACGTGAAACCCCTTAAGGGTAGATTCCTCATCAAAAAATCTTTTATATACAGTAAGGTCGAAAACGGCCTCCTTAAGCCGCTAGACCTCCTCAAAGGGGGGCAGCAAAAAGTGATTTTTTGGCAGATTTGATTCATGACATTATGGTAACAGTGACACATGCCTACTTATTCTTTTTGTATCAAACTCCGTTTTCAATTTAACAGAAACGGCTATTATGCAAGGGGTCAGAAAATATTTTTTTATTTGAAATTGTTGAGATTCACGATAAATTTTCAAGAGTTGAAAGTAGTAGAATACATGTGGCTTTCTGAAAAAAATTTAATTTGAAAAAAAAATTCATCTGTTTAAAAGTTCTGACTAAAAATTCAATAGGGGTTGTTTATTTAACTTAATTAAAAAGTAAGTAGAAAAATAAAAATGCATTGAAAAGAAGACCTTCCATAAGTACAAAGTCGTACCCAAATTTCATTCCGTCAACTTTAGTCACTTTCGAGAAAAAAAAATAAAATCACTTTTTGGTGCCCCCCTTTGAGGAGGTCTAGCGGCTCAAGGAGGCCGTTTTCGACCTTACTGTACATAAAAGACTATACTTATTTTTTGACGAGAAATCTACCTTTAAGAGGACATTATTTCGGGACACCCTGTATATTGCTTATGTTTTTGTTGCAGGAGGACACGTAAATATTTCTAAAATGGACTTATCGTGAAACGTACCTGTTAATTCTTGAACCATTAAATATGTGCCAAAAAAACTAAATACGTGGTTTATGTACACTATTAGTGTACTTTAAAAGTTACCATTGAAAACTGCCAAAATCCATATAAAGGGTGATGTTTTTAGGTAACTTCCCCTACTAAAAATATTTGCCCTCGGCACTGTTAACTTTTTCTTTTGTTCACTGAATGATATAAACATCCATTAGTGAAACACATCTGCCAGATTTGGTTCAATTCCGTGAAGCCATTAAAAAAATATGGCCGATTGAAATTTTTCCAAAAAATAGAAAACATGCTATATATCAGAAATGAGGGGCATTAGGGGATGAAATAAGGGTCATTCTGAAACCGCCTTGGACTTCTCTACTTCCCACTAGCGTATGACCAGTCACTCAGGAAACACCCTGTATTTATAGCACAATGAAATCTTTTTATTATTATCATATTACCATATTCTGAATTACATCCCAACATGAAACGTCTGATAAAATTGCAGAAAATCAGTATTACATTTTAACTCAGAATATCATTATATGACTGATGGTCGAAATGGTAGCGTATCTGCCTCTCACCCAAAAGTCCCGGGTTCGATTCCCGGTTGTGGCAATGGGAAATACTGTGAGAGGGATTTTTCCATTATACACGGATATTGGATGTGTGGGACCCTTGTCTTTAAATTGTAGCCCCTTCCCGCACAAGGCTCCTAGAGCCTTCTGGGATAAAGGGGGTCGTAATTACATGTGGTGTATTTATTTATTTATTTATTTATCATTGGCTGTGTATGCCCATTAACTAGAGTTAGTAGTAATGCATCACAACAAAAATATGACAGATGAAAGTGTTAATTATTTTTTTAAATTTTTTTAACACAAAACCCCCTAAAAAAAAACCCGGTCGCGCCTATGAGGTAGTAACCATCATGATTCGTAATCTATAAATTTTTCTGAAAACAACGGTACCACCCACTATACTCCTTCATCCAAGAACACACGAGATTACTTTACGCCAAGCACTATTATCATCGGTAAGTATTTCTTTTATTTCATGCTTTTTTCTGTTTGAACTGATACTGTTTATTACTGACCACAGGTTTTTTGAACAGTTTTTATTTTTATTAATTTCATTTTTATAAAAATTACTTTTTGTGAGTTTTAATAATTTATTTACGTAGTTACGATAAGTAATATATTCTTCCTTCATTGCTTGGTTATTTGGATTAGTTTTATATTTACGATGTAATTCATTTTTTGTGTTAATGGATTTTACTAGACCATTTGTTATCCATTGTCTTCTTTTTATCTCATTTCTTTTCTGCTTGATAGTCATTGTATATTTTGTAATTTTATCACTCAATAGTTTAACCAGATATGTTGCTAACTCGTTGACATTTTCTATTTTATAGTATGTAGTCCAATCATAAGTTTTTAATTCTTGTTTCAGATTTTTATAATTAATATATTTAATGTGTTTTGTATCATTTTTTGCAGAAAAGTCGTTATTTGTACTAATACCTAATATAGTTGCCTTGTGGTCAGTAATACAAGTATCTAATACAGCTGAAGTGACACTTTTTTCTAAATCATGCAATCTGTTTTTAACAAAAATATGATCTATACAACTTGAGGAGTCTCCCTGTATACGTGTGTCTTTATTTATTACTGATAATATACTTATACTTATAAAGCACTAGTTCAGTCAATGGTGTTATGGTATAATAAGTTGGGGAGGAGCGGGTATTTCTTATCTTAAATCATTAGAAATTTTACAGAAAAGGTTTATTAAAATTATTCTAGATAAACTCTCTACCCTACAGACTTAATTTATCAGGAACCTCAACTATTTAATATTAGACAACTTTATTGCTATATTGCCCTTATATACCAATACGTTAATAAGGCTTCTAGTAGCCCAGTAAGACATAATTATTCAACCCGATTAAAAGAGAAGGGTGTCATTAAAACAAACAAAGTGTTAAAATGTATCGGACAAAAATACTACATATACGTTGGGCAAAAATTATTCAATATGCTTCCGAATAATATAAAAGAAGCACTTCATTTGATACTGTATAAAAAATTAGTGAAAATATGGATACAATCTCAAGGTATTAATTTATATCTCAAAATATTTTACTAAGAAAATATAAATAATAACAATAACAAAAATAAATGAATAAATAAATAAAAATAAATAAGAAATATTGTATTGCATTCCATTGTATTTATATAATTTTTATTGTTATGTAATTGTCTCAAAATACTTATATAAATAAATATAATAAATGAAAATAAAATAAATAAAAAATATTGTATTGCATTCCATTGTTCGGTAGAATTTTGTTCAACTTGGTTACCAATGTTGAGAAAAGAACTCAATAAAATTAATATTATTTAGTATATTTTTCAAGATTTCTATGGTAAGTATCTATGGAAATGATATAAACAATTTTTATTTTATGCCGTGTTATTCTACACGTTACATAAAAATCTAAAGCTTAAACTTTGAAAAAGGAAACGGATATAGTTTCCGAAACGTCAGCGCAGTATTTTTGTATTAATTTAATTTCTATTAGTTGTCAAAAAACACCCTCTAACTGACCCTCTGACATTACGTCAAAGGCGTAGAGGTTATTTCCCAGTTTAAACTGGTTAATTTGAATATTTTTTAGATAAATCGAATTTTTTGGATAGGAATCTCGAGGAATGTGGTAATAAATCCCAAAAAAGAAAAGGAAAGAAATAATTCCATTGTATTTATATAATTTTTATTGTTATGTAATTGTCTCAAAATACTTATCCATAGGCTAAAATAAGTAGCAGTGTAATTGATATGTTCATCTATTCATCTTCTAAAAAACAAATGATTGTGAATTGCTATCATTCGCACACAAGTTGCTGTAAGGAACTTAAGCGAATTATGTTTACTTATATTCATATACATACCTATAACTTGTTTTCATGCGATATATAATTTAATGTATTAGTATTAGTGTTGTGTTGTTGTTGTTGAATTTAAATAAAATTTATTATTATTCTACAAACGTAAATGTTTGGTAACTTACAGAACGCCATACTTTCAATAATTAAAATTTGAGAATATTACGCAATTGTTGATGCGGTATTCCTTCAGTAGCGATAAACTGAAACAATTACGGAATTATTAAGGTAATTTTCAGTTGTGCATTGTTAAAAAATTCACATAATTAGTAACACGCTACATTTTCGTTATACATTTTCGCACAAATACATCGTTTCTATAGGCTAGAATTATTTCTGAGAGAGGGAGAGAAAATCCAAACGACCAATATAATTCTGGCACTATACAACGCGCCAGCGCGAAGAACTGTTTCCGGCTTTAGCACTAGTTGGTCTGAATGTGTAATAATTGTGTACTTACAATGTATGCACGTTTAGAGTAATTGGTAAGTAAGTAATACTAACAGATTTAAAATTAGATAAGGTTTTAATAATTGCATGTATTGTAAAAAGCGTTAATTTGCTGGGCAAGATTTAATATGGCGTGGGCACATTAACAGCGTGAGTAGCGGATCTTTTTGAATTTGAAAAACTTTGTTGGCAATTTATTACAGTTGTCCGTACTGGATTTTGCTCTCGATAAGCATAAACATCTATCCCTCAATTCTTAATATTTATGATATTACATAAAACTACATAAAAACGCGAAATAACATTATGTGTAAAAGTCCCATTACACGGCGTGTGGAGTGACGCGCCTGGCGTGCTACTTGACGCGCCACACGCCGTGAGAACGGGTCGGCAAGCGGCGGCGTGCGGTTAATGGTAAATTTGCACACTTCAAAAGAAAACACATGAGACGGCGTAAAACTTAGCAGTTACGAGGGCGTGAGATCGAGATCGACGATTGTGCGCCTCGGCGTGTCACTCCACACTCCAACGCCAGGCGCGTCGCTCCACATGCCGTATAATGAAACTTTTTATATTCCAATCTGTAACATTTCTTTCCTACTTAAATAAACAAACAAACAAACATCAGAAAGTAACGATCTAATTATTGAAATTGATAGAATTTTAAAATAAAAAACTGTTGAAATATTTTCTAGTTTTTATAGAGTATGTAATTTATGAACAAAAAATTAGGGTTCTACAAAATAATAACTTTTTAGGTTCCCTATATCAAAAAAACAATAATCGCAAATCGTTAAGACAATGATTTTCTTTTTTTTCAGGGGGGTAGTTAGTCTGAAGAGTAAAATAACAATAATAAAACAACATACCAATTCATTGTTTTCATTTCATATTAATAAAGGTAGTATGTATGTATGGGAACAGCCAGTAGGTTTACTACCAAATAATTTCGAATTACCTAGATATAAGCACATTTTAGGTTAATTACATATTTACTGAAAGTTTCAGATATTATAACTGTGCTAAATGTTGAAAACTTTGGTCGGAGGAATGAGCGATATAAAGTCAAATAATAATGATAAGCCCTAATTGGAAGTGTAATTGCAAGAGAATGTAATATTAGAATAAATGTGTTTCTCGCACCCTATCTACGTTGTCAACCCTAAGTAAAACACCCTCTCAAAAGCAGATGTTCTAAATTTGATTAGATATGTTAATTACATACATGTACAATATTCACAGATTATGTCAAATATTGAATGTATAGGAAACCTGCGATTGATTACAATATGATTGGCGTAATATAATATTCTACCATGACGACTAAAATATCATGAAACAATTACTCCAGGCATTTAGTGTAAAAACAGAGGATTACCGTGAAGATTTGGTGGGAGTTTTCATATTTGGCAATTTTATAAATTTGAAGGCTAGTTTCAAATTTTTACAGTTCATGAGTTTCCCCCTAGGTCTCCCGATCTCACACCCCTTGATTTCTATATGTGGGGTCATTTAAAAAAGAATAGTTTAATTTCTTGTTCTTGATCTTATACCGGGTGTAAACGAACAGTGGGCCACCCCTATAACTTCCTCGTTTTTAAAGATAGCGGGATAAAATTTTGTATGTTGAAATTAGGTAAGATTTCCAACTTTTTGAGATTTATCCGCCATATTTGGCACTTCCGGTTTCACCGGAATTGGCCCCAATAGTCTTCTCTAAATGGACCACCCTGTATGTTTTTACATTTTTGAAATAAACATCACATTCTGGATACATTTATATTATTTTGAACAACTTATACAGGGTTGCACGAAAAATAAATTGAATTTTGTTTGTCAATCTAGATGGCTGCGAATATGTTAAAATTATTTTTATTCCAATGTAATTCATATAAAAAATACGAAAACGTCAATATGTCCAATAATACATCACACAGGGTGCTCTAAACTCATTAAAATCACATTTTTCAAAATAACTCTTTATTTTTAAATATGATATGGGCCACCCGGATATTTAGAAAGCTCTATTTAGTACGGGTTAAACGGTACCAAAAGTTCCGTAATGTGTAATTGTTACCGGCAGGAATGACAATTTTTCTTAAGAAATTTATGATTTATATCTAACTTCAATTAAATTTTGATCAACCCTGTATATTTGTGTTAATATTTTATGATATGCAACAAGAATGAGCCAGAGGCCCATTCTATCTCCTGCGGAGACATATCTGACATATTTGTCACTTCCGGTTTCACCGCAAATAACCCTAAAAATAAATACAGTAGGTACAACAATAGGTTAATAAATTGTTTATTCCAATCTCTAATTTAACAATTGCTCAATATGTATAAATTGTTCAATTAGTATAAATGTGGCGGATAGGTCTCAAAAAGTTGGAAAGCTTACCTAATTTCAACATACAAAATTTCATCCCGATATCTTTAAAAACAAGGAAGTTACAGGGATGGCCCACTATTCGTTTACACCCTGTATATAGTGCTAGTTTAAATATTATGTTATAATTTTTGCAATATTAAAGATATAAGAATTATATTTCAAAATCAAATTAAATTAATAAAATGCATTATATTATCCTTAACAAACAATTTGAAATATATTTTTTTCCATATGGGCACCCGTTTTGCATATAAAAAAACATTTTTAAAAACAAGCTTTTATTTAAATGCTCTAAATAGAAGAAAATAAACTTTAAATTAAATCAAACCCATCAATTTATTACATTATACAATAATTTATATGATATATAAGCTTGTCGCTAGAGTTTAATATTGTATTCTTGTTTATTTACACACAGGCAAATCTCGCGACAAGCTTTTATATCATATAAATTGTATAATGTAATAAATTGATGGGTTTGATTTAATTTAAAGTTTATTTTCTACTTTTTAGAGCATTTAAATAAAAGCTTGTTTTTAAAAATGTTTTTTACTATTAATTTATTTTTTATTATTTTTTTTTTTCGTATTCTTCTCAGCAATCCCTTTTAACTAGTCCGCCATCTTGCGGCGTCCGCCATATTGAATTTAGTGTGACGTCATTTTATATTTCGTATTCTTCTCAGCAAACCCTTTTAATTGATACCCATATCATGGGGGTGCATAAAAAATAACTAGTCCGCCATCTTCGGGAGTCCGCCATATTGGATTTAGAATGACGTCACTTAGCTAAACATGCATTGTCACCCAAACTAAACGTGTATGCAAAATTTCAGCTCAATCGGTTGGGGATAACTATTTTAAAATTCAGTTGCAAGATTTGACCTAAACAAACAAACTAACGTTCATACATACATGCATACATACATACATACATACAAACATTGCAAGTTAAATAAAAGCTTGTAAAAAATTTTTCGTTGAAATAAGATTTTTTTTGGTGAGCTCAATCTCAAATACCTGTCATCCCAATTTAACGAAATGTTGTAAAAAGAGGTTGTTAAAAGTTCTGATTAAAAATACTTGATTAGATTTTTTTCTTAAAAAAATCGCTTACGTTTGTCCCTGTAAATGTATAAATATGATGATTATCAAATTTTCCTACATTAATAAGTTTGAATTGGGGGCAGTGACCACTGACCAACCACCCAAATTTAAAAAAATCACATTATTAGTTATTGAGATATAAGAGTGACTCTATGGAAACTGGGACACACGGTGTATTTTTTGAGGCATTCTTTCTAAATCATTTCTAAATCCTATCTAAGAGTATAGTTGAGCAGTAAGTGGCAGTAAATTGTAAAAATTATTTACGTGATGATGAATATACGTAGCAGGCAAGAATATATTATACAGTACCCCACATATTTTTATATTCAACTTGAAAACAAGAACAGAGAATATCAGTAAGGAGTATAAAATAAAGACAGATACCAGAGCACTAGAGACACGCCTCTCACTCCATTCTACTTCAATTGAAACACCTAAAAACTTGGGAAGAAAACTCCGCAAAAAGAATTTAATAGGGTATCACTTACCGTATGTATGCAAGTCGACCACATGAGTAACCGGCATACATAAAACGATATTTTTACTGATGCTTTGGCGGTATTTTTTGCCCACGTTTTTAGGTGTTTTAATTGACGGTCTTTACCGCTGTCACTCTCCGTGTAGGCGTTACATATTCACCGTTTGTTTTCTCTTTTTAATTCACGCTTTTCGTACTATAAACTCATCTTTGTTTCCAAGTTGAATATAAAAATATGTGGGGTACTGTATACTCTTACGAATATTTTCTCTATATTAGCAATGACTTCTGCGTCTATTACTTTAATCAGTAGTGCATTTGTTTATTGATGAGATCGAGAAAGGATAACACCATACTCATTTCTATATCACCTAAACGTTAGAGTACGTGGCGCGTTTTTTTTTTGAGTAATACCTATCGAGGGGGACACTAATTTCATTGAAGAATCGACTACTGTTTGTGAACTTTTAGTACTTTTTTCCAGCAAAAACCTTGCTGAACCTGGCCTATCAGAAATATGAAAGCGAAGGCAACTTAATTAGGTGAACTACGCCGTTATAAATGGACTCAGGAATTCTATTCTCCTGTGATTTCTAGGCGATCGACTAAAATTTTGAAACAGCACCTTAAAATCTATAAAACTACTAAACACCACACTATAGCCCCAAAAACAAAATGGAATTGGAACTGAATATTTTTCCATTTAATAATGCCTTTGTTAATTTGGCTAGTAAATTTGTTGGAAAAATACTACTCTCGAACACATTTTGCAGATGATGTATACTTAAAGTTGTATATTAGTGTATCTTATCGCAAAAACAGTGAGAGATATCGATCACTCAATTTGTATTGAAAATTGACCTCGAGAATGTGCAATTAGTATTTTTCTATCCAATGGACAAATTGACGAAATTTGTCAATCCCCACCAATTTGAAGCATCTCGTACATACTCGTGTATATGTATGTGTTGGAGGCATTATTTTCGAACTCATTGCAGTAGAGGTTTCTACTCACTGAAGGAACTGAAAAGGGCGATGAATTGGTATATTCATAGCACTACAATTTTAAATGAAAGTTGTTTTTTTGCATCATTTTGCACACTCAGATATTCCAAAAACATTTTTAAGAAAAATTTGGAAATTTTTTAATACTCACAAAATATTTGTCATTATATTAATAGTGAGTTAAACGACATTCAAACAAAAGAATTTTATATTTCATTCTGATGTTTTTTAAACAGAATTATTATTCTCGGAATTATTGGACAATTGCAAAAATAGTTGTCACCGTTACGCAATAAAGTCCTGTTCTTCTTTTTTTTTTCGGTACGCAGATTTCTCTCATTATCGCAACATAATAATAATTGTTTTATTGATGTCTCATATTCCTCAAATTCTCATTACAAGTGGTTCCAGCATTATCGGTGGATTGCATCCAGTAAATTGGCAGCGTTAAGCCGCGATATCACTCCTGATGCGCTCAAGCATACATTCCATTATGAGTGAGTAACGTCGACGCCGATATTGATAGCGGTTTGCTCAACACAATGAAACTGGAGCACGCTTGTGCCAACGTAATAATGTTACATTACTAGTAATTAATTAAGCTAATCAGGTATTAATCCTGGTGAATACGAATAATAATCCTGTGTGCCGTTGTGTGGAATTACAAACATGACAGTGCGTATGCCTCTGCGTACAGTGCTTTTCTTCCAGTGCCATCGGATAACTAATTATTTACTTTGTTATGTTACGCTTATAATCTCAAAATGATTAAGTTATTTCCAATTGTATTGTATCTGATATATCATGACAAACATTTCGAATAACAAGGGAAGAATTAGTTTGTAATGTACACGTCTGTCAGGTGTACTTTGAAAATCGTTTTTATTCTGTCAATGTTTGATCATACATGAACCGACGGGAAAGGTCGAAGAAAATTTAAACCTGCCACTCTTTTTTTTTTTCAAGATGACAACAACAAACTTTCATGCCTATGAAGTAGGACGATTGCGCGTACATTCATCAGGCCACCGACTCGGTGGCGTAGTGGGCTAGAGCATGAGTGACAGGTATGGCTCTGGTCACACTACCTATCGTGTCCGGGTTCGAGGCCCGGCAGCATATTCGTTAACAGCACCTATTATAGATCGTTCGGGTAGCCGAACGCCGCCTCGATAACTGCAGACGATACAGAATTAGTTTGCAACTATACCGTCTGCATTTAACTAGATTAAAAACATGATCTTCACCGCACCTGCTTTAATTTATTAAACAAACAGAACATACAATTCATGGAACTGGAACTCTATATTACTCTATATTTCAATCTTCTCGAAATTTTTAAAAAAGGTCGTATAGCTCACCATAAACCTACACCTAACTGTTTTCCAGATATCGAGTTTTAAAAATCATTTTCTAATAAATTATACAAAAATATTTAAGTCCATCTAATTACCCTTTAGTAATTACAGTTTAAGTGAAACCGAGTGTATTGAAATTTTGATGACTATAGAAATTTCATGAAACCGAAGATCGTCCAAAAGTGGAAGAAGAAAATTCTTGGAATATGACTGATGGTCGAGATGGTAGCGTACCCGCCTCTCACCCAAAAGTCCCGGGTTCCATTCCCGGTCGTGGCAATGGAAAATACTGTGAGAGGAATTTTTCCATTATACACGGATATTGGATGTGTATCCCTTGTCTTTAAATGTGTAGTCACCTCCCGCACAAGCCTCCTAGAGCCTTCTCGGATAAAGGGGGTCGTAATTACATGTGGTGTATTTATTATTTATTTATTTATTATTTATTGTGTGGTGGAAAATTCAATAAATTCGACATGAGGGCTATGAGTCGATATTTCATTCAGGAGATTACAAAATGGAAAAAATTTCATCCATATAAATTTCACTTGTTACAAGAATATACATTTTGTTCGAACGGTCACGTAAACCTACACAACTGTAGGTACTGGTCAGAGCAAAATTCACATTGGATTGAGCAAGTTCACACCCAACGACCACAAAAAGTCAAGGATTGGTGTGATATTATTGGTGGACACATCATAGGATTCTCTCTTTTAAATGGAAATTTGATCTCTGAACGATATTTATTACTTCTGCAAGACCTTATTATTCCCGAACAATAACAATTCCAATTTGCAGACAGAATAAATATGGTTTCAACAAGATGGGGCTCCTCCATATTTTGGACTTGCGTGCGCGGGCATAGCTAGAGGAAATTTTTCCTGGTAACTGAATTGGACGCAGGGGGGCAATTGAATGACCAGCTAGGTCTCCCGATATGACCTTGATTGACTTTTCTCTGTAGGGTCATATAAAACATTTAGTCTACAAAAATAGGCAGCAAAATATCGAAGAGTTGCAAGAAAGGGTAAGGTATGAAACTTCCAGTACCTATTCCTCCCAATACCCTTTTAGATTTACCCTTTAATCCTAGTCAGACTTGATCTCATATACATACTAGTCACAAATTTTACAACCAATTTCGAACATCTACTTTTCAGTTGCTTCGATTTTTTTTTTAGGTTACCTAAAATTGATATTGTTTAAATGCTACTTGTGGCATTTCATAATTTTTTTCTCTTCCTTTTCTCTTTTGGCATTTATTGCCACATCTCTTGAAATTCCTATCGAAAGAAATTGGTTAATTTGAATATTTTTTAGATAAATCGATTCTTTTGAATAGGAATTTCAAGAAATTTGGTAATAACCACAAACTCAATAGGGAATCTTGAAGAATTTCCTATGGTATATTTATTATTTGTAGCAACTTTGTAACAATATTTCGTTGCGGCAACTAGATATTTAACAGCCATGATAATAACGCAACATAGTGTCCGTTAATTACTAGGTAACGACCACAATATCCGTTTAATGAATGCTTCCTGGTACATCATGTTGAAATATTTGAGTATAAGAGGATACTTAGAGAAATGGCCGGAATATTGAAAAGAAGGACAATGATTCATCAATATTGAGAAAAGGAACATTATCTCGTCTCCTCGTGTCATTAATAATTGATCATACTCGCGAATATTAATCGACGTTAAATACCAAATCGCAAACAAACCTGTGTACCTATACTTTGATTTACTGTGCAAGATTTACGTATTTTACGGATTCAAATATTTAACCGAATATTTAGAAAAAGTCACCATTTTAAAAAAGTGAAAATTTAAGAAACTAAAAAAGTAGGAATAAATTTAAATCATGACTTATGTGCATTTTGAGAATAACGAATTTACGGGAAAAAGAAAATAATAAAATTTTGTAAAGTCAATTTCTGTTTCAATAATCTCAACCACCTGGCTTATTTCTGAGCGATTAAATACTAAATAAAAGACAAATATTTTGTATTTGATAGATAGATAATGTGAATTCGGCAACGTCATACTTTAACTTAAATTCCTGTTTTTATTATTGTGATACGACTAATAGCATTTTTCTCATTAAAAAATACAAATTTATTATTTACTTAATATATGCTTATGCTTTTCAGCAAGAACATGCGAATGTACTTATTGATTATTTTTTTAAATAATTAATTCAATCCTCTAATCAGGCTATTTTTATGTAGATAAACACGCTACCCGTCGCGAGTTCATGTGAGTCACACAATTTATAGAGGTGAGAAAGCATATATTAAAGGACACGGGTCTGTTGTCCCCACGATTCATATATCCTAATTCGAGGGTGAATTGACTGCACAGGGATAGATTTACCCCTAATGGGTAGCCACGTAAGCTTGAGTAAACCCACGCAACGCCTCTACAACTGTACTCCTATATCAATTAGGCAAGGACAAGCGGTGCGCCCCAACACTTCATTTATACCACTTTAAGGAAAAAAGAAAAGTGAAACTTGACGTGGAATTTATATCTTGGTTAGCTTCAGAATTGCTAACATTTTTCTATTAAGGAGAATTTGTGTTTATATGAATACCGTCCCAAAAACTTGTTTTGAATTGCCATTTTAAATAGATACAATGATGCGAGGTAGAGGCACATATACAGGAAGAATTTGAAATACAATGACATATACTGCTCCCAATTTGAAGTGGGACACTCGAAAAATGATCACAATTCAAAATGCCGTAAAATCCTTAAAACTTTACAGATTTCAACGGAACAGGCATTATTTTAAAAAACAATTCTTTGACTTTCATTATAAGCAAACCAACGGGCCAAAACATTCAATGCAAATACTCTACAGAGTGTTCAATGCATCCATGTCATTTTGTAAAAGTTTGACATTGTGTACGGACTTAATGGGGCATACTGTATATTTTGTTTAAATGATATCTTGTAGCCTGGAGTGTCGTGATAAAATTGTTTTTTGGTTTTTGTTTTTATCTCCACTAGTTTCGAAGATATTAAATAAAAAGAAGATATATTTTTATATGATTTTTTCTTTTTTAATCTTGCACTAATAAACTGAACTAAAATAAATATACAAAAATAAAATATAACATCAGTAAAAGACCATTACAGAAGTCAGCTAAACCTAATAATGTGTAGGGCCTCCTCTTGACCTCACAACCTCTTCACATCGTTGATGCATACTTCGTATTTTACTGTTTACAATTTCAACAGGTATTCGTGTCCATTCTTCAACAAAAGCATTTTAGATTTAGATTTTGTGGACGATTACGACGACTTGAAATTCGTATCTGTAGCGCGTCCCAAATATGTTCAATGGGATTCAGATCTGGAGATAGATCAGGCCAGTACATTCGATTAATGTGTTCTCTGTGAATAAAATCATTAATTATTCGAGCTCTGTGAGGCCTTTAAATTTAAATGAGCTTCATTTAAACGAACCATTTTTACGTGGGGGTTTGTTTTACTTGTGCATTTATTTGAAATGTCAAACTGACGCAGATTTTATTTTTAATTTCAAAGCCAACTACTGAAAACAAGAAGCTAATCCAATTTTTATGGAAAATATGACTTAATTGAGAAAAAATTAATATCTTCAAAACTAGTAGAGATAAAAACAAAAACCAAAAAACGATTTTATCATGACATTCTAGGCTACAAGATATCATTAAAACAGAATATACAGTATGTCCTATTAAGTCCGTACACAATGTCAAACTTTTACAAAATGACATGGATATATTGAACACTCTGTAGAGTATTTGCATTGAATATTTTGGCCTGTTGGTTTGCTTATAATGAATGTCAAAGAATTGTTTTTTAAAATAGTGCCTGTTCCGTCGAAATCTGTAAAGTATTAAGGATTTTACGGCATTTTGAATTGTGATCATTTTTCGAGTGTCCCACTTCAAATTGGGAGCAGTATATTAATATTTAATCTGTAATTCCATTTAGCTTTGCTTTCAATTAGTTTCTTTTTTATGTTTTAATTTCAAAATTTCTTAAATAGTATTTGAACAAAAACCATCCCAGAGAAACACCTAAAATATGGAAATATGATGATGACTTAGCCTTAGCCTTAGCTTGATTAGTGGTACAGATATACTAAAGTGGGTGGAGTAGATTTCTCAAAGGGAGAGCACAATAAGCCTTGAAGGCTACAGTGCCCTTGGTGTTTAGATAGACGAGCCCAATGAGGAAAATAAATCATCAACATCAACAATTTAAATGTGTAAACAATTTCATTCAAAAAAATAGATTTGAGAAATATTCAATAGTCTATGACAAATAATTTCCGATATATTGACTTCCAAGGATACACAAAGACTCGACAACAAGGATATAGACCGGTATGACAGTTTTTGCGTCATCATATGCCTAGAGTAAATAATTCTAAAATTTGCTAGAGTGAGGAAAACGAACTTTGTTTTAATAAACTATGAAAACATTTTTGGTGATAGAGGCATCTAAAATTAAATACGCAATTAGCGAAATCACAATTTGCCCAAAACATAGTACAAAAATATATAGATAAATTTTTGGATTGCTTTGAAGCCCAGAAGTTTTCCCGTTGGTCACTATTTCGTCCTGAAAATTGGAATATTACTATTAAATCATTGCTTTAAATAGGAGACGAGGAGCATGTCCTTTTATAATGTGATACAAGATGTATAAAACATAAACTCTAAAATTCACTCCACGCAAATAATGTCTGTAAATTGAGAAGGGTTTACGGCATATTCACTCAAACCGTTTTCAATATGGTATGGCGGGGGGGCCTAAAATCGTTGTTGTATATTATTATTGCCTACCCATGCTAGTCTTAACATTCAACACGGCGGAATCTACGGCCCACCGCAACCCTTCTCTAACCGATGGCGTAGCTAATTTCTGTAGGGTAGTAAAACATATTAATGAAAGTGATCATAGTCGCAATATTGTGAAACATCGGTAGAAACTGTTTAACAAAGCTTTGTTCTTGAGTTCCGAAAAGGTTTTGCTTTATTTATTTTTTATCGATTTATTCGATTGTGTACGTCGCAAATCCAACTAGAAATAGACCAAGGAGCAAAGTCAACCATACGTATAAATACATAATATGAAAAAGAATAAATATTAATAAGAAAATCGAAAATGTAATAATAATAATAATAATAATATGAAAATCAAAACTATAGACAAAAAAAGAGAAAGAGCTGAAGGTATGTCATTTTGAATTTTTTAATTTCCAGATTTCTTGACTATAACATACATTACCCACTTATACTTCAGAAGTTGGACACAAGATGTGAAGTAGTGATTTTCAAGAAAATCTACACTCAAAATAAACTTGAGGTATGCCCACATACGTTGATCATACTGGCCTATTCTAAGTCGTATTTACTATATTGGGGTTATATAAAATCCTCAGTATATGGAGATGTTCCCTTTATTCGAGAGGGTTGGATCCTTTTATTCCGTCAAAGGATATTTAGAGATTGGTTGAGCTATGGTACTTGGCTTAAGTTGGACCTAAATTGTACAGGGTCGTTCTGCTCTCTATGGATGTACACGGTGTTTTTCAATAAATGTTCATATTAATGAATTCTATTATGTACTTTCATTTATTCCGTTGTTTCCAGTTGAGATACTGTGATGGTATAGTAGAGATCAGGTGTAGGTCTTTTGAGCTCCTGATCCACAGTTCAGGCTAGCTTTGTTGAATCAATTAATTTTGGCAGTAAAGTTATTTATTGTATTACTGTATCTATATATAAGAAAAGGGCACCATCAGCTGTTAGCAACCTCGCTGACAGGCTCCCCAGATAATATGAGAGGTGTCCAAACGTTCAACTACTTAATAAACGAAATAACTACTTGATAACTCTAAATACTTAACCGATGTGGGTTGCCTGCCATGCTAAAGTTAAAAGAAAACACCATGTGAAATAATAATAAAAAGGCACAAGGGTTTATTGTGTTCTTCAAAAATTAAACATTTAAACAAATAAATTTAACAAGCGGAGTTACCGAGCGTGATATCACGTTTGGGGCATATTAACTGATCATTTATTATAGAGACTATTTCACTCACCTTAAAATTATCACATAATCTGACCAATCACAAACCAAAGACAGCTTGTATTACAGCGAAAACACCGACTGTATTTCAATTCTAATTATATCAGCGTGGTGTTTTCAACGACGTAACCGTGGTTACGGATGGCCGTAACCATGGATACGGAGGGCAAAGCAAAGTTTGACAGTTTAATAAAAATTAATTATAGAGACAGACGTCAAAATGAGTCACTTAGGTGCTACTTCAAGTGAAATTATCAACCAAAATATTTGTTCGTGAAATAGTCTAATAAAATACCACTCGTGATTGAATTTATCTTATAAGTCTGTCTTTTATTTCTAAACTCAACTGAGTTTAGTCTTAATCTTAACTTTTCCCTAAGACTAGAACTACAAGGTTTGGTTTAAAATATATATAAATAGTGGTCTCCGCAAAGAGAGCGATACAGCTTGACGTTGGTTTAAATCTTCTCTTAAATTAAATAAAATAAATATGGTTTGACAGTCAGAAAAACCTCGTGCAGCGAGAAACATTAACAAATCTTAAAATTATTAACTAAAATAGTAGGTAAAGCTTATCTGCAGCGTTTATTCAACGGTGGTCGGTTTGATAAAGAAATTTCAGGGATAAATCGGGCACCTGCCTCTCCACAGCTTTTATCAACACAGGGCAATATTCGATAACACAGGACGTCCACAGTTGAACCTACGTTAATCACCAGGTCGGGGTTACATCCACCTTACCAGGGTAGACCAACGAAACAAGGATACAACGTAATAAGAGTACGTAAACCAGCACTAAACGAAAATAAATACCGGAATACCCAACATTAAATTTTAAAAAAGCTGTAGCTGGAAGGTGGCTTAACAGCGGAGTCCAATCTATCTCACCAAAACTGGACGTATTATTGGGCGGGTTAGGTTTAAATAAGACGATTTGATATCCCAAAAATTTTCAAAGATAGTGTTCGTTTCACAACAAAAATGCCATCAAAACAAATTCGAACACAACAAGGTCAACTTTTAAGAAATCTCACAACAGAAGGGGATATGCAAATACAGCAATATTAATTAAAAAGTCATCATCAAATACTGTCTCGTTGAAATCAAGGGGCCATCTTATTTCGCTTCTTCCACGAGGCCACCTCGTCGACGAGTCAAATCAAAGCTGCCAGAACTTTCCTAAATTTACCAAACCTAAGAGCATGTAACCAAATATACACCCTGCGTCCACATGAGCTGCCTAATTTTCCGCGAGAAGAAAAGATAATAATTAATTTCTTAGGTAGGCAACCCACTTAACATATAAAAGAGCGGGTGGACCTCGGGGTGGACGTATAACATGGAATTAGAATGTTGCATATATTCAACAGTATACCCAAGAGGCTATCAATATAATTTTAGAATTTGAGAACTTATTATATAGGGTATCCACGTAGTTCGTATTTCTTTCATAACTCTTTAACTATTGTAGATAGACAAAAATCCCTAAAACAAAAGTTGCTGAAATTATTCATCAAGAAGCTTTTAGTATTTTATTCGAGACGAAAATCAACACCTCAATATTACTAAGTAATAAACATAAAGTATAGAAAATTCCAAATATCCATTCCCATATTCAAGTGTGGGAATGAAAGTCGTTTTAAGTTATACGATTTGAAAAGCTGCACCAAATTTTTCACTAGCTACACCACTGTTTCAAGCTGACGCAGTATAATGTCTTCCGTAGGTAACCTGCTGCTTGCTGCATTGTGCCAAGAAGGAGCGAGACCAGCTTCGAGGGTCGAACATTGGGGCGGTGGCAGATAACCGATGAATTATTCTCGACACATTACTGCAGTACTCCCTTTATCACTTTATTAGATGTTGACTCTGCGGAGAATTGACGGAGTCATTTTTGCTCAGACCACAGTTAATATAATACATAATTAGTAATATTGTAACTACAGCAGTGTAAAAAAATCTGTTAAATAGAAAATCTTAGCTAGTTTCTACTGATGAATAGCTTAAGGAAACTGAAAACAACTGAATTGTGCAATTCACGTATATCAATTTTATTTTTATTCTTTAGATTGAAATTACCGCTGATATTGATATAGAGGATACGTGAATTGTCTAATTCCGTTGTCATTTCCTTAAGTTATTCATTAGTAGAAACTAGCTACGAATTTTTCTATTTAACAGATTTTCTACACTGATGTAGTTAAATATATTATATTAACTATGTTTTGGAATTATTTAAGATGAGTGACGAAGTTCAACATAGTTGCTCTGACACATAACCATTTCAAAAAATAAACAAATAAGAAAATTTTACGTACTGTTGGCAAAGATAAAGGACTTGATTTGTTTTCTGAACGAATAAATAGATGGGGAGGCTTTAATATGAGATGGCAGTTTACTAAACAGTGTAACATATAACGTTCTCTAATTTAAGGCGGTGTTATGGTTTGGCATAGTATAATACAGTTTAGCATAACTACCTTTCACCAGCTTCGCATATAAATATTTAGGTATTTTCAGTTGTATCAATTTTATACACAAGACAACCTACCTATGTGAAGCTGAAGATTCAACGAATTAGATTCGAGAAATTAAGACGAAATATGGTCAAACTTTCTTAAACCATCGCTGAACATTAAACAAGCGTTTTGAACTTTTTAGAGACTTTCTTTGTCTTTTTTTTAAATTACTGACCAGTAAATTAAGCATTAGGGAATCACACAATTTCAATTTCACGTCTTTACTTACAAAGCCTTTATGAATACCTATATATAAAGATTTCAGTGTATTACATGATTTTTGTATGATACTGCTGACATAAAATCTATGACTAAGATCGAGGTAAATTCTTTAAGACTTTGCAATACTCACTAGGCATAAATTGTTTTATTATTAATACTTAGTATGAAATCAGGATGATTAACAACCTGTTCTGTGTGCCTATCAACAACTAGTAATTCAGTCTTTGTTTCATTTAAAACTAGTCCATGATCACGTGATACTTGAGAAATTCAAGTTAAATTAAGATTAATGTTTTCAACTGCTACTCAATATCCTTTAATTGAAATCGAAAAATTAATTGAAATCATCAGTATATTGATGTAAAACAGTGTTTTAAGAAAAAAAATTCTAAAAAATTTGCAGTATAGATAGAGAACAACAGAGGACAAACTACGCTACCTTGTGGTACACCTTTATTAACGCTATTAACATTGATACCATTAACGATAACTGTTTGACCTCTATTAGACAAATAATTGAAAAAAATATATATTAAATTAAGACCAAATTAACTTTAGACACAGTGTTCAATTATCAAATGCCTTACTGTAGTCAACAATAAGAGGCAAGCACTCTCGTTACTATCATATTGTAGTAAATAGCTCATCAGTTACTTGCAAAAAAGAGCTGTAGTGGTATTTTAGTTCGAGAGCCAGATTGAGTTGGTGGCAAAATATTTTTCCAAAAATGCGATCAGTTGTTCATATAATATGTTTTCCAATATTTTAAACAGAGTACGTAAAATATAAATCAGGTAAGACCTATTACGCAGTACTAAATATTTACGACAGGAATCTAATTTGATTAAAAGTAAGCGACGACGCCTTGATGACGTTGCTATTAAGTGATTACACACGTCAAATCAGCAGGCCACCAAAATGTCGATTCTTTGCGGTAACTAGTTTTAATAAAATAAAATTAATAGGACAAAAGTAACTATGACGCCCTGATGACGTTGCAGTTAAGCCATTACACACGTCAAATCAGCAGCAGCTACAGGACGCACTGAAATAGTACCTACGACGCTGTCGCTCTGATAATGTTATTGTTAAGCGATTGCACACACGTCAGACAAGCAGGATAACCAAAACTTTATAGCGGGAACACTTTCCTCTTAAACTGGTTGCACTAAGCCACCAACACGTCAAGCGAGAGTTATACAGAACAATTCGAACATATAAAATGAAACAAATATTATTGTTTAACTCAATGGTCAAATGTTAGATTAAACTTAGTCAAACTGGTGAACGGTGCGTGGTTTACTTACTAGTGCTGGTCTAGTCGGACGGGTAGCTGTCTCAATGTATTCTACGAATCCAGGTTGCTAGAATAACAAAATACGGCTCTTGTGCATGATGACGTGCAACAGATTTTGTTTTGTATTAAGCATACCTACCTGTCCAAAAGCAGAAATTACTCTATTTTACTTATTAGCTCTAGAGTTCTTCAGTAGCGCGGTGATTGGTTTAATAGCGGACTGCCAACTGATTTATTTCAACCTGCTCGTTTTGACTGCGATATTAATTCAATTTATGAATTCTTTGTATTATATCCAGTCAGCTTCAGCTTTTGATTTAGATGGGTAACTCACTAGCCTTTTAACTGCTTGCATATCAGTGCATACATAAAAGCAACTTTACGTGATAGTCATATAAGTTGATAGCATCCTTCGGAAAAGATGCAATGCTGTTTTTCGCCCGTTAAATGGCAAGCAAGTAAAATATACCTATATAACTCTTCAAGAAATAATATGAAATTAAAATTTACAGATTAGAGGTGGCTCGTCTTTTAACGTCGATGATTAAGTCTCAGTAGCGAAAACAGGTCGACATAAACATCTTTCACCTTTTGTGAATTATTTGTGTATAAAATATTGCCATATTATATTTTCTATAGGAATTGAAATATTTAGTCTAATTTTAAATCATGCCTGTCTGGAATATTGGAATATATTTTTTCCCGTCTGCTGGTTTACGTAACAAATTTTAGTTGACGCTATCAGAGTTAAATGATGAAGATATGGCTGCATTATAAAAAGCGAGGACCCTTTAAGCAAGCATCGTCAGCGTCGAGAATCTAGATTTTTATATATAATATAAATCGAGAGTTAACAAGTGGAAACGAATACAAAGACTATTTTTAATAATTGTAGATAGTGTTATATTATGCAATAATTTTATGTTTAATAAGTTGAATTAAATATTTTTTATTCTTGTAATAATGAACGTAATAAACAGTTCAGGTGACCTGCAATGCGTCCGGTTTAATCGATAAAGTAAAGGATTCTCTTAAACACGAAATAAAAATAAATTTCCTTGTAGGTTTACAAAATCTTACAACGTTTATTGCTATATATATATTTCTTATTATCGGATTTAAAAAAATCGCAACTGAATTAAAAAGTATCAGAATGTAAATTATATAATAATATGTATAATAGTAAATTAATTTGATGCGTAGATTCCTAGGTTTTCCGTCATGTGGTAAAATAAAAAACTATATTCTAACGTTTCGGTTTTATTAAACCATCTTCAGAGAACTAGATAGAGAATTTACTTTAAAAATTATTTATAATGAAATCACAGTAGGTAGGTATATACTTACAATTTAGGTGTGGTAAAAATTACATAATAATCATATTATGCAATTTTTACCACACCTAAATTGTAAGTATATACTGTGATTTCATTATAAATAATTTTTAAAGTAAGTTCTCTATCTAGTTCTCTGAAGATGGTTTAATAAAACCGAAACGTTAGAAAACAGTTTTTTATTTTACCACATGACCGAAAACCTAGGAATCTACACATCAAATTAATTGATATCAACGGTCAAGAAAAGGAAAGCACTATAAATAATAGTAAAGGATTTTATCTGGAAGTAAATTATTATCAAATAATAAACAGTACAACTTCCTTTTACACTATTTATTATTTATTATCTAGAATTACTTTCAAAATGTCTAAAATTTCTTATCTAAAAAGTGCCTGGATTAAAATACGAAAATTATCAATAGCACTTCTGTAGACTCATATTGTGTGGTGTATATGATTTGATGAACACCTGGTATGCAGTTAACCTAAGATTGGCCCAATCAGAACATTTTGTATCATCGCGAATGTTGATTATTGGAAACCGTATTTTATCGTATAAAACGATTTATTTTTATACAAACTTGTGAACATACTCATCCAGAGCAGGATAATTCTGATAGGGCATGAAACCAGGTTAACCTCAAGAGGAATGCAGTATGTATAAATAACCGAAGTAACGGGTGTGTGATATTGATATAAATGAACAAGGCAGAAGTGAGATTTATGACATTTCTGCTGACTTACACACTACCTATGACGTCACAGTTTACTTCCGCCACACCAACTTCCGTTACTATAGATAACTCCGTTTAGTTTGCCTCTGGCGCGCCTGGAATGTCAGATTTCATTTTCATCCTAATTGCAAGCTTTGAGATAACTTGGAAGGCCAAATAAAATTATGTAAAGGATTTTGAAAGTACTGAATAACAGTTATGAAGATGCTTCATATGGAGAGATTTATCTGTCTGGTTTCCTCTCCTCCTTCCTTCTGTGACATTAAATTACATTATGTATTGTGCCGAGAAGTTTTCTATTTTGTATTCTCATATTATTCAATTTAAGGTTATCTGGCGCATCGTTTTGGTTTAAATGTTCCTATGAAATATCGATCGAAAAATTTGGAATAACCGTTTGTTCAAAAGTACCTATATTACGTATTAACAAATTAAAATAATTTTGCAAGATTTTTTTCTCAAAACACATTTCATTTACTGAAGAAATCTTGAAACTTAATAGTTAAGTAGATCTTCCTAAAAACACGGTTAACTTCTGATGAAAAATAAAATAAACTCAGCATCGCGACGCTATAGTGGCGGCTTTTTAAAGTATTTGCAGAACAGACCAACTGCTACTGTACGCTCGTGAATAGTGGGTTCATATATTCGAACAGGGCCACTATACGAAACGTAGAAATATATGGTTGTTGGGGTTGTTTTTGGTACAGGGACCAAGATGTGTTGTAGAGTTGTTAATACCCCCTGAACGCAGCCTCACGTTCTAATTATGGCTTGGAAAGGGGTATCAGTGAGTCTCAACAGGTTAGTTGTAACTGTCTTTATTAAAAAAATACATTTAATTTATACTAAAATTACCATAACAAAAACGAAAACAAATGTATGTAATAATAGTGAACTTGCTCTAGTAATTTAGAGAAATATGCAAGCGCTGCGATTATTTGCAGAGTTGCATTCCGGTGACCCTGCACCTATATTCGAAGTGATAATGAAATTATAACAACAATAAACAATTAATGTGGAACACAAATAGTAAATACGAATTATGTATTATTGTAAAAGGAATTTTTAAAAATTATGTTTAATTGGATTAAACATTCTGGCGACTCCCCAACAGGAATCATATATGCTTGTGTGTTGCTCTTTCATTGTAGGGGTTGTAGTTCAATCATTTCGGATTGTGGAGTCGGGTGTTCTCGTGCTTTGTTTCCACGTCTGTGCTTCGTTACGAGGCGTCCGATTCCCAGCACGACGCATACTGTGGCTATGATTGCAACAGTGGTAGTGCTGCTGGTGATGATGGAATGGTGGATTGAATGCCATCTTGTCTCGTGAAGCCGGGACTGCCAGATTTCTTCCTTTTTGGTTAGGTCGGTTAATCTGTTGTCTAGCCTGTCGGAAGAGGCGAAAACTGGTTCTTCCTGGATGTCTTCGTCATATTGTTGGTCGATGGTTATGTTCTCAAATATGGGGATTGATTTTGCATAGCTGGCCAGAACAGAGATGTGGTCGGCTCGTTGTGGGGTCAAGATGTTCATTTTGGTTTTAATGATACAGTCTTGCGAAATTTGTAGTATTCCTGTGACGTTGAGCATGACGTCTTCTCTGATACCACTACACGTAATGGCGACTTGCGTTGGGTTTGTAATAATATACATCCACGTGTTAGCCATGGATAATTGTTTCCACACGATGGTTTGGACGTTATTCCTTCTGATCTTGCATTTCGTAGGGTTGCTCCTTTGATATATCATGTCGATTTGTTGTGGTTTTTTTCTGCGTTTGTGTTGCATTACAAGGCGGCGGAATCCCAACAGAATAAGTAAAATGTCTATGATGGTAGTAGATTGCGGCCTGTAGGTTGGTGGTCCGAATTTATAAGCAGGTGCTTGTTGGTATCCTGCCCCATACAATTGTTGCTGTTTATACCTGCTACATCTACCAAAAATTCTGGACATCGATGAGCGGTAGGTGTAACTAGGTACAGATGGGGAACAATTTAGTGTTTTGGAGACGGTGGAGATAACGGACCTTCGGGTACCATGATTTACAAATCCATAACTAGATTCGCTATAACTTGTAGTTTGTTGATCGGGCATCTTTTCGGATAAATGATTATCTTCGGTCTCAGAGACATGGGTCATAGGTGTGTGAGTATGTTCTTCTCTGGCATTTCCTTCATTTATTGACAACCAGGTACTGTGTGTCGTGTGGCTATGGCCAGTAAATGATTCTGATCCTGAAGTGGCTGTCAGAGTGGAAAATGTTCTGACATCCGAGTGAATGGAAGTTGGCTTTGGTTGGCTTACAGGCTTGTAAGGCTCTGATGGTGTTTTTGATTGTTCTTGCAATGTATATGCAAGATCTGACGCGACATCTGGTAGTGTTGCGGACTTGGATAAGTCACAAATTTGAAAAGGCTTCTGGTAAAGCCCACTAGATTGTATTCTGGTAATTTCTGTTTGCTTCTCTCTGATTACAATGGGGATATCTACTGAGGCATTGTCATCATTCTCCATAGTGGTAGTAGATATATCTTCTGGGGCATGGTCATCATTCTCAACAACGGTAGTAGAGATATTTTCTAAGGCATGATCATCTTTCACCAAGCTTAGTTTGGTAGGTTGTTCTTCTTGTGTTACACCAACGGATTCCAGAGACCGGAATCGTTTCTCCAGGAACTCCATTATC
This sequence comes from Rhagium mordax, assembly GCA_963680705.1. NCBI lineage: Eukaryota > Metazoa > Arthropoda > Insecta > Coleoptera > Cerambycidae > Rhagium > Rhagium mordax. The sequence continues at coordinate 105,265,869 of OY796656.1, read as the reverse complement.
TCTCTCCAATCCTGGATTTCATGTGGAGCCTTGAGGAATTGTTCATACAACCGATCGGTCTCTTCGTTCCAACTTCGGATGATGATGAAAGATATTAGTGGCCCACAAGACATCGTATCAATGCCTACGTTCTCTAGTGCTTTTAGACATCCGGTTATAACATCGTGAAACTGTCTTAACTTGTGTGCGGACTCGCCCCGTGTGCTAGGCAAGTTCAGGATGTTGGCGATGGGAAACATTTTGGTGTGGTTTGGAAACGTCTGGGTTTGCGATGTATCGACTGGATTTTCTTCTCTTGGACGACTGAGACAGCGGGTTCGAGAATTTCAGGCTAACTGTCTTCGTATTGGTTTGGTATGTCTGGATTACGACGTATCGACTGTACTATGTTCTTCTGGAACGGCTTGGGTTCGAAACGTCTGGGATTACGACGTATCGACTGGACTATGTTTTTCTGGAACGGCTTGGGTTCGAAACGTCTGGGATTACGACGTATCGACTGGACTATGTTTCTTCTGGAACGGCTTGGGTTCGAAACGTCTGGGATTACGACGTATCGACTGGACTATGGTCTTCTTGAACGGCTTAGGTTCGAAACGTCTGGGATTACGACGTATCGACTGGACTATGTTTTTCTGGAACGGCTTGGGTTCGAAACGTCTGGGATTACGACGTATCGACTGGACTATGTTTTTTTCTGTAACGGCTTGGTTCGAAACGTCTGGGATTACGACGTATCGACTGTACTATGTTCTTCTGGAACGGCTTGGGTTCGAAACGTCTGGGATTACGACGTATCGACTGGACTATGTTTTTCTGGAACGGCTTGGGTTCGAAACGTCTGGGATTACGACGTATCGACTGGACTATGTTTCTTCTGGAACGGCTTGGGTTCGAAACGTCTGGGATTACGACGTATCGACTGGACTATGGTCTTCTTGAACGGCTTAGGTTCGAAACGTCTGGGATTACGACGTATCGACAGGGCGGGACAGCGTGTTCGAAGGTTTCGAACGGGTCACTATCCTCTTCTAAATTTTCTTTTTTGCTCGAAGGACCAATGTACGCTCGTGAATAGTGGGTTCATATATTCGAACAGGGCCACTATACGAAACGTAGAAATATATGGTTGTTGGGGTTGTTTTTGGTACAGGGACCAAGATGTGTTGTAGAGTTGTTAATACCCCCTGAACGCAGCCTCACGTTCTAATTATGGCTTGGAAAGGGGTATCAGTGAGTCTCAACAGGTTAGTTGTAACTGTCTTTATTAAAAAAATACATTTAATTTATACTAAAATTACCATAACAAAAACGAAAACAAATGTATGTAATAATAGTGAACTTGCTCTAGTAATTTAGAGAAATATGCAAGCGCTGCGATTATTTGCAGAGTTGCATTCCGGTGACCCTGCACCTATATTCGAAGTGATAATGAAATTATAACAACAATAAACAATTAATGTGGAACACAAATAGTAAATACGAATTATGTATTATTGTAAAAGGAATTTTTAAAAATTATGTTTAATTGGATTAAACAGCTACAATATAAAAGTAGAGTCAAATACCATGTGCTGTTTGCATATGTAAATGGAAAATACCTTTTTTTGTTAATTATTATAGTGCTTCCACTAACTCGAAAACCGTACTCTACGCCTTAATGACAAAACTAAAATGTAGACATTTTGGATCAGGAGCATAAGTTTCCCATACCTAATGGATGATACGCCTCACTGACATTTAATATTGGCTGATTTGACCTTCATGATCCTAATTATATTTTGAATTTTATTCTGAACAAAAAATTAATTATATTTTAATTTACCAAATAAAAACTGTTTATAGAAGCAAATTATGTTTCGATATTGGTAGACTGGTGCGAAAAAAAAAATAAAAGACTTTCTCGTTACTTTTATTATTATTATTCAATAGCAATGTTATGTGGAAACAAAAGTGAATATTATTCTGGTAAACTGGTAAAACTGGAAGTTAATCACGCACGGCAATATTAATAAGGGTTCGCTTTAAATTGCATATTTAAACAGGTGAATAATAATTAATAATATTCAAAATTTGCATTTACCCAATAATTTCTAGATGATTTCTGATGCTATTTAAAAAACAAAAGTTAACGTTGCCGCTGTTAAAACCGAAATCGCGTTAAATTTATGGAGAACGTACTTTATTAATTCCTGTGTACATGAGCAAAAGTTTACTTTCGTCTGTATGTTTAAGCATGTGAATAATTAATAAGATTCAAAATTAATATTTTTAATGATCTGTAGAATGGGATTTTATAGAATTCATTTGTTTCATGTTTTATATGTATAATAAAACAATGCAATTCACTTAGTGGGTAGGTAGTTGAAATGAAATATCTTCCCTTTCTCATATTAGTGTAGTGTAGTGGATATAATTTGTGGTTGTTTTGTGTTTGACAACTTTTTGGGGTATGTTTAGCTGCTCTTTAGAGCACTATATTTACCAAAGGACAAATAAATTAACAATGCAGTTAGCACCGTCATATTATATTAAAGTTGGAAACTTCTGGGTCTGGGATTTTGCTTAAATGTGTAAATTAATATTGATATTCTCTGCACTTTGTGCATTTCATTCTCTGGTCTGTATATTTGCGTTAATATACTGAAGTATGCTTAGAATTTAAGTTTGTAAAGTGTAAAGTAACCAGATTTTTGTTAAATTTCCAGTTTTCATGGAGTTCACTGAGCATTAACTGAATTAAATTATTACCTGGCTTACTTTGCATAATTAATTTATTAAGTTATCAAAAGTAACGTATAGAATATTAAATAATAAAAAGGAGGCAAATGTGTGATTAAGGCGATAAATTATGGAGAAAAATTTAATTACACCAGGAAGGTTTACGAAAAATATTCAGTCAGGTTAGTTTTCAAAAACGTGTCTTTTCTGATGAGTCATTCTTTGATTGGGCCTTCTTTGCAAACTGTGACGTCAACTGCATATTTTTTAAATAGACGTAAATTTGTTCCATAGGTACTTTATCACTTCATTCATTTTTCAACATCCGACTAGGTGAAATTGCCTCAGAAAATTCTTAAATAATTCGTGAGGATAGATTAGACCAAGACGAGTCAGCAGGAACAAATCTCATTCAGAAGATGCAGCCATCTAAAGGAATGGATTTTTAATTCTGGTACATCGTCGCAGATAAAAATTCATAACGAGGCAAATCTGTTTTTCAAAATTCTGAAATACTTCAGGAAGATAGAAAAAAATATGACAAATTTAATAGCGTAAACTGTAGTTTTGATATCACGTTTGGTGGGAACACTAGAACCTTTTGAATACGATTCATTATCAAATTCGAGTTAATTTTGTCACGTTGTCGGCACTTGTGGCTCGATATCTGCACTATGGAATGAAGTATCTTTCTGTGATCTTTTGATAGACGAAAGTCATCACTAAGTAATATTTCTCAAAACAGATAAAATGTAAATTATTTTGTAGAGTTAAAAAAAAACAAAAGAGTATCATAACCTAAGTTTAACTACGGCTCATTAGTAAACATGTTTTTTCAATATGTATTTTGAAAAGTTGTTTGATGGCGCGAAGCTAAATAATCAATTTTAGAAGAAAAATATTAGATACCACGGCAATAATTGTTAAGAATCACTCTAACAGTATCAGTAGGTATAGGTATTTTAAACATTTCTTACAGAATCAGATTTGTAACTTTAACTCTAATGTACGTATCTTTCGGCCTTATACAATACTATTATTAGTAGCAGTGCTGATTCACCCCGTACATCAACAGCATATCCCAAAGCAGTAAATCACCAGGTCCAGGTGGTTTCGAGGTGCGGAGGCAGCGGCAGAGGTGGTGATAATAGCACGTAACCCCCGACTTGTAGTTGTCATCACGCCGCTACCAGATGGTATAGCATTATTAATAGCCCGGTCATGGAGGAGCCGTTTCATTAATTATATTATCGAATCCTTTATATAAATGGGTTCTTTTTAAATAATATAGAAAAGCGCTATTGAAAATAAAATATCTTACGATTAGAAAACAAGTGGGTCCGTTTTGTTTATTTTAGTTATGACATAATCATTGTTCTGGATATTTGGAGCGCCTAGTACCTATATTTTTCATATTTGAACTTTTCAAAGTTGAGATGAGTATAAGAACCTAAAGATCTAAAGTTGATAATTTAAGACCTACAAACATTTAGATATGGTATTTTTTAACTTAAGTAATAGCTCTGACACTTTTTAAATACTAGAATAATTAAGCATTGTATAAGGAGTGATTCAAACTGGCGGTTTTTGATTGTCTTGTTTACAATTTTTAGCTATTCCATCACATAATTTTTAAGAAGTTAAGATAACGTCGTAAAAGCCGCTTTGCTGTACCTTCAACTGATTGTATAGAGCTAAGCTACCAATTAGATTCCAAACATATGACTCAATATCTGTAGGACCCAAATTATCAACTTTAAAACACAAATGTGCTAGGTTCCTGAGGTCAACTCATCATGGAGAATCTAAAAATGAAAAACTATATAGAGTATCCCGTTAAAAAAAAACTGCCATATCCGGAATAACGATAACGTCTTTAAACGTAATGAAGCAAATTTAGAAATAGAAATAACTTTTTTCGAGGAATTTTTCGCAAACAGCAATCTACTCCATACCTTATGGACACAGTGTATTTAGGGACGTGAAAGTTATACATCTGTAAATGTATTAACGTTTTTTAATGTTATAAATATACCTCAATATATGAGATAATGATCTTTGCAACATAAAAGGACATGCTATTGATTTTAAGGCTTTTGCGGAACTGATAATTTGCAGAAGAGTTTCCGGGTTCTCTGTCGTGTTAAATAAATTAAAGGCTTGACATTTTGACCGTCTTCAAAAGATACTAAACTCCAAAATAATAAGAATTTATTAAATTGGGAAAATTTATGTAGTTGCCTAAGTTGACGGAAAGGTGACGGAAAGTTATCGATGGCATATTTTATTGTGACATTTACAAATTGTGTAATTCTGACAACCGTAACTAATGTGTTTTGTTTTTTACCCCTGCAACTAGATAAATTTTCCCAATTTAATGAATTTTTATTATTTGTATTTTAAGACCGTTTTTCTCGATTTTTTTCAAATATAACGTATTGAAAATTTTATATGGTTGGAACCAGAATAAAAACTGCTACCAAAATCAATAATAAAAAATATAGATTGTCATTTAAAAAGAAAGTCAATGACGTCATAATTTAAAAAACAAATGACATAAGAAACTGAAAATATTTGCTGAAGTTAAAATCACTATGCCCCGTCGAGATTTTTCCCGAAAAATTAATATCAACGGAATTACTGAATTTATGTGTTACTTAATTTCCACACTGTATACAGGGTGAATCTTAGAGTGGCGGCCATATTTTTGGGGTTAATAGTACTAGTCATGAACATGAATCCGATTTTTTTTTTTGTAGGTTGTAAAATGGCCGAGTTATGAATTTTTAAAAAAAATTCGCGATTCATGTATAATTCTTGTAATTCTGGCGCCGCTGGGCAAGCACTTGCTGCATTACGTGTGGCTGATCGACAGTGTTGCCAAGTGTAGATGATATAAAACCAATCGATTACATTTTACATTTTCACTTTTCATTAATAATCCAGAGATACCCAATCACGAGAGAGAGATAAGGGTACCTAGTGAAAATGAAAAATTAATTAATTCAATTGGATAAACAGGTTTATTGAAATACGCAGTTTTAACTTCCATAATGAAAATTGTAATACAAAACAAAATGAAAAAGCCGGCTGCATAGTCTGCATAATTTTTATGATACAAAATGAGAAAGATTTTAAAAACAGAATTAGTTCTACATTCTACAGGAATTTTACCACCCATCAGCTGTTAGAGTCGCTGAACTCTTTACAAACTATGACACTGACCTAGTTAAAGCAGGTGCATTAACAAAAAAGAGCGATAAAAAAAGGTTCTCCTGAAATGCAGAAGCCGCGCACGGCACGGTTTTAGTTTTAGTTTTTAGTGTTAGTGACCAGTCAGACAGCAGCTAGAGTGGTTTATTGTGATTATAAAATTATTTTAGTGAAATTTATAAAAGTGGAAGTTTTGTGTTTGTGTTTAATAATTGAGTGAGGTGTACCTTCTACGTGTGTGTAGTTTTATTTTAGTGGTGTTTTAGAGGCGACTTTTATCTGTGGGGGCACATGAAAAGTTTGGTGCACCGTACAATGTACGGTGGTTTGGTGTACACGACTCCTGTCAATAACGTTGAAGAATTACGGGAAATAGTAGAAAACGCTGCGAATCACATAAGGCAGAATACGGACTTAGTTAGAGATTCTATGATGCGGCGAGCTACAGCGTGTTTGGAAAATAACGGAGGACAGTTTCAACACCTGCTATGAGAAATGCCGATCCAAGATAAGTAAAGATTTATTGCTATTAGAAAAAATAATTTTCTATTCATTATTTGTTACTAAGTATTAAGTTTTTTAGGTATTACTTTTTTTATTGTTACACTCACGGAGAATAGTTTTTACTTTGTTATTGTTTAGATAGTTCATTTTATTTAGTTTCTTGTTTGCTTTACAATAAATTCCCCGTATTTTATTTCAGCCGTGAAGTTTGGCAACAACGCACTGTTCTAGACAGGCGTGTGCGTCTTAGTTATTAGACGTTACTCTCGCTAGCGCATTCCACTGGCGGGGTACCCAAATTCAAATAAAAAGGGTTTAAACAATATTCATTTTTCATAGCGCGTTAAAAAAAAAAAAATTTGTAGTTTTGTGTTCCCATAGTTGAACGGTGTCGCCTCATATAAATATGGCCGCCACTCTAAGATTCACCCTGTATAGGAGAGACGGACCACCAATGGGAGGAAAGATGGACTTTAGCACCTTAGCACCTCCTCTTCTACTTCCGTGTTAGGTTGTTATCACAGGCTGGGCAATGGGCATATAGACAGGTACTCTGGAATTAAGTGCAACCTTCATGCAACTAACGCAACGGTTGCATACCACACACTGTATCCAGTCGTCTTTTCTTTTGGTTATGCGATAGTCTTCATTACAGCCAACGCACTGGTTCTCATAGTCAGTGATATGGTTTCCTTCGGATGATAAATCATTTAGGAATATCTCTCCAATGTTCTGATGACCCTTCTTCTTCTTTTTCGTTAGTTTTCTTTCCAGTTTTATTAACTCTGCTTGTTTTCTGTCTTCTATGTATTCGGGAGTTGTTAGCACCTATTATCTGTCTTCTATAGTTTTTTTTACTGCTGGTTTGAAGGCGGGAACCAGAGAAATTTCATCTAAAGCCTTTCCAGGTGTAATATCTTCAACTGGAATAATTTTTGATAGTGTAGAGACGTTCATTTGACCCTGGATGACCCTAGTTGTGGACTTATGTTTCTTGGCTGGAATGAAACTGTTCGCATTGTTGTGGTGCGATGAGGTTGATTTAGATTTCCATTCATTGACTGTGAATCCTCCTATCTTTGCTGAACATGATTTTCTCTTTGGTTAGTTGATTGTTCTTGAGTTTACGTTTTAGAGTAATTTTTTGAATATCAAAATATGCTCATTTTTTGAGATGTCACTGCAGTTATGCTCTAGGTCATCTGTAGTCCATTGACCTCTAGGCCAAATATTTCTTCTACGCTGGTAATCATTCGGCATATTTAAAATGTTATATATAAGTATAGGTATGTATTTTTTTGTATTAATCAATTATTGTATGCACTACAAGTTTTTTTTGTGAGTTCCTATTCTGTAATTGGGTCCTCAGACCTATTGAATAGTTATTTTTTAAATAAACAAATAAATAAATCCTCCCGCTGGTCCATCTATCCTCAAAGTGGAGGAGAGACGGACCAAGATGTAGCCGCCAATAGATGCAACATAGACGCTAAATTCAGGCCACGAAATACGAAATCACTCAATGCAATAACTAACCATACCTTCCACATAAACTTTTTTTAAACTCGCCTGAACAGTCCCAAACTCGTTCCACAAAACACCAAAACAAAATTTTAGCCACTAAACTCTACAAAAACTGCCAGTAACTTAAAATATAACAGGCGTAAGCAGATTCCAATCATAACACGAGAGTCACAGAATGTGAACGTGTGACCCTGACCGATTTCAATAGACATCGTTTTCATATTTCGGTTAATAATTGCAGTGGTCCGACTCTCCTCCCTTTACCCTAATATGCTCTTTTTTCATATTTGTCCACCCATAAACTTTCCTGAAGTACATAGTTTCTTTTAAACGGTCAGATTTGGAGAATATTGTATTTTGATCAAAATGAATGTAAATTTGTATCATATGTATGTGATGTACTTAATTGCCTTGATGTTTAGGCTTACATGACACTAAAGAAACATTAGAGCTACAAATAATATGGAATATTATGAAGAGAAAACAAGTAATGAGAATCAAGGCGGTTCTGGTTACTGGTTCAGAACAGGAATATCCAGAATGATCTAATCGAGCTAAAACTGCAAACAGCACTGCAAAATTAAGACGCGCCTATCACTGATAGTCGTAAAGACGGATCCTACTTGTCCAAAATGCGAGATGGATGAAGAAAAATCCTTCCATTTCTTGGATGAGTGTGAAGCATTCAGAAGGCAAAGATTTAACATTTTGACATCTTTATCTTCGTTATACCGAGGAGATTTGAAAAGGGAGTAAGTGTATAGTAAATAGCTGAAGGGACTGCGAGCCTTCCTCAATTATTTTTCGAGTCGCTGTATGTCAAAAACTAAATAAAAGAATTAAATGCCGCATTAATATCTGTCATAAAATGTAGGGTGTTCCGTTATGAAAAAATTGCAAAAAATTAAATTGAAAATACCTATTTTTGAAAACTAATTTTGAACACGTTGTATTATATTTTAATTTTGGCACTATTGTAAGATAAAGTGTAACTCCTTGTAGCGTCAGCTATATTTTTATGAAAAATCAACGAACGATGGAGTAGATACTCAGTTTTACATAAATGGTGGATAATGACTGAAAAATAATTTAAAATATCATAACTTGGCAACGCTATTTGGAGAGCAAAAAAATTTTAGGGGTGAAGAGAGACCCTTAAGTAGCTTCAATTGCAACAGGAAAATATACTTAGATCATTCCATTAAAGAAAGATGTAGGTATTTTTCCCTGCCAAATCATTTAAATACGCTGTATACATATGTGTCACTAAATTTAAAATATGCCTTCTTTAATCTCATTGACATTATTCTGAACAGAATTCTTGTCTGAGTGACGAAAAAGCTATACATATTTGAGGAAGGGAGTACTAAACAGCAACAAATATCCTACATGTCGTTATTATTTTTATTTTAAAGAAATATTGTCCAATTCGTACTATAAGGAACTGAATAACCCAGATATATTTCGCTCTACATTCAGTATATCACTTTAATCATAAAAAAATAAAAAGATTCTTCCGTTTCAAAAAGCGTATTTTTAAATGTTCCAAATATTCCACCAATATTAAGATTTATTCAACACGTACTAGCCGATGTGATGTTAACAGTCTCATTTACATCTGGAACTTTTCGGTTTGCAAGTAATGGTAAAAACTTTGTAAATCTACACAATAATAAATAATTCAAAAGCTTCTCGACTTGTTAGTAGTCAGTGAATACTCTATAAACCCAAAAAATCATTCATAAATCTGTCGAATTCGAGGAAAACTAATAAAGATACATTAGACGACGACTAAATGCATCAAATCCGAATATTTACTACCATAGGCGTGTTAAAAATGAAGAGGGAGGATAATCACAAAATTGAGAATAAAATCTATTATCTTTTCTATTTCCTTGTTTACTTAAAAAATGGAATAACAAAAATCTAAGCTAATTCAGACGAGAACAATAAATTAATTAGTTAATCAGTTAATTAAAATTGCTTAAAATCAAATATTTTCATTCGCTCGAATTAGTAATATATTTGGAAAAGATATAATTATATTCAGTGACAAACAGTAGTATTGGTGCACCCCTCAAAAGACAAACAGTAGTATTGTCGCACCCCTCAAAAATCTTGCTAAATTGCTAAAATTTTTTTGAGACGGGAGTACGTATTTTGACTATTATTATTTACTCTCAGATTTGATTGCAGTATTTTGACCACTTTCAATCAAACTTACCAAATTATTTTTAAAGCCTTCAACACAAACAAAATTTTATGAAAATTGTTTCTTTATTAATATGATTTTGTTAGGAATTAGCAAATACAAACAATTCTGTAAACCATCCTATTTTGGAGATACTTACGCCCCAGTGAAATGGACATAAATAACTTAAAATAATTTGATGATTTGACGTGTTGATTTATCTCAGCAGTCAGTGAGGTCCTTTGTTATCTAATATTCAATACCTAGATATTGTTATAATACATGACGTTCAGAACAACTATATTTTATTTCACAACTTTCACAACAAGGCACGATATCTCTGTCGCAAGTAATAGAATCAAATTTAGAATATTCTTAGTGTCATAATTTTTTTCTAGCATAATCCCGACATTAATTATTATATTATTTACCAATAAAGAGTTTTTTTTATAAACCTTTTTAATATATAAAATTCCTGCAGCAATAAAATATAATTAGCAGTTTTATATTTTTTATCACGAGTAGGTATACACTTCCATAGAAAATGTGGCGGACGACGCTCCTGTGTCAGCAGACTACAGTCCAGCAGATGTGGCCATATATTGGCCACTTGTTTGATCTTTAACCTCGACTTCATTTCCAGGGTATATGTTGAGGAACGGAACCAGTCCATCTATACCCGCAATATGTTTTATCACTATATTGGTTTGTCTCTTACACACTTTCCTTCTTTACACAATTTCAGAAGATGTGCTTATAAGTCTATATTTATATAAGAATTTTTCAGAATTAAGTGAGTTAACCATACGTGCCAGTGGAGTATATAAAACCACATATTTTTTTTATTAAATAAGACAGTAACTTGGAACTTCTACATTGTGGCATTAATTATGATAAAAACTATACAAGTTAAAATGCTAAACTTGAAATTTTACGCCGTTTTGAAATTAAAATAACCACTAATTTCAAAGCGCAACTAATTTTAACGCGGTTTTTTAGCGAAAAGTTCATACATTTGTTAGATGGTTTTGGTTGGATATTAGGTATGGAATCTATGTTATAAGGTGGAAAAGAAATTATTCGAAACTATTGCCAGTGTAGCAGAAAATTTTTGTATTTTTTCTGAGCATTTGAGTTAAAGAAATGATTTTGTTTTATATCTATTGCATTTAATGAGTTACTAATATCGTTAAAATATCACATTTAACTGTTACATTCCTTCGTTCCGCGGAGGTTTTTAGGGGGTTACTTTGGCGCCGGAGGGGCGGTGCGGCGGACAGTATTTATCGGGCGCCAGTTTCTGTTTAAAAGGGTAGAGACACCATTTTTCTCTATTAGAAGTATAATAGATGCTTAGGTAGCTGCAGTGAAGAAACGGTCAAGTCAGAGGTTTATATCAACCTAGAAAGAGAACCCAGTAATTTCACTTATGACTACAGTTAAATAAAGCACAATCAGGAAAATCTTACAGCTGGCAGGCTGAGGCAAGGCAATTAGAAGTTAAAAGTAGCAAATTACGGTTAAGAAACGACAAGACTATGGTTAACAAGCGGCAAACTAGCAACAATACTTTGCTTAAGCGGTAAAGCAAGTTATGTAGGAAGCAAACGGTAAAGGCACTATATCCAAGCGGTTGCCAGTAAAAGCTCAGACATCGTCAATACGTCAATCTATATTTGACCGTGCAATTCAGTAAAAATGACAGGCAAATATTCGAATTGTTCTTAGTAATTCATGAAATGCAAAAATGAAATCTAAGCAGTATTAAAATATCGATGACCGCAACGCGACACCCTGATAACGTTGCTGCGAGTGATCAGATGCGACAGCAAGTTGCCAAAACGTTATATGCGGGAGCACAATTTGCTCTTAAGCCGGAAAGTATTAGAGTAACTTACCAAAACTCACTTACTCTTACAGATAGACGGTGCGGTTCAATTTACTAAGGCAGGACTAGTCGGACGGTTAACTGAAAGCAAACTGAAATTCGCAATCTATTCTGCGCACTAAGTTATTAGATTTCTACAGAGCGGAATAAATGCGCATTATATCGTCGTATTAGATTTGTTTAGCAATTTAGCCTATAATATAGAAATAGAAATAGAAATAGAAATAGAAATTTATTGGTGTCAGAAATACACAAAAGGTTTACACACGTCAGATAAAAATGGTCATTTAAACAATACATGGTGTAAAAATACATAAGTACAATAACTAAAATTACATAAACACAATTAAAAACTACATACATACGAACAATTAAAAACTTACGTATTCCATAAATGTAAACATAATTTGAAAACACAGATAGATAAAAATGACATAATGTAATAAAATAATCATGAGGACATATTTGCTAATGCATTTCCTACTTCATCAAGTGTATAGAAGGCATTTGTTATTAAAAATTTTTTTACGACAGATCTGAATTGGTTGAAAGGTAAACGAGTTATTTTATTATCTATTTTATTATAAAATTTAGGGCCATAGTATGCAATTCCTGTGCGTGATCTGGTTAGACCCTTAAAACAGAGGTTTATATCATCTTTGTACCTGGTGTTGTAATTGTGATTTTCCGTATGCGTAGGGAAATCGTCAACATGTTTTTTCACATAAGTGAGGCACTCTAGTGTATAGATACAAGGAAGAGTTAGTATATTAAGATCGATAAATACTTGTTTAACATCTGCCCGATATCCTACCCCGCCCACAACTCTGACCGCTCTTCGCTGTAGGCCAAAAAGTCTATTTCTGCTAGTTGAGTGTCCCCAAGCAAGAATACCATAAGATAGTTTTGATTGGAATAATGCAAAATACGCAGTTCTCATGACTTCCTTAGATGCTTTATTTGACAGCTGGCGTAATGCAAACGTGGCACTTGCTAGATTTTTACCTAGCAGATTGCCATGAACATTCCAAGTTTGTTTAGGGTCCAAGTTAATTCCCAGAAACTTAACAGAGGCAGGGTTATCCTTTAGACTGCTCAGATCTTTGGTAGATGAAATCATAGTGACCGTTTTACTGTCATTCAATTTAAGTTTATTGGCAGCAAACCATGCCTCAGCTTCCGATTTAGCATTCTCACAGTCCTCCATAAGTTTGTCCAGATCCGAACCCGATCTCATTAATGTCGTGTCATCCGCATACAGTAACAGAGATAATTCTAAGTCGATTTTCCTTACCCTCTATAACTGGTAGCTTCATGTTAAACTTGGAGCAGATCGTAAACAAAAAATTTTATGTCGCGGTCTAGCTGTCATAAGCCGACGATTCGATCAAAGCGACAGTGATGTACTGATCGCGAGAACGTTACTAGATTCCTTATTATACAGGGTGGAACAAAAGTATCAAATAATGGCTTTAACTCTGTTATTTGTAAAGTTACAAAAAAACGTTCAATATAAAAGTTGTTTGGTTCTTTACCATGCATGTTTTGAGCTCTTTAGTTTATTGATATCTTCTTTTGGTTTGTTCCTATGGCAACCAACTTTTTCTTTTTAAATGATTGCACTCATTATTTTTTTTGTCAATTTGAAACAAGCATATTTTTCTCTATTCAGTCATAAAATTTTGCAATTTTTAGAAAAAAGTAAGTGTCATAAAAATATTATTAAGTTAGAAAAGAATTATAACAGGCTGAATTCTTGCATGGCTTCTTTACACACAGGGTGTGACACAGCTTATCCGAAAAATTTTAACCGTACGAGCACCTTTAAATAACAAGTCGATTTCTTAAAAAAAAATTAATAAAAATCCATCACAGAACGAGATAAAAATTGTTGAAGATAGAAATTAATGAAAATTATAAAAACAGTAATTTATTGAACTCTATTTAATTGGACAACTGTGGCATCTGAACTATCTAGTAGATTATTTTAAAATAAACACTGCATAAAACAACTAACAAAAAATGTCCAAATTCTCTGGACTAAAATAGTATATATTGCCATTCTTATCAGAGCATTAATGTAAGTTTTATCACGAGTATTCGTGATTGGATAACGGTCAGCTTATGTGCGAATTGTTAGTATTAAATTATTCTTTTCAATAATAATGGTACCTACACTCAATTGTACCTTTATCACGTCCAGAAGGTCGCAGCATTGTTGCCGAGAGACCAAGAATAAGATTTTGCGAATGGTTGTTGCAAAAAAAATGCTCGAAATATTTATAGTCGACGTTTTAGTCATAAATGAAGCTATTTTTACGTGTAATGGCATAACCAATCTACACTACACGTGCACACACGTTTCGACCCTTGAGAATCCACATCGATATCACTTTCAGCACTGGTTCTTTTTAAACGTTTGTCGATGAACACCTAATTGGTCCGTTCGTAATGCCTAATCGAATGGATGATCTGCAATATTTACGACTTCTCCGTAATGATCTGCCTGTTCTTCTTAAAAATGTGCCCTTTGACATCCAATGGCGGACGTGGTTTTTACACAATGGTGCGTCGCCTTATTATCGTTTAGTAGTCCGAGATTAATTGGACCAAATACAATGGATACGTTGGATCGGACGGGGTGGACCGGTAGCTTGGCCATTGCGGTTCCTGGACCTAAATCTGTTTGACTTCTATTTGTGTGGTTATTTAAAAATTAAAGTGTACCAAACCGAAGTAGACAATATCGATGTAGATTATTACGTGACCTCATCACAACGGCTGTCGATAATCTGCGTCTTTGGCAACAGCAAGAAGGAGGAACATTTCAGCTAGGGCGACAACATTAGACGGGCTCAGGCGTACTTGCAAGTCAATGAACAGCTTTGAACAGAAATAGTTACCTATGTTATTATAACATTTTCATTAATTATCTCTAACAATTTTATCTCGTTCTGTGTTGGACTTTTATTAAAATTTTTTTTAAGAAATCAACTTATATAAAAGTGCATGTTTGGTTTAAATTTTTCGGATAAGTTGCGTTACACCCTGTATAATGTGTGTGAGTTCCTTATCGATTTGACTGCCGCGAGGTCAATTACGCGGGGTCAAAGGTCGTGAAAATAGTATTTTGCAAATATTTTGAAAATGGTGAATCCAAAGGGTACGTGTCGGGAAATTCGCTGAAATCCAAAAAATCGCCTCTTTTAGAAAAATTTACATAGGAAGTAAAATAAAGGAAAACGATTTGGCCCAGCAATTTTCTAAATTTCATCCAGTTTTCAGAAAAAAATGTCCCCTCCATACATCTCGAAGAAGCCGCGAGTTATTAAGCTCGGAAGAGGGATATATTTTAGAACATTGTAAAAATTGCGCAATCACGAAAACTTCAAACGCTATTTCCAAATGAAAAACCGTCGCCGGGGGGCTATTTTCCCAAGAAATCCAAGGTAAAGGGTCCAACTACATCACGAATCGCTTAGTCCCGGTGCGCTTTTTGGTTCAGGAGATGCTAACGATTTTGACGTTTGTCGATCAGAAACCGTCGAACATTTTTTTTTAAATCTCCACGAGACTTCTTTGGAGCTCTATATTTCGTGAGCGAACCCTCCTACAAAAAAAACTGTTGAAATTGTTTTTGTAGCAAATTATTTTAGATACAAATTAGTAGGTACATTATATTATTTTTCGAGAAATTTACGGTTTTCGTGATATTTGCAATATTGTTTTCGCGACGTTTGCCACCGCATAATTGAACACGCGGCGGTCAAATCGATAAGGAACTCTCGTACATTATTAAGAACCCTAATACTAAGATGCATGCAAAAATTCAGCTTGCAGTTACAATTTTTTCCCATGTTGGATGGCGATTTTTCTTAGATCTATAGGGTATACTACTTATTGAATATACTTAGAGAAAAAGTAATTTCTATACAATTTTTTATGAATTTTTTTTTCGATATCTGCCTACACTTCAGTAAAGAAATTTAGAATTCATTTATATTTATTTTAACTGTTAGGCCTTGTGCAATGTAACCAAATTATGACAATTATACAATTGGATATTTAACAAAAAATTCTTACAAGTAAAAGCCATCGAACTCCTAATATAACACAAATAAGATAATAGTTTAATGAATTTTTCACGGGATTGAGATTTGCGATATTCGCCAGTTAGAATTGAAATACTGGATAAAATAAAAAATGTTTCCTTACCAAGCACGAACCTCTCAGCTTACGACTAGTTAAACACAAATCAATACATTATTAACAGCATTTCACCTCTTAAGGTCAGTTATATTTTTCATTAATCTAGTTGGTTTAAAGTTTATTTTGCACTTATAGGTTGTTACATGTAACGAATCTGAGATTGTAGCTGAGAACTTGAACTTCTTGTAGAATAATAAAAATTGTCAACTCGTCATGTAATTAGTATGTTAGATTTACCGAGTAATTAGCCAATTATAAGTATTATATTTTTGCAATAATAATAATAATAATATGTCTATTTAAATTTCAAATAATCTAACAATATAATATATGAATACGAGGAGTGGCGAAGTTCACCATGGGTGCTCTTCCACTTAACCACCCCAAACAAAATAAAATATTTAAGTTATTATTAATTACATATACATTAATATACCAAATAAAATTAAAAAAAAATAGCGATGAAATAAGAAGAAAACAGTATGTTAAAAATTAATTATTTCTATTATCTAAGATCAAGGTCTTGACGTGTTTTCTGAATGAGTTAAAACTAGTTAGAGATTTAAGAGTTGGAGGTAGCTGATTGAATATTTTTGCAGCATTATAACTAAAAGATTTTTCAAATAGAGAGGTACTGTGTCGAGGAACAGTATACTATAAGGATTTGTTTCTTGTTGTACGATTATGCATATTTTTTTTTAATTTGTCGTGTAGATATTTGGGAGTTTTAAACGTGTTAATTTTGTAAACAAGACAAGCTAGATGAACTCTAAAACGCTCATCAAGATTAAGCCATTTAGAGTCGTTGAACCTACCAGAAATATCATCGAATTTTCTAAGATTATAACTATACCTAATGCAGCTGTTTTGTAATCTTCGCAGGCTTACTTTATCTTTACTTAACAACGCTGGCCAGTATACCACGTCACAGTATGCAAGGTAGCTAAGAATTAGCGAATCACATAGCTTTAGTCTAATATCAGTTGAAAGTTTATCTTTGTGAATATACAATACTTTTAGTTTACCATAGGATTTCTGGATGATGTGGCTAACATGATTTTGAAACCTAAGATTGTCATCAAAATATAAGCCCAAGTTTTTACAATTATTAGTGGGTGTTAATACGACTCCATTAAGTTTAATGTTAAAAATTGGGTTACCCAGAAGTTGGTCTCTATTTCTACCGACTACGAATAATTGTGTTTTTAATTCATTGAGAATTAGACCATGAGCTTTAGAAATAAGACAAATCTTGGATAAGTCCACATTAATTTTCTCTACTGCAATAGCAACATCATTTAATGAAAAACTAAAAAAAATTTGAAAATCATCAGCATATTGGTGTAATTCACAGTACTTCAAAAATTTAGAAAAATCTGCAGAGTAAATAGAGAAAAGTAGTGGACCCAGCACACTCCCCTGAGGAACCCCCTTTCTGACATTAACTACATCAGACCTAGCACCATCTATTACGACCCTTTGGCTTCTATTGTCAAGGTAGCTAGCAATAAATTGCACAACTACGTCATTGAGGCCAAAGTATCTCAACTTTGTACACAATACTTTGTGGTCTAACGTATTAAACGCTTTACTGTAATCTAGTAATAAAAGACAAGAATTTTGCTGATTATCAAGAGCTCTATATAACTCATCAGTCACATGCAGTAATGCAGTGGTTGTACTGTGTTTTGTACGAAATCGTGATTGGGTGACCGGTAGTACATTATTATTTTCTAGAAAAGCAGCCATTTGTTCATATACAATTTTCTCTAATATTTTAGAAACAGTGGGAAGAATACTAATAGGGCGAAAGTTAGAGATACTAGAAGGATTGTTGGTCATAGGCACAGGAATGACGTAGGCTTCTTTCCAGATGTTGGGAAATGCCCCACTTAACAAACATTTGTTAATAATAAATGTTAAATGTCTACTCAACTGAGGTATAACTAACGATAACATTTTTAAGTTGATATCATCAGAGCCCTTAGCATTAGTTTTAATAGTGTGAAATATTTCTTCCAATTTTTTTACAGAAATAGGTTCGAAATTAAATTCCTCATTAATACCAGGAAACTTTTTGTTGTCAAACGTGTCAGAAATAAATGTTTCATCTATTTCACCTTTGGGAATTTTATTTACAAAATAATCATTAAACTCATTAGAGTCAGTTAGAACTGAAGTGGACTTTTGACTGTTAGAATTTATATTTAAATATTTTAAAACCTTCCAAAAGTTTTTTGGATCTTCTTTAAATTCATATTGTAAATATGCTCTTTGTTCAGACTTAACAGCCATATTGACTAAGTTTCTCAGCTCTTTATAATATTCCCAGTCTGCATTGCTTTTAGATTTCTTATGATTTAATTTAGCTTTGTCCCTTAATTTCATCATGATTTTAATATTTTCTGTGAGCCAGGGAGCTGGTGATTTTGTAATTCTAATTGTTTTGATTGGCGCATGATTATTGAAAATTTCAGTTATATTAGTATTCCAAAAAGTAACCATTTCATCAATATTATCCAACCGATAAATATGATCAAAGTCAATTAGGTTAAGTTCAGCCTTGAATAAATCATAGTCAAAGCTGGAAAAGTCTCGGTAATTACGAAAAATTAATGGTTGTCTAGGTTTTTTTATATTTAAATTACATACGACCAGATAATGGTCCGATATATCATCAGTTCTAACTACCTCACTGCCAGTTATAATATTTTTATCATTTGAGACAATAACATCAATCAAACTTCTAGAGGTATCGGTAATTCTAGTAGGTTCAGATATCACTTGATATAAACTAAATTTGTTTAAAAAATTATTAAATTGAATGTAGTTGGGAGCATTTGTACTTAACATATCAACATTAAGATCTCCTCCAAACAACACATAATCGTATTGAGGTAAAAAATTCTCTACAACGGTTTCAAGATTGTCAATGCATTCTAACAAATTAGTATTGGGTGGCCTATATAATGT
Organism: Rhagium mordax; assembly: GCA_963680705.1. Lineage (NCBI taxonomy): Eukaryota > Metazoa > Arthropoda > Insecta > Coleoptera > Cerambycidae > Rhagium > Rhagium mordax. Next base: position 105,246,646 of record OY796656.1, on the reverse strand, counting down.
ACCAAGTCTCTTACCTTCAATTTTGAAACTTATCCACAACTGCTCAATTGTACCGGTATTAGGAACATCCAAAATTTTATATTTTATAAAGTTTTTTATATAATATTCGATTTCATACGTTTAGAAAATTAGGTGTTCTCCTAATTTTAGTAATCCTTTGTTAGTAATATAGCAAAGAATACTTTATTTAACTTTTCACACACATATTTAATATGTACATCCCAAAGTAAACGGTCAATATAGTACCTAATAGTTTTCTATCATGTGATGACGCATATCGCCATACCTAGATTAACCTCCCAAACGCCCCTGTGCCGTAAAGTTCATAATCACAGTTTTGCTATCATTTAATATAAGTTTACCACGCTGGGTCCATGTACTAATATCCTCCATTGTCTTATCAACAATTGCTTGGAACTTCTCGATAGTTTTTGCCACCAAGGTAACCGGTATAATATTTCTGTATCCTCTGTATTCGGTTTTACGTCGCATACCTATGAACGTATTTTATAATTAAAATTCAGAACGAGACCAGAGATAGACATAAATATATAGGCATACACCCGACGAGGTTCAAGTAATTACATTCCGACTCTTTTTCTTTTTAATGTTTATGTTTTATGGTGCAACATACAGAGTGTAAATATAAAAATTAAACAACTTATAAAAAATTGCACAGTCTGAAATTTGCCAGATAGCCTCACATTCTTTAAATTTAGATACTACTACCATTTGATAACATAACAATTGCGTGGCAATTATTTTGCTTCTTGCTTCTTACCTTATGTATTGTGTTCTACCAGTGCGAGCTTTAAAGGGAAGGGGAGGGGGGTAACTCGCGAATCAACCAGTTAAGAAAGAATAACGCCACCACAAAACGAGAAATACTAAAAAAATTGGAAAATCGCTGACCCAAACTGCGTAGCTGATAATATATATTCATCTTCTTCATCTACATCTACATCTACACGTATGATGCTGATTCATATTCATCGAATGTTTTCATTGTTTTTGTTTCTGGCTTGGCTACGTCATAGACCATTTTCTTGCTATTTTCTGAGTGAGCAAACTTTATAATTTCTTACAGGCAAATTGCAGTAGATTCTGCTACGGCAGTTAGGTTTATTGCTGTACACTAAAAAAAATAAATAAATAACTTTTATGAAAAAAAAATTCTTAAATCGAGAATGTAACTGTTGTAAAATCATCAATTTTCGCGTTTATTAATGCAATCAATTAATTTAGATAGACTTTTTGGCAGTCTGTATTTACAAATGGTTGATTTTACGCTATTACAAGTAAGGACCTTTTTTGTAGAACGTTCAATTTCCTATGAGAATATGTCACGGACTATGTGCAAGAAAAAATTATTTCTATGAAAAGGTACATATCAAATGCGTCGGGAAATTTGTCCTCATGTTTTGCAAAACCAAACACTAAAATGAGATGAGCGACTTTTAAATCTACGAATTAAAAGCTCATCTTTTTCTCATCTTCCTTTAATATATCTAAAGATTTTCGAAGTGATTTTAAGTCGTGGGCAAAATGTTAGTTAATAATAAGAAGTAAAGGGCGCTGAAGAATATCTCGCCCGGGGCGCCCGGATGACTAAGACTTATTACCTATCTATAATGTGTAATCCTGTGTACAATTTAATGATGTAACTGTTCTCCCTCTATTCAATTAAGCACTGTAGGTGAATTCGAGGCTGAAGCTTATATTTAAAAAATTTACTAAAACAATATTTTATAATTCTGAAAGGAGCCTAATTTTTTATACAAATTTAAATTATTCTAACTTATTCCGCAATTAAAATACTCTTGCAACAGTTTCAAACATGTCTATGATTAGGATGATTTTACTAATATATGTTTATATAAACCTGTTACTAATACAAGATTGAGCAAAGTTTAACGACACTGCATATAAGTGATTTTAAATTAGGGACATCTCTTTAACAGCAATATTTTGATTTTGGTTCACTTTAGTCGAAGATCAGTGTCTGGAAAGCGAATTTTCAGTTGAAGAACCAGTCATTCCAACGGATTGACAGAATATTTGTTTGCGTAGATGATATAGAAATGGGTAGGTATCTACTTTCAATTTTGTTTCTTTACTTCTTCGAGTTGGCCCAACAAACTAAGGAATGTAAACTTTCTTGCACTTCATATTTGATTAATTGAAGAGCACAACCGCACATTCTTTTTATTTGTATACCAGAGAGGTTTTCTTGTCATTCTGGATATTAACAATAGGCTGCGGAACAAAATAAAACTGCAATTCAGAAAAAAAATCTGGTAAAGGTTTTATCGTTTTAATCACGTTTAATGTCCCAATATGACTATTCTAGATTTTCTCCATCCACCTAACTGAACTTAGGCTTCCAGGTTAAGAAATGTGACCTGAATTGGGGTTTTCTTTTTCAGAAATAACCTACCAGATCAACAAAATCATATTAAAAACTTGTAGAACATTAAATTCCACGCAAAATGATATATTTTGTTCTAACTATACCTGTATAGTGTATAAGCTCCTCGCAAAGTTGCAATACTTTTTCAACTTACTGAAGAAAATTCGTTTTTCGTAAAATAACGCTGAAATGGGTTATACAATGATTTGTGTCTATTATTTTACCCTGCTTTCTAAAGGAAGGAACCGGTTCTTTTGTCGGACTACCTGCCTGAGGAGTTGTGAGGGAGAAAGGGAGAGGATAGAGAGCGAATGCGACAGAAATCCACTGTTGATGGAACCACGTGCGTTACAGCATGTCATAATCAAAAACATTACTTGCAACATTAAACAATTAAAAGCATTACCTGCCCTACATGCATTCGCCGTAACATATGCATCAGACCTATGATCTTAACTATGGTTCAAGAGCAGTTCCTCTCCAACGATCGTATTAACAAAAGAAGGCTTATAACTATGATGACTGCGAAACTTAAAAGCAAGGGCTTTCAGTTAAGCAAGCAATGGAGGATGCAGACCACTTAATGGTCCACTGCAATACGAGCTGCGCAAAATCATGAACGTGTTGTACTTGTCGGAGAAGACACAGATTTTCTAATCACGCAATTAGCAGCATTAGCAACACCATCCGCCACACTTTACTTCATGAAACCTGGAAAAGAAAACATCAAACAACCTGTTACCTGTGAACAGTTTTTGATATTCCGAAAAATTGAATTGTCTTCTTTTCCTCCATGCCTTCAGTGGTTGTGACACCATTTCGTATTTTACAGGCAAGGTAAGAAGAAGTTTGTTATGCTAACTGTTCAGAATGAAAAACTTCTGGAGGTCAATAAAGTCTTCACGACCAAAGGCATCCACCCAGAAATTATTGCAGATGCAGGACAAAAATTCTTCGAGCCGTTCTACGGAGGCAGAGCGATGAAACATTGAAAGGTCTAAGTTTCCATCTGTTTGTTAGAGATCTTGTGAAAGCCAACTTCAATCTGGCTTCCCTACCTCCAACACTTGACTTGAGATAGCGTACCACACTGCGGCTAGAGGGTGTACCTACAAGTGCAAATGTGGTAATGTAATGTAATGACATTAATCCCACGGACTGGGATTGGCGAACTACTAAGTATAGCCTGGCTCCTGTTGCCATCAAGAAAGAACCTGCTCCATAGTCAATTTTGGCTGCCATAACCTTCAAATGTTCCAAAGGCTGTAGAGAAGGTTGCCGCTGCAGAAAAACATGGATTAAATGCTCGGCAATTTGTGGAAATTACTCAGACCTTTCGTGCACAAATGCTCCTACTGAAAAGGCTGTAGATACTGGATACAGACAATGATATCAGTGAGCAAATGCTCATGTTGGATAGAAAGAAGGCGCCCCTTAACCGAATATTAAGTGACTGAGAGCGTACCAACGATTCGTACAAAATATGCACGATCAAATCAATTAGATCCAACACGCTGACATGTAAAAGGGGTCAAACAATGTTTTGGCGATTTCCAGCTTTTAGTTGATGGTATACCTAATAATATGGCGGAAGAAACTGAGTGTGTCATATTTTCTAAAAAACCTTTATAAATTATTTACTATTATAGTAAACATTTTTAATAAATCATCCCGGAAATCATGAAGCTATTTTTCAAGAAAAATGATTATGACAATATTGATTTTGTATCTATTAGGAATTATTTTATTAATTTTTAAATAATTCTGCTATTGAATCTTCATAATAATCAACACAGGGTTGTTTTGTAATTTGCGTTATTCTTGTGTCCAGTTTGATGATACTTTCATATTACATTTATTAGTAGAATCAACTTAATTTCTTGATGGGATATCAATATCAATATCAATATCAATCAATATCAATAATTGTCTATTTCCTCGTCTACATAATATATTTTTTTAATTTTGGACAAATATTCCATTCGCTGTTCTTGAAGTCGTATCCAAGTATCCATTCCATAATAACTGTTAAAATCAACTTAGTGCCCATAAAAACTTTTACAAAATTCTACCATGCTTAATTTCAACTATCATGACTTTTTTTAAATTAAATTAAAATTATTTAAATTTGCTCTGTTTGATCACGATCACACATTCTACTGCTCTTTATAAGGCAATATTTTCACGCTCAACAACGGGTGAAATAATATTTTACTGTTAATTTTTCAACATCTGCAGAAAAATCTTATGATTACCATGGTTATTTATTCTAAATTATTTGCCAATATAAATAATAAAATTCTTAAATAATGCGCTAATAAATTAATTAGGTCAACATTTCAATACAGTTAACGATGAAGTTCTATTGACGGCGTTTGAAACACCAGCTGATTTTACAACCAGTGCTATAGCAAGCAGATAAAGACTTTGATATATCTAGGAATAAAGTGTTTTAATACGTTGATTATTTCATGTGTTTCTTTTTAATTTGTAGAGTTGGCGCAATTCCCTAAGAAATCATTAATAAATCAGTCTAACCACAAAGAAGCTCTAAACAAGATTAACTGCATGTGGCAAATAACATTTGTATTTGGGGAAATGTTATAGCGAAAAGTAATTTATGTTTTACGCCTATTAACACTACTAATATACATAACAGAGTTCATGGCAATTTCGTTATTAGCCCGGTAATAAATCGCTTCCATAAATATTATAATAATAAGCTGGGCTTTCATTTACGGCCGCCTCTAGATGTATACCTAAGATTACTCTGTATTTAATTAATCTCATGTGAGTTATAAATTTTGGTTTCCTATTAATTTAGCCAGTTTTACAACATTCTGCACATCATCAACATTACGAAACTTAAGATACCAATTTCTCATAATATATTCGTAACAATTCTATGTAGGAAATGTTCGTACATCAGTAATTTTCTTATATCGCTATCTCGGAAATATTACTTATTAAATGTTGTGCCGTTAATCAATAATATAATATATGAGTTTAATAATGGTAAAACAAATGTACATTTTTACTTAGTGAATGATAAAAAATTGTAAAAGTACGCCATGCAATAATGGTTTTTCTAGAGGTTTACTAAAACAAAAAAGTATTTTATTAATTAGCGATGCCCCATGCAAATTTTGTTGTTACAAGCTTATGAAAAGCACTATCTTATGCAATTAAATAAATATTCAAAATGACATTCAAAATAAATATGATTCTAACTATCCAGGAAATAGACAAAATACCTATTTTATCAGTGAATCAATGTAGGTATTTCTAAATAGAAAGTACTCTAATAATTTGTAATTTTTTATGCTGTATAAAAGAGTATTAAAAAAAGTATTCTGGCATTTTAATGTAGAAAATATGTCACGCTCTCCTGGCGATAGATAATGAATACTACGTCCCGCTGTTGCCCTAACGACGCCAACGCCGTGGTATTTGATTAAAATTTTTATTATGATAATATATTAATTGGCGTTTGTAATGATTATTAGTTGACAATCAATTGATTTCCAACTGTATATTTTGTCAAAGATATATTTTTGTTATTTTTCTTGTAATATAAATGAATAAAAATATATAACATGATAATCACATTTTTAGCTCGGAAGTAAATTAACTAAACTTCATCCGCTGGAGGAAATCGTGCACTTTCCTTCGTAGTTAAACAAATTGCTATAGCTTTACATGGTTGCTTCCAGGAACAAACGTTTAAACCACAATACTAGCTTGTTAGTGCAACATTTAATTGTGTTTATGCACTCAAGTTATCCTAGTCCTAGGTATTAACATATCTAGTTAATGCTTTTAAGTAATTATTTTATATCAAAACCTTTAGTACTTCACGCGTCTGATAGAAATACTATTTGCTTTAGGTATAGAAAGGGGCCGTTAAAGATGTCTCTTCCTTCTACTGATATAAGTGAAAGGCTAAATGTATTTATCCGTAAAGTCGTTGCAAATTCCGGCAGGAGTTTTCTATCACAAAAGACTGACCGGATTAGGAAACAAGGGACATCTTTCACACGGTTCCTCATGAGAGAAAATACAGTCTCTCGAGTAATAATTTGTACGCATTTTGTGAAATCTTCGTCACATCCTTGATCCCGAGGATCCTGTACGATGCGTGACTCGAAAATCTGGACGCTTATTACAGAAGGATAACGGAATATTGGGATAAGAGGGATTATAACAGCAGAGTTCCCTCTTAGGTTAAATTCGTATTTCGACCCCATTTGAAACGATATTATATATTAATTTAGCGGAAGCACGACGTTCTGATTTTATATTTTTTCTTCTTTGTTAAGCTTTTAATTCATAAACGAACAGGGGAACCGAACAAAAATAATACAATAATATATGTGGATGTTTTATATGAAGGAAAGTTAATATTTTGCGTATTTATTTATTTATGACTACAATACCAGACGGGAAAGTCAGATTACAGAGCTTTAAGGTAATAACATGCAAAATGAATTATAAAATTTTATTTAGGTTTTACTTAAAAATTTCCTTGCAGGAAAAAAATTATGAATTTTATACGATGATTAGCCGTTGATTAAATACGTAGTTTTATTTTTCCACACAATATGGAGTCTTCTGGGCATTCATTCTGACTTTCCGTTAGGGAAATGTGCAGTAAACTGACAAATTTAAGAATCATCTAATTCAATAAGTATTGCCAATGTTAAAATTACTATAAATCTTAAGGTTAAGCGTTAATATTTCATAACTAACACTTTTATTATAACAGTATGTCATTTTTCAGGAATCCAAGACTCTTACCAACTGTGTACTTTTAAACTGATGTCGGTATTGTAAAATCATTACAAAATACCCATAAAACTCCAAAACACCACTCGGTAATTGTTAGTTTTACATTAAATGTGTAAAATATACCATTTGAAGGTTTCGAAAAGTTCTAAAATCTCTGGTAAAAAGAAGGAAGAAGGATAGGGAAACGGGGCTTCGTGAGATTTTATTTTTTGACCGATTGGATAAAGTTTGAATATATCAGGGATATCAACAATTTTTATCTTTGCCAAAGATGTCGTAATTAATTACGATTTTCATCACAGAGCACAGAACTTACATAATTGAAGCCCATTTTAGGATTAGTGTGCTAGTTAATGAAATTTTAAAATACAATCAGTGTTTCCATTTGGACGATTTTCAGGAGCACTTCCCAGACTCAGCAGTAATTCCAAAGCGTTGTTTCTAATTTTGTTTCACAAAACTGACTCTGTGACTCATAAAAAAGGTGCTGGTAGGTCAACCGTTCATACAGAAGGAGTTGTTAATAACGTTCGTCAACGTATGGGACAAGACTTACCTGTAAAATTCATAGAACATACACAAGTTAAATTTCCTCCGAGGTCACCTTGTTTGACCATTGTGGACTATTACGTTACCTCTCATTTGAAAAATGTGATTTTCAGATCTGTGTTTAATTTTTAAAAACTAGGAAAAAGAATTGTTGAAAAATAAATGCTCAACCATATAATTCTATTAATGCTGTAAAATGTTTTTTTTTTTCGAAACCGTCAAGAAAGCGTCTACTTTCGCGACTTATTTGCGGAGTGAAAGTAGTATTTTTCAATACGCTAATGTCACTTTTCAATACTCTAATGTCATTTGTACTTTCAAAATAAATAAATCTAAATTATTTTATATTATCAGAATCTTTTATTTAGAAACTACATGGAAAACCAATGATAAACATTATATGTATTTATCTTAGTAGATCAAGTGAAGGCAAACTGTCAGTGTGACGCTTTTTTGTGCATTTAATTTTTACATTTTTAAAACCTTTTAAAAATGCGAAATGCGAAACCACCTGGTTTCGGAAAAAATAGTAGGATACATCAAGCGTCATTAAAGTGTCTATTCTTGACTCGCAGGCTTCGAAAGTACTCGGACGCTAATACTTCCTCGCATTCTTCAACAACCCTCCTCGTCTTGCAAAAAAACACTTTCATGACTTGTAATGTAATATACTATTTGTAGTATGCGTTAAATATGGTGGGGGGCAATTTCAACATTTTCTTTAATTTAAATAATTTGTTAATATAGTTAACTAAGCTCTGATAGATTTCTCACTTTTAAATTTTCTCATAGGTACAGGGTGTTTCCTATAAAACTATACCCCCCCCCCCCCCCTTATTTCGGTCAATTACCACCGATTTTAATTTTTCAAAAACCGGTCTAACACAGAATTTTCCTTAATAAATAGGATTATAGGAAACAACTACTGGACGGGCAAAGGCCCCGACTCCCATTGAATTATACCTATAAATCCAAAATTGGTAGCCAAATTTGTTATTTGTCTTTTCCCCACCAGACACAGACCGGTTTCGAACTCTTTATGTTCTCATCAGTGTGCCACAGGTAGCTGAAAAGACAAATAACAAAGGCAAACCAAACTGGTCTATGGCAGACCCAGCACATAGTAACTGTGAGAGATAAGTACATCCCTCTGGTGGTCAGTTGCTACTACCAGTCGTCCAGTAGTTGTTTCCTATAATCCTATTTATTAAGCATGTTTTAGTCCATCAGGGCTAGAGGTCGCCGCTCTTGGTGCTTGCTTGGCAAGCCGCTATCGGTCACTAGACATCTTCGATGTCTTGACTGGTAGTAGCAACTGACCACCAGAGGGATGTACTTATCTCTCACAGTTACTATGTGCTGGGTCTGCCATAGACCAGTTTGGTTTGCCTTTGTTATTTGTCTTTTCAGTTACCTGTGGCACACTGATGAGAACATAAAGAGTTCGAAACCGGTCTGTGTCTGGTGGGGAAAAGACAAATAACAAATTTGGCTACCAATTTTGGATTTATAGGTATAATTCAATGGGAGTCGGGGCCTTTGCCCGTCCAGTAGTTGTTTCCTATAATCCTATTTATTAAGCATGTTTTAGTCCATCAGGGCTAGAGGTCGCCGCTCTTGGTGCTTGCTTGGCAAGCCGCTATCGGTCACTAGACATCTTCGATGTCTTGACTGGTAGTAGCAACTGACCACCAGAGGGATGTACTTATCTCTCACATTCACAGAATTTTCCGTATATTTTGAATATGCTATTACTTTTTTTTCTACTTCAACCGTATACGAGGGGCAGAAGAAAGTATGGTTTTTTTAAATGGAACAACCTATATATTTTTACATATTTGGATTCACCTCGTCCTTCTGATTACAAATATTTATGACACTTATATATTTGCTATGAAAATGGCGTAAATAATTGAATTTAAACTTGGGGCGTTCGGGGGGTATACATATATACCCCCTTATTTCGATCAATTATTAACGATTCAAAATTTTCAAAACCCACACATAGAATTTTTCGTAGATTTCATAAATGCTATTACTTTTTTCTCCCTTTGACGGTATACGAAGGGTGGAAAAAAGTATGTTTTTTTTATGGAATGCCCTGTATTTTTTTACATATACAGTGTGTCCACGGATGGACGCATGAATAGGTGTAAATGACAAAAAATTTTCGAATTGGACATACTCTTCTGGATTTAGTCCTTGCTTCGTCTAAAACTAAGAAGTGCCAAATATGAGTGAAATCGCTCGTATACGGGGTGTTCTAGCGACATATTTTAAAAAATGCACTAGAATAAACTACCTTTACTTTTGAAGATACAACAAAATTGTATAAAGAAAAGTTGTTCAGAATAAAGATATATGTTGGGTTGCAAAATTTAAGGAAAATCGGGCAACTGTAAAAAATATATATTTTTTATAAAGTTCTTTTTTTCATTACTTTATTAACAATGTATCGGATTTTTGTTCTGTTATGGTTAACTGTATATTTGATTTTTATTTATTTTTTCAAATAAAAATACCAAAATTGAGAAAAAATGACGAGTTCATCAAAACAGGCCAATCTTTTTGAAAATTTGTATTTAGGCATATCTTTTTATTCTGAACAACTTTTCTTAATACAATTTTGTTGTATCTTCAAAAGTAAAGGTAGTTTATTCTAGTGCATTTTTAAAAATATGTCGCTAGAACACCCCGTATACGAGCGATTTCACTCATATTTGGCACTTCTTAGTTTTAGACGAAGCAGAGGCTAAATCTAGAAGAGTAATGTCCAATTCAAAAATTTTTTGTCATTTACACCTATTCATGCGTCCATCCGTGGACACACTGTATAAGTATTATACATATTTATAATCAGAAAGGTAGGGCGGATCTAAACACATATTTTGAAATCAAGTCTAATTATGAAGCTTCGTCAATATAATTTGATTTATCTGAACTTGAATCAGACATTTTTTGGATAGTTAATTTTTACAAAACTTAAATCACAGGCGTGACGTCAACACATTTTGTACAACGAAACATCAAACTGACAAGCGTACCAACTTCACTTCTAATATAATTCATAAAAATAATAACTTCATCGGTTAAAGGTAATGAAATACGATATCTTAACTTTGTCAAAATTAGAAAAATAATTCATTAAACACGCTAGAAAATGGAACTTTGTATAACTTATGTAATTTTGCGAAAAGTCGCTTCCTTATCCCATGAACAACCCACTTATTACACTAAAATAAGGCATTTCCTAACTACTTACACACCTACAGTTATTTGAGTTCATTAAACTAAAAGGCAAAGGAGGCAAATAAAATATATTTTTGGTATTAATAAATTTAAATGTGAGTTGTCTTTTATATTGGTACAAATTTGTGGGAAATAATTTAAAAGTTCCTTATTATATGTACTTACAACACAATTCTCATATAATGTGTCGATCTCCATAAAATAAACAATTGAACAGTAGCTCGTACTGTGTGGTGAGTGACGTCCATTTTCTGGATGTAACCAACATACAGTTCGTCATCATGAATCTGAAACAGAAATGGATCTTTCGGAATTCATTGTCTTATAAAAGGACATTCAAGATAAGTATAAATTAGAAATTAACAATTGTTGAATTCAACAAGGAATATAGACACTGATAAGTAAATACTTTCAACTCATCAAATCCATCTCGTGAAAATAGAGCCTCAAATCAATACAAGACTGCAATAAACCTAAACGAGATATTACTAAATATTATCCTGTATCTATCTACAATACGAAAATTGACGAAATTATTTTGCTTGCATTAGCTATCAATTTTGTATCAAAATTTTAACTCTAATAAAGTTATTATGTTTGTAGAAACAAGCCAAAAAGCTAAAAAACAAATAAAATAGGGACATTTGTATAATACCTTCGTAAGTATAATATTCTATTATGTAAATACACAGAAGGAACTGAATTAATTTCCATAGATAAGATATAATACCTGGGTAGATGTTAACGCAGGAACCCAACCAAAAACCCATAAACAAATTTAACAGATTTAACAAATTTTATGTAAGAATCCCCAGGTGAAAATGAATATTTACAATACCTTGGGTAAGAAGTTCACGGAATCTCTCTAAGTTTAAATATCTTGTTTTAAAGCCGAAAAGTGATATTGGGGTATTACGTGTTCCACCGTGTATGCCACCAATAACCCTATCCCCATCGCTGACAGTGACTGAATCCAAATCTTTCAACAAAGGATAAGGCGGTTTCCATCCACTTGTAAATGGAAACCAGTGCGAATCCCGCGGGGCCCCAACGGACGAAGAGGATTTATCGCTGTGGTCATGTTGACCTGCAGACCAGTGACGTCACCACCGCGGGGGATTGCGCATAACGAGCTAGTGGCTAGCGGGATCCCGCTGCGCCCCGAGATTTCAGGTGCAATGCGATTTCCAACAAGGCTTCACATTTACAATCTTGTCGACGTGCTTATTACAAGCAAGTCCTGTCTCATCATGAGCATGACCTCCTGCGTTGATGCCAGGCATTCTGTGGTCCTAGTGGATATGTGGTGGCAAGTCTAGATGATCGCTCGACCGAGATGGATGGTTAGTTGGGGAACTGTGTGAAATATTACGTTGATTAAGTTAATTTTGATATATTATTATCCTTCGCTGGTTATATAGAGTTATATCGTTATATATTTTATTTTTTATTAAATTATTAGACTAAAGTGTATATCCGTTTTCTCCGCCCGCACAAGGCATCTTCAGTAATAAAAGGAGTCGTATTGCTTCTGATGTTTCATTATTTCAATAATAATACAATTTGTTAAAATTATAATTATATTATACACATATTTTGTATTATTAAACATCATAAATGAATATTCATTGAACTTAATTCTGAGAATCACGCCAAATTCTAAAAAATAAATAGAAATAAGAAAATTGCCAAAATATGTCAAGATAAAAGTGTAGTATCAAAGGCAAACCTCAACAGTTTGCCCCAGAAAACCACTGTATATAGTTCTAAATGAATATAAATACAATATTGTTATCTAAAATTCGTATCAGTGGTTTTCTAGTATTTTACACTAGAAAATATAATAACAAAATGTACTACATAATGATCTGAAGGCAAGGTGCAGATATAATATATAGATATATATATATATTTATATGATATGTAAAACACAATTATAAAGCAATAACTTATCTTAACAGAACGTTTCGAACCAACGTCTAGGTCCTTTTTCAACTGTGATTATAAAAAATGATTTGTCAAAAAAGATCACTTTGACACTTGACACTGATTAGTAATTAATGCATAGATCACTAGATAAAGAATTTTAATTTATTTTGATATTTCCGTCACGTACTTCTTTTTGGAGAATCGGTAGCCAGACTTCGTCTAGTAACACTGAACTAGTAGAGACGCAGTCGGTACTGTTTAGTTGAATACAGGCACTCTCTTTAAGTTTTCGTTTATTACAATGTGTCTCCGTTTCAATTATTTTTGCCTGTGTCCAACTAAATCTGTGGCCATTACTCCAAGCATGTTGTGCCTATTATATAATATACATTTTGTTATTATATTTTCTAGTGTAAAATACTAGAAAACCACTGACATGAATTTTAGATAACAATATTGTATTTATATTCATTTAGAACTATATACAGTGGTTTTCTGGGGCAAGCTGTTGAGGTTTGCCTTTGATACTACACTTTTATCTTGACATATTTTGGCAATTTTCTTATTTCTATTTATTTTTTAGAATTTGGCGTGATTCCCAGAATTAAGTTCAATGAATATTAACTATCCGCCACAAATAAACTACAAACAATATCATAAATGAATATTGTGTGAATTTTTAACTGTTTGTCGACGCGCGACGTTTCGAAAAAATTTAATTTTATCTACGTGTTTAATATGTATTGAATTTTATCAATTTAATGTTTTTATCTAGTATTTTTAATATACCTACTGACAAAACATTATTTCAAATTGTTGAAGATGATATAAATTATTTCGAAACGTCGATTTTATTAAAAAATAGTTTGTTGTTTGATTATTAGCATACATAAACCATTGAAATTTTAAGAATTAAATTAAATTAATGTTAATATCAAGTTAATTTTGGCGTTCTTAACACCTTGAAAAGGATCGCAGAAGTATTTTTCGATTAACATGTTACGTTTAATTAATTCGTGGTATGAAACTTTAACTGTGGTTTTAATAACGCACAAAACGGATACGTTACATTTATGCATTTATGTTTTTAAATTACGTAAATTCCACATACCATCAATATAAAATAGGCCGATGAAAAATGTGGGCAACATTTAAATTACATGCAGAATATACATAAATATGACATTACTCTTCAAGTTCAAATAACGTCGACGACCAAGTTACATTTTTTTTACAAAAATTTTGTGCTAATATAATTGCACTTAGGAACTGTTCTAAAAATATGATCGTAAGACTATAGAAAAAATAGTATATTATGTTACAAGGAGTAGAAGGCGACCATTATTGTTGAGCCCAGAAGTTTGCTCAGCCGAGGCGCAAGCCGAGGCAGCAAACTGGGCGAAACACATAATGAGCCTTCTACTCCGAGTGACATATACTATTTTTTCTTCAAGCGTTAAAATCAAAAATATCAAAACTTTAATTTTGAAAAATGATATCAGGTCAAATGCATTCAAGCTTAGTGAAAAAAAATTTATGCAATACTAACCATTTTATTAATCAATGAAACATGACATAGGTGAATTTGCAATTTCAAGTATTTCAGATGGTACGCACTGCATTTTTTCAGACTTTTTCGCTTTTAATATTAAAAAACGGCTCGATGCGCAATGTCAACTTTTAAAATGACAGTTTATGACAAGTCATAACTTAGATTTCTAATTCGTTGCCATGGATACAGTATCTCATTTTTGTACTAGGAAAAAAATGGGAAATATTTGTACTAATACAATAATAGGCTCCTTCTACAGGACGTGTTGCAATATGTAATGTAAGTATTGTTATACGCTTGAAGAAAAATATAAATACACCACATGTAATTACGACCCCCTTTATCCCAGAAGGCTCTCGAAGAACCTTAGGATTGTTATTCCATTTAGTCAATTTGTCAGAAATGCCTATATAAAAGGGACTATACAATAGTCATTCATTAAACAGAGTTAACAAAAATATTTAATCTAAAAATTGTCATAAAATTAGTCACAAATTATATGAACTTCGCTCAGAATTATTAAGCTATTTAATAATTTGGTAAACATTTAAATCACAACATTTATAATTTAATTTAAATTTAAATTAAATAGTTAAATTATGCCTAATATTGTATGAATGGATGCCGATGATGGTTTCAAATTTATCAAATGGCACGTAAATAAGCCAAAAATGAAGGATATCTAAATACCCAAAACAAACTTTAAATAAATGTGATATATTAAGAACTCACAAAAACAAATATTTGAGGAAATGAGGGTAATAAAAAGAAATTAATAGGAGCATTTCGGCGGAACAAATGATCCAACCTTATTCAAACACACCGAACGGCCGTATTTTCTCAGGGGATTTTAGTTCTGACAGTTAGCATAAAGGAAATCTAAGTTCCCAGACTCAATTGAACTTTTAGTTATGCTTGAAAAATTCAAGTGATTTAATGTCACAATTTACCGTTCAGCAACAGCAAAACAAAATGTAAGAAATGGTTACAAAATTCAATTTCAACTTCAAATCTCTGAATTGTGTTTCACAGATATAAATCTATTTTTACTTAGACAACTAATTTAAAAAGCTATTTTTGGGATGATGTATATGATACTGTCAACTTTCATAATTTCCCGAACTACTCTAGTAAATGAAACATAAAACTAGCGATGAACGTTATACCTTTATACTCTTATACCATTGGCAGACAATCGATTATTGCATTTTTATATAATTGTTTCACATTCTATGATTCTTTTCGCATTTAAATTAATTCTTTATTCTAATTATCACCCGATAATACCCACTTGATTGGCGAAATGTACGTTATTACACTGTGTATTATTGTTTAATTTCAGAAATTACTTCTGCATTAGTTTCATCCATCAAAGGTGACAAAGTCTCTTTAGAATAAAGATGTTTCTTAAACTTTTTATTCACTTATCGATTTCTTTCACAAGCTAAGTTGTATAGATTTCTCCTGTATCTAACATTTATATACCGTCTAAATTTCAATATGACCGGTCTCTCCGTTCTGGAGTTGACGTGTTTACAAGAACAGTGGTTGCATATCAAAATCAACTATTACGAATTATTATTCGCTCGATTTAATTTTCGAATTCTCAGTTTTAACTAAAGGAATACCATTTTTCCTTGGTGCTTGGTAGAACATATTAGCAAGCAAAATGATGATGAACACAATTCCGCATTCGATCGATACCACAGATACTTCTTACAATCATCTCATAGGTGCATCAGAGAACATTAGAAACGTAGCTATTTTTGGATTCATAAAGCGTTTTAAGGGCAGAAAATGACCTCGGAATATCAACATCATGTGAAGCAATATTTTTCACTCACATTATCTTTGATTCCAACTATCCGTGACTTTTGTGCCTAATGTGCATAATATTTTTCTATAATTTAACCCAAGCTAATCTCACAAGGCCTATCCTTAATCGTAGCTACTTTTCCGTTTCATGTAATGTATTTTTGTAAAAAATACATGAAATGAGAAACTAAAAATTTTGGGTTTATGGGTTTTGTGTTCTAGGTTATGGCTGTTCTATATCTATTTGAGTTTTGGTTTATCGTTTCTGGATTTATCGGTTTTGAGTTTGTAGGTTTGATAGTTATGAATCTTGGTCTTGGGTTAATATAGATTTTTAGGTTTTTGGGGTTTGGCTCATTGGATGGCGACTTTTGGATTCATGTATTTATTGATTTTGGATATATCACTTTTGAGTTGATCGGTTTTTAAGTTTATAAAATGCCTGTTTAACTGTGGTTTAATTGATGGTAAAAGACCTTAAGTTTTAAAAAAAAATTAAGAACGCATAATACCTCTAATTGTTTTTAAATTAATCTAGTTTTTATTAGAACTTTATTTATGTCCTTTCCTAATGAATAAAGCATAATTTTGGAATATTTATAAATTAATTTTACAACTACTAGAAAAAGGTCTCTGAAGGAAAGGATGTACCAGAATAATAGACCGAAACACAACTGAGGATCTGTAAAACGGCACTATAGAATCCAGAAACATAAACTAAAAGAATAATCAAACATGCATCTAGTATTTATGTCTATTAGATACTTCAGTGCTTATTAATCAGTAACCTAATCCTAAATCCTAAACCTCTAATCCAACAACTATTGTAAAGATTTTTTAATTATAAAAAGCTTAAAAAAATTTAAAAATCTTAAAATTCGTATTTTTAATATTTCAATGAGATAATTAACTGAAATGAAATAATATAAAAATAAAATAGTAAAATGAATTTTACTATTTACCTATGTCAAAAAGCGAGTCTATATCCCCTAATGTCTTAAAAAATCATGAAAATTCTAGTCCAGTGCAATTAGACATTATAAATGAAAAATGACGGAACCCAGGTATAATGAAT
The DNA here is from genome assembly GCA_963680705.1 of Rhagium mordax. Classification (NCBI taxonomy): domain Eukaryota; kingdom Metazoa; phylum Arthropoda; class Insecta; order Coleoptera; family Cerambycidae; genus Rhagium; species Rhagium mordax. The sequence continues at coordinate 105,229,279 of OY796656.1, read as the reverse complement.
GAATTTGAATGCTTTTTTTTTAATTTCTAATGTCATGAACTAAAAAGTTTACCCATTGAAAATTACCGCTATTTCGAAAATCCGTAAATTAAAAAAAAATAAAATTTTTAGAAAAATATCGATGAAAAATACAATTATAGGAATTTTTAAATATTTATTTTAAGAAAATAATGAATGTTATAGTTTTAGAGGTTGTTTATAAAAAATTTGTAAAAAAATTAAACTTCTTAAAATTAATTTGAAGATGGTAGAAGCCCCAAAAATTAAATTGGTTTTATTTTTGATGAACCACTAAAAGCTGCCGAAGCTTCGTACAATTGTGCTTCTTAATATGAACTCCAAAATTCCAGAAAGTTCCAAATATCTATTTTTTTTTTTTAGCCAAATTTGAAATGGTATTTGAAGAAGAGATTAAAATGATCGAGATCGTACTGTAGACATTATTGCATGAGCTATTGAGCTGCATTTTTAGCGTCATAAAAAATTTCATACTCAGGTTTACTTTTTTTATCAGACAATAACTTCTGAAAGAATAAATAAAAGTGATGGAGGAATAGATGAATTAATTACTTCGAACATTTTGGATACTGATCATTGCGCACAACTGTTCGAATATGGCGTCTGATAATTTCATCAGCAGCTTTTTAAAATTCTCTCTGATTATACCATACGTTTGAGAGGATTTCACGGTGTTTTTTTCTGAAACAAATTATCATATTTGCGCAAAATTTACTTGAGATAACAATCTTTGTATTTCGATATTAATCTTGCTTTAATGGTTTTTTCATCTGGAATGTATTCCGATGTTAGGTTAACTCCTGTATAGAAAACTGGCAGTCTTAATTCTCATATATGTACAGGGTGTCCCAAACTCGACGCCTCAGCCCTTTAACTCGAAGGGAGGGGGCAATTGAAAAAATACGATATACAGGGTGTTCATTAAGTATGTACAATAAATTTAACAGAAGATTATTTGAGTGATTTTAAGACAGAAAGTTCATATAAACATGGGTCCGAAAATGCTTCGTTTTCAAGATACAGGGTGTTAAACTGTTTTAAAAAATTTGGTTTTTCGTAAATATCTTAAATATCCGTTACCCAAATTTGTTGTAATTTGGCAATGTAATTTGTAGTGTTAAGGAGCTAATTACGCACTAACTTGATAAAATTTATTAAGTCCAGTGGTGTCCCGAGCGGCACCTTAACGAATATTTTTGACAAAAAAATGTACGCCACTGACTATTTTGTGATATTTATATTTTTTTTTTGGGTTAAGCAACTGAAAATACAACGTTTATGTCTCTTGCATTTTTTTCGGATCTTGCTTAGTTTTCGAGACAGAAAATTAAATTCAATTAATTGCATATCCCTGGACCACACAAGAAACATGGGGAAACGTAGGAAATAATCAAGGGTTGCATTGGAAAACGATTGCAGCATTTGGCAAACAATAAAACAGCTGTTGTCAATTTATTAAGCTATTAAATTGTAATTTTTGTAAAAAGTATTTTTGGTGAAATTTTTTTAAAAAGTTTAACACCATGTATCTTGGAAACGAAGCATTTTTGGACCCATGTTTATATGAACTTTCTGTCTTAAAATCACTCGAATAATCGTCTGTTAAATTTATTGTACATACTTAATGAACACCCTGTATGGATTTCTTAGACATTAACCCAAGTTACAATTTGCCATGAAACTGGTGACCATAACCTAACGACGGTCGGCGTCGCGACGCCTTGAATATATTTTTGTCCACAAGCACCCTTTTTGAATGCGGCACTGGAAAGCTTATTTTATTCTGAGTCAAAAATCTAAATACAATTTTTTTATATTTTGAAACGTTTTGAAGATATACCAGATTTTATAATAAATTTAAAATATTGTATATTTCAAAAAAATTACTGTATTTGCATAAAAGGTTCGTATTTAGTATATAAACAGAAATAAATAGTGTGACGTCCTAGATCGCCAGATCTTACGCCTATGAATTTTTATTACTGAAAAATGAAGTGTGTAAGGCCATAATGATATAGAACATTTGAAAAGGAAAATAATAAATACATGTAAAAACCTTAATAATGAAACATTATTTAGAATGACAACACAGCACGTATATTGGAAGAGATTAAAATTATGCTTTGATCAAAATGGGGGATATTTGAGCATATATATATTTTGTAAATGTTAGTTAGGTAGCTTTCTGTTATTATGTATTATATATTAATATATGCTTATAATTTAAGAAGCCATATTATTATATTAATTATATATATATTGATAATAAATAAAAATAATTCTAAACTGCTTATTCTATAATAAATATATTCTAACATAAGTATTTGTGTTTATATACTCGTAATACGAACCTTTTACGCAAATACAGTAATTTTTTTGAAATATACAATAATTTAAATTTATTATAAAATCTGGTATATCTTCAAAACGGTTCAAAATATAAAAAATTGTATTTAGATTTTTTACTCGGAATAAAATAAGCTTTCCAGTGCCGTACTAAAAGAAGGGTGCCTGTGGACAAAAACATATTCAAGACGTCGCGACGCCGACCGTCGTTAGGTTATGGTCACCAGTTTCATGGCAAATTGTAGCTTGGGTTAATGTCTAAGAAACCCATATATCGTTTTTTTTCAATTGTCCCCCCATTCGAGTTAAAGGACTGAGGCATCGAGTTTGGGACACCCTGTACTGACATATTTGCTTCATTGCTGTATCCATTAATAATACTTGTGGGTAAATTTTTTTTCTTCCTCAGGAACCTTAGCAACTAAATTTCTCAATGAGTTGTAGCAATCATCATAATATTTCAATGCTACCTAATCCATCACACCGGATATTCTCTTGTGAATTATCGGTAATGGTCATCTCTATCTTCTTTTATAAGCTCCAAAATTGTTGATTTATTTTCTGTGTTGTTAACTAAATATGTTTGTCTTCTTAGATTTTTCTGTTTGTTTTTTTCCTTTCCACAAATAAAACAAATTGTTTTCTCATCTCATGTTCTCCACCATCCCTGCTTCCCCACCCTACTCCCTTTTCTATACTTGTAACGCCTACTTTCGGACGTTTACTGTCTCTTTCTATACATTATAAGAAATTAAATAATTTTCGAGAGAAAACATTAATATAGCTGTAAAAGGAATATACTATACTAGAAGCAACGTGTTCTTCATGGGAGTATCCTTAAAAAACTTTACTTTATTTTTTAGTAGAAGAAATTTAAAAAAACCCGGAAACATTCAAACCCATTCATTATAGCTAGGTTCCGAGGTATATACTTAATTGCACTGGATTTTACAGAGCTAATTAGCAAAAAAACATAAATAGTAAAATTCACTTTATTATTTTATTTTTATATTAAATAATTAACTCTTTTAATTTATTTGGATATCTCTCAAATGATTTATTTCCAATTAGGTAATAACTTCCAAATTTTTGCCATCATCATAACATCGGCATCAAAGAATGCGTTTTTAATTAAAATCTGCATTCTTCAGGTTTCCTCTTGTACAACTTCTGCGTTATAGATATGGGGAGTAATACATGTTTAGAATTTTACATAGAATTCGATATTGCAAAAAAAAAATTTTGGGGGTTGCCATTTGAAAAATCATTGCTGATCATAGCCCAGCTTCTTTGGGACACTAGTGGAACAAAAAATATTTTTAAAATAGGCCCAATATAAAATCAAAATCGACCTGTCCGAGCGACTTCCCAAAACTTCGGCGTTTTGAAGATAATGAATTTATTTTGTTCTTACTACTCGACCTCACTGTATATACAGTTACATTGTTACCAACTCAGTAATATTTCAGATAGTTTTAGTTGAACGAAAATATTCACGTAAAATAATTAGAATTCTATATTGTATTTATTTAATATTTTTAAACTTTATTCGATTGCTCTTCTAAGTAGATTAAAATAATTATTAACTGATTAACATTTAATATACCTGCATTAACGTACAAAGAAAAAATAACGAATTATTGTAGTCATTGTATAAGAGTAAATTAAAGTCTGTACTACGGACTGCATTTGAAATTGTGATTACTACAAAAGACTGCTGATGCTGATATCAACTTTTTTGCTTCTATTTCAATCTAGGTGAAATCGAATACAGCAATACCGATCATAAGTTTAGACCGAGGACATTTTTTATTTTTTCATTGATTTGATAGATGTCTGCTCTCGACTTAAATGAGGATTTCAATTTAATCCGAATTTATCTGAAACTGTACTATTGAATTGAGGAGTACCGCATCTGATTTTAACAATGAATCAAAAACTCTGGAAAGTTTACTTCTTTTAATCTTGATAGTGGACTCAATTCGAATAAACAGACTTGTATCTGGATTTAGTTCGATAAGTTCTGGTCTTATTGCTTGAGGACGATTGCTGTAAAACTGTATAAAAATTCACCTATAATAAAATTAAATATATACAGTTCAGCTTTAGTAAAGTATAATATGAATAATCAATTATTATAGTTTAACTGTACCTAAATTACCAAACGGAGTGGTGCAAATGTGTCATGTGTTTAAATATTCGGCTATAATGGGAAGAAATTGTTCCAATCCGAAGTGAAACTAATCAAAGTAGATAAGAATATCAAAACTAGTAGACAATTAAAATTTTACGTGAGTAACAACCTCGAATTAAGTTTATCTCTGTATATTTTTGTTATTTTCATCGAGATGCGATATGACCCTTCTCTTGGGCTCACTAAGCCCATCATTTTTCTTATTGGGTGTTTTGGTAAAGGTACCAAATATTTTAATCATGGCATATTTTAAATAGAACCCCAGTCTCGGCCCCAGTCGTGACAATAAAAAAAAGTAGGCGTGTCATGCGAAAAACAATGTCCAAGTAACAATTTACCAGAAGTTCTCAAATAAATTTTGTTTCCAAGGAAAGTTCCCTTTGAAACACAAACTAACGCACTTTACACTGCAACCAGAATTACATTCAGAACAAATTCCTAGTATCTCTGTAGGATGATCGCAGATTAGTTTCAATTAAGAAAAGTGTTCATTATGTTATCTATTGCGATGACAAAATCGAGCGATTGATGATAATGCGTTGAAATAATACAATGTACTTCATAGAGGCAATGTGAATCTAGTCTATACTCAAAGGGATTTTAGAAAGTAAAATAAGTCCTAAATAATTTATCTCGATGCTCTTTACAATAACCAGTGGTACTATTTTGATGAGGCCATATTGTTTAACTTATTTATATCGAAAAATCCTATCTAAGCGGGGGTTATGCAATGGGTTATTTGTCATTGTAACTGGCAGTATTTCAAATGCATCTTTTTCGATTTACTTATTTCTCTAGACATTGAGCAATACTGACTTAAATCGGAGATTGCCTTCACTCCATTTCTTCAGTAGTTCAAATATAGACGAATTTATAGAAATATATCCACCTCTGAAAAAATTCAGTAAAATATTCTGTCGTATCCATATACATCAACAAAATTCATCAAGTCGTTTATATTATTAACTCTTCCCTTATATAAATACTGCAGAGTCTAAATTAATATTTGTAGAAATTCTAAGTTGCCTAGTCATTTCTTTTCGTAAGAGACACTTTTTTTTAAATATACTTCCGCGAATACCCTATGAAAGAAAGGTCTTTTACAAAATAAATGGATCTTTATCAAATGAACGTATACGTGTATGTATGGCATTTTTCACTCTGGATGGCGTCGCGCTTCTTTATGTGTCTCATTGAAGCTTAGGGAACATAACAGCTGTCAACAACAGAACACGGTTTCTTAACTTTTTTTCGTAGTACAACGTGTCCGACTGCAGACATTTTTATAGACCACATTAACCATTTAATTTCAACGTTACAAAAAGTATTGTGGGTCATTTTAGTTTAAAATGTAGTGTGATTATTGAAACAAAATATTATTTATTAGTCTTTCTTAGATAAAGTTTCTGGTGATAAAAATAAAAATTTGGTAATAAATATTAGTATTCTAGTATTTTCCTGCTTTTAAGAGTCGCGTGCATATTATCAATTAGTATTAGAAACACAGTACTTAAAATAAAATCAATTGCAACAAGGTACCTATTATAGCAGTTATTTTTAAGTACAGAAAAGACCTATATAGGGCAAGAGCCCACCAAATCTATTTAAAGTTTTCACTACTAAGGTTCGGTTTTACAATCGCAGGTTAGCTTTATAATTTGTTGACCATTATTTGCAATTATTACTAGAGAAATACCAGTTTTGTATTTCTTGGGTATTGTAACGAAGTGATTTTTCCGTTAAGTATTTTCTGTTGCTAAAAATATTTCCGTCACTTGGGTAGGTACACGCCCTGTAGCCTCTGTTTAAGCCTGATTTATTTAAGTTTAATTTGAGTGGTAAAAGCCGCTGGTAAACAAGAAATAAATTAAATAATGTTTAAATAAGTGACCAATCCGCTAGTAAAATCATTCATTACTGAAAAGTGTTTAAACTTTAATCTTTTTGCAATATAAACTGGTGCACAATTGAAGTGGATATTAGAAAAATATGGACCAAATTTGAATGTCTATATTTTTGGAACTGGTTGGTTAATCTTGATACGATTTTTTGTGACCATTAGCAAAATTCATTGACTGTCAACTGTCTCAAATAGATTTTTAAATTGTGGTTGTTTCTTTTATCCACAGGGTGATTAACCAGACCCTTACATTTTCGTTAAATTTCATCGTTCTCCCAATTTCCTAAAAAAATTTTGGGATTTTTTTTAACACATTAATTATGATTTACAGGCAATTCTGAAAGACCAATTTGAAATTATTTTTGATAGCTCTGTTATTTTCAGAGATACCATTTGTTATAGGAAAAATTGCGATTTTTTTACATTTTAGTTTACAGTATTTTAATACGATAGTCAATTACAATTGTTTCTTCGATATTCAACGCTCCCAGGCCCCCCTTTTCGAATGCAAGGCGAGCAAATTAATTTGGGTATAAGGAAATGAACCAACATAAAAATAAATAATTTAAACTTTTTGGTATTTTTACAAATTGGCGTTTCTTATATTCGACACTACCAAAAATCTGAAAATGAGCTTTTATCAATTTTGATAGAAAATTTTGGAATCTTGGACAATACTGCCGAAACGGTTTCAGAATTTTTGCGTCATCCCTATTATTAAAAGAGATACATTTTTTGGTAAATAAAAACGTATAATTTGCAATTGAGAAAACCTTGATTTACAAATTTGTTCGGATCTATGGCAGTCTGAGGTGATATATCGATATGAATAAGATGGGTCACTCTTTTTGGTCCATTGACGTACTGGAAACATTTTCTAAGGGGTCAAAAATGTGTTTTATTTCTAAATTTTTGCGGTGACACCACAGGTACTCGTAGGTGATATTCCTTAACTCTTGATATACCCCTAATATTTTCAGCCCACTCCTACTCATAGGCGTAGTGGGAAAAGTAAAAAAAAACAAATTTTTGAATTTGATTGTGATCAAGACGCCACCAAATGACCCTTTCAAAATTCGCCCATGGGATTTATGGAGGTTTATCCGTGTTTCATTTTTGTAGAAAAACATCTTTGCAGTTTTCATAATTCCAGTTTCCGTGGTCGCGAGTCTATTGTAGACTATGAAATGGGACATGGTGACCGACGGTTTGTTCTGCTCTAAACATATTTATTAATTGATATTTATAAATACACTGCTTTTAATTTATGATCTCTAATTCATTTTATTAAATTCTTTTTAAAAATCTAGCCGTCACTGGAAACAATTTCTTGTCATTTAATAAAATTCAATTTGACAGTGTTTTGAGTTTTGCGTGAAAATATCAATTAGAAATGTCTCGTCTCACTTTAAAAGAACTTAATAATTGCATTCGATTGTTAAATACGGGAATGACCCAAAAAGAGGTGGCAGATATATACGGTGTTTCCCAGAGTGTCATTTCTAGAGCACACAAACGATTTTCTGACTCTGGTATTGTTAACTTTCGGCATGGTGGCGGTCGTGTTAAAAAAATAGGCGTGAGGGAAAACCGATTGTTAATGAGAAATGTTCGTCGAAGTAGGACACAACATGCTCGAAAACTTAATGAGGATTTAAGAGCTGCCACTGGTATCGTCGTCTCGAATATGACGATTAAAAGAACTCTTTATGAGCATAACCTAAGGTATGTACAACAATGATGGTTAGCGTATATTTATTTACTTATAATTCCTTTCTGTAATGGAAAGTAAACATCAACTAATATTTTTAGAGCAAGACGTAGGGCACCATGTCCCAGGCTTCTCCCTCGTCATAGAACTATGCGTCTGCAATGGGCTCAACACCATGCACATTGGAATTATGAAAACTGGAGAAGATGTTTGTTTACAGATGAAACACGTGTAAACCTGTATAAATCTGATGGGCGAATTTTGGTGTGGCGAGGACAGGGCGAACGATATTTTGAGGAAAATATGGCTGCACAAGAGGCATTTGGTGGTGGCGGAGTTACGGTGTGGGGTGGAGTGATTGTTGATCAAAAAACAGATTTGTTCATCAGTCACCAGTCTATAAATGGTGAAATTTATAGGGATAGGTGTATCAGACCGTTAGTCGCACCCCTCGCTAGAAACTTTGGTGATAACTTTATTCTCGTAGATGACAATGCTAGACCCCATAGGGCAAGAATAGTAAATGATGCCATAGAACAACTTCAAATTATGAGAATGGAGTGGCCATCAAAGTCACCGGATTTAAATCCCATTGAGCACGTATGGTCTCGTTTAAAATTAAAGATTCGCTCTAGGAATAATCCAGTGCAGACATTGGAACAACTTGTCGTAGCTATTCGGGAAGAGTGGGAGGCCATACCTCAAAATTTTATAAACAGCCTTATTGAAAGTATGCCTAGGAGATGTCTCGCGGTTATAACTGCCAGAGGAGGACCTACGAGATATTAGTAAATACATAAACTCCTGGACAAAATTAACGCACCACCATAAATTTGCAACAAATTTGATGCTACTTTTTTTTTGAACCTATGGTCCGATTTGAATGATATTTCTAACATTTCAGGTCCATTCCTTGATAATGTCATTGTCCTCATTATTTTTGATAAAAAGTTCATTTTACTTTTATACCGGGTGTAATAAAAATGTTGTGTTTTTTTATCCGAAAATTTGTATCACCCTGTGGCGTATACTAGCAATCCTAACATATCGCAGTTGAAATTAAACTGTAGCCTCATCTTTCCTTAGCATTTTCATTTTTGTTTCACTTCATTATCTCTGTTATTAGAGGAGATACACCCTTCTATAACTCAACATGTTTTTATAAACTTTATTTTTGTATACGTTCATTTTTATAAATTAATGTAATCAATGTAATGACTGTAATGTTTATGTTTATCGATAAATGAAAACAAAATTAACGAATCACTTTTTAATTAAACTTACTTTAATCACAATATTAAAATTAAGAATAAAGTCAAAATTACATGAATGAAGCGAATGAAACAGGAAAACAGAAAAAAAAAGAAAACAATAGAAATGATGGTGATGGACAATGTGATGTTAATATCGTGTAGGCCCTCATCCAACAAAGTTAATGCTCTTACTGCCTCCTCCGCCGATACTCGTAACTGACAAATACGATAACAAAAAAACTTGGTATGCAAAACGAACTGGTCTTAATAAGCAATTTGTGAACAGATTTTAATCAGCAAGACTGACTCTATTTGACAATTCCAAACTAAAATATTTGTTAACAAAATTTTATTGAAATGTCAAAGGAGATCCATAGCCTACTTGCAAAACATTTATAAAAATGAACGTATACGTATACGTATATTTATAAAAGGGTGTATCTCCTCTAATAACAGAGATAATGAAGTGAAACAGAAATGAAAATGTTAAGGAAAGATGAGGCTACAGTTTAATTTCAACTGCGATATGTTAGGATTGCTAGTATACGCCACAGGGTGATACAAATTTTCGGATAAAAAAACACAACATTTTTATTACACCCGGTATAAAAGTAAAATGAACTTTTTATCAAAAATAATGAGGACAATGACATTATCAAGGAATGGACCTGAAATGTTAGAAATATCATTCAAATCGGACCATAGGTTCAGAAAAAAAGTAGCATCAAATTTGTTTCAAATTTATGGTGGTGCGTTAATTTTGTCCAGGAGTTTATGTTCTAACAAATTTCAATTTATTCATCAAACTGAATAAACTGGAATATGTGAAAAAACTTCAATCATTCATTTACCTCCTAATAAAATGTAGTCATATAGGGTTACCAATAAGTTTTTTTTGCTTTAAAAATTAATATTTGTGTAATTATTGTTGGAATACAACAACACGGCAAAACCAAGTCTTTATTGTAATTTTATGTAAGATATTATGTAATCAATGAAACAATTATTGTTTGTATTTTGTGTTTTACTTTTAACTCGAAACACTGATCTCAAAACACTGTCAAATTGAATTTTATTAAATGACAAGAAATTGTTTCCAGTGACGGCTAGATTTTTAAAAAGAATTTAATAAAATGAATTAGAGATCATAAATTAAAAGCAGTGTATTTATAAATATCAATTAATAAATATGTTTGGAGCAGAACAAACCGTCGGTCACCATGTCCCATTTCATAGTCTACAATAGACTCGCGACCACGGAAACTGGAATTATGAAAACTGCAAAGATGTTTTTCTACAAAAATGAAACACGGATAAACCTCCATAAATCCCATGGGCGAATTTTGAAAGGGTCATTTGGTGGCGTCTTGATCACAATCAAATTCAAAAATTTGTTTTTTTTTACTTTTCCCACTACGCCTATGAGTAGGAGGGGGCTGAAAATATTAGGGGTATATCAAGAGTTAAGGAATATCACCTACGAGTACCTGTGGTGTCACCGCAAAAATTTAGAAATAAAACACATTTTTGACCCCTTAGAAAATGTTTCCAGTACGTCAATGGACCAAAAAGAGTGACCCGTCTTATTCATATCGATATATCACCTCAGACTGCCATAGATCCGAACAAATTTGTAAATCAAGGTTTTCTCAATTGCAAATTATACGTTTTTATTTACCAAAAAATGTATCTCTTTTAATAATAGGGATGACGCAAAAATTCTGAAACCGTTTCGGCAGTATTGTCCAAGATTCCAAAATTTTCTATCAAAATTGATAAAAGCTCATTTTCAGATTTTTGGTAGTGTCGAATATAAGAAACGCCAATTTGTAAAAATACCAAAAAGTTTAAATTATTTATTTTTATGTTGGTTCATTTCCTTATACCCAAATTAATTTGCTCGCCTTGCATTCGAAAAGGGGGGCCTGGGAGCGTTGAATATCGAAGAAACAATTGTAATTGACTATCGTATTAAAATACTGTAAACTAAAATGTAAAAAAATCGCAATTTTTCCTATAACAAATGGTATCTCTGAAAATAACAGAGCTATCAAAAATAATTTCAAATTGGTCTTTCAGAATTGCCTGTAAATCATAATTAATGTGTTAAAAAAAATCCCAAAATTTTTTTAGGAAATTGGGAGAACGATGAAATTTAACGAAAATGTAAGGGTCTGGTTAATCACCCTGTGGATAAAAGAAACAACCACAATTTAAAAATCTATTTGAGACAGTTGACAGTCAATGAATTTTGCTAATGGTCACAAAAAATCGTATCAAGATTAACCAACCCGTTCCAAAAATATAGACATTCAAATTTGGTCCATATTTTTCTAATATCCACTTCAATTGTGCACCAGTTTAGTTTAAAAATTGCGAGCAACTATTTCCGGTTTTAGATATGCCGAATAACTATTGTAAGTTATGTAACGCGTTAGGGCTTGGTAGAAAACATATCTAGCCCGAGGTAATTGTCTAAGGTCAAACGGCAATTCCAACGCGCAAGAAAGACGAAGCAGGAACCGAATCCGCTGACAGTTTGATCGAAAAATACTTTAATTTGTAATAACTTCACTGGGATAGGGTAATAAAGGATCTTAGATCTTTTTTCGTCGAGTTGTCAAGCTTGTATCTTATCCGTCGAGTCGTGAATCGATTCTTATCAGTCTAGCTGTCTAACTAGTACCATACCGTTTTGCTGACAAGCTGCACCGCCGCTGTACTCGTTTGAATTCTTACCGAAATTATTACATATTGGTAACACTACGAAATTTTTCCTCGTCGTCCGCGTCCGTCTGTTTAGAGTTTTCCTACGAGGGTGCGGAAAGTATCACTTTTCCACACGGATTTTACTTTAGAAAGTTGCACTTTTCCGCACTAGTGCGGAAAAGTAGAAAAAGTGATGATATTTATATTTGCATTTTCGGATAAGTAGCCATGACTATCTGATTTTGACGTTTCTGAGTCATATAACAATTAAAAAACGTCAAGTCAAACAGTAGCTTCACGTCGTTCGGTCAAAGGCAGTCGCGTGCGGAAAAGTACCACTTTACGCAATTGTTAGGAAAATAACTATATTATACGCCGATGAAATTGTAAGCCTCTCGTCCGAGAAATAGAACTTCATTTGGGGTATTTCAACTTCGATTAACAGTGAAACCCTAAGCCTCTCATCCGGGAGATAGGGTCTCACTGGGACACACCCACACTTGTCACACTGTAACTACCCCTATAACGGAACTCTACTTTGAAGCAATAGTACTCCGTAATATTGATGATAACAACCCTGTAAGTACTACATAGATATCTTTGACTTTCCGGAAGAGGAGACAAATACCTAAAACTTCTTATCCCTACCTTAACGCCGCGTTTTACGACCAACGACCGCAGTAGTATCAAAATCCGCGCCGAAACACCCGTTTTACACATATATTAACTCAAGTTGTTTGCCAGCTAGCGTGATATTTAAAAAATCTCAATTGTATGTACATTGCACCGATTAATTGAAATATATGATTTTCTTGTCACTCTATATCTAATTAAAGATTTTGTACATTTTTCTAAAATATTCGAGTTATTATTTATGTTGTGTAAAACTAATTATATCCGTATGAGAAATTGTCCAGCCCGCTAAAAACGACAATCATCCCTCAGACCTATGTATACTTCCGTTTCTTTATTGCAGACTACCCTAGCCTGTCTTGGAAACTGCCAAAAGGGAAAGTGCTGTTTCTTGCACTCTACAATAAGGAACTGGCGCCCGAGATTCCGTTTTAAGTGTTACAGAGCTGGCAGGTGGCAGTAAGTTGCAAACAGCCTCAGCAAAATAAAAAAAGAACGTCACAGTATATCGGTCACAATATATAAACTGTAAATTTATTTTGTAACGTTTCGGTTTATTTATTAACCATCATCAGAGGCAACAATAATAAAAAATTGAACTAATTATGGGCATATACATATTATAAAACAAAATAAACATCATGTTTAATTATATACTTTTTAAAAATGTCTACTTATATTATTTATTTATTTATTTAGAAAAAACAGACAAAGTCCAATAATCCATACAAAAAAAAGTAAAAATAATATGTACATGAAAAACAAACATAAGATCAAATAAAGTTGTGAATATTCTTACTAATAAAACTAACTAAACACTTTTCAGAGATAGTAAACATGACTATGGAATTACATATAATATTAAACTTGGTGCACATTGAATAAATTGGAGACTTCAATAATGCATTCGTTCTGGCAAGAATCAAATAAAAAAGCTCAACGTTCGTGGAATTAAAACTGGGAATTCGAAAATTGAGTTGAGCAAGTAACTCGGAACAGTTAATTTTTCCATGTAACAGTTTGTAAAGGAAAACTAAACTAAAAACAATTCTCCGGATTTGAAGAGAGTGAAAATGATATTCTAATAATAAAATAACCTGATTATATCCCTGCAGAGGGAAGATACCATTTTCTTTAAAATATAGAAATTTGAGAAATTTTCTTTGAATGTTCTCCACCCTGTCTATGTGTGTTTGATACAATGGTGCCCAGATTAAGCTAGCATATTCAAGTTGAGATCTAACATAAGCATAAAACAAAACTTTTAAACAATCTAAATCATTAAAGTCCGTACAAGATCAAATTATAAATCCCAATGAACGAGTAGCTGATGAGGTAATATTATCTATATGTTTATCAAATGTCAGTTTATTATCAAATGTTACGCAAAAGTCTAAGACATGCTCACACCGCAGTAAATCAGCAGATCCAAGAGAATACACAAATGTTATTAAATTAACTTTTTTGGAAAAAGTAATAGCTTTACATTTTGCAACATTAAGTTCAAGCTTGTTAGTTAAACACCACTCTATCAAGCAATCAAGATTATCTTGCAAAACAATACAATCCTGTAAATTATTCACTCACAAATAACTTTAGATCATCAGCATAAAAAAGTGACTTTACCGTAAATCCACTAGCTAAATCGTTAAAAAAATTATGAAAAGTAGAGGTCCCAAAATGGAACCCTGTGGAACTCCAGATGTAGTCACAAATTTAGCAGATTTAAAATCCAAATATTCGACGCATTGATATCTGTTACGTAAATGAGATGCAAAAAATGAAACCAATGAATCACTAAAACCCATACAGCTTATGTAATATAATACACTGACGATCAATTGAAGTGACCCAAGAAAAATTTGCAACAACTTCCAACTCATACCGGGTGGCCACGAGTCAATGTACGCCCCCAATTTTTTGGTTGTTTCTGAATTTAAAAGTTTCGTTTTTGGTATACGTGAATAAGACAAAAGTGGGCTATTTTTAGACTAACAGAAACGAAAATATCACTTCCGGTTGAACCGGAAGTGACATCGACTTTTTTTTCTTAAATGGAATGACCATGTTTATTTTGTGGTGTTTTATAAAACATGAAATTCTAACTGCAGCGGTTTTTTCGAATTTCAAAAATTCCAAATTAATTTTGTACAAAATGGCCGCGTCAGATGAATGCGATGTAAGAAAATTACTAAGTAGGCTATGGAAATTATTAGCAAGGTAGTAAGCTTGTCTGTAAACAATAAAATAGTTATTTAAATTACTGATAGATACGACTATTTTTAGGTTTTTCTCATAAAACGGAATTTCATTTTCATTTTCATTTCCGTAGGGGTGTAATAAATAAGTGGTCCTTATTATTTTGTTAAATTTTAATTTGTAAGAATTTGAAATCAATCTTCTAAATGTTTGGGACGCCCTGTAGGTACCTATAGAAAACCAATGGTTTAAAATATGAAATTATAAGAGTAACTTATCAAATGAAACGGAAATCTGAGGGAAATAAGTTATGATGTTAACCTAAACATAGCATCCGGGAGATATCGCTGGTGGGTACCCCAATTGATCTACGGTCCCACGGTCAAGCCGCACGTTCGAGAATTTTCTTAGAAAGAAATTAAAAGGTTAATACTTTGGGCGGAAGATTCGCGAGCTAGAGAAGGATAGGGCTTAACGCCGTAGCTTCCGAAGTTTTGCTTATTTGGCAAAAATCAAGAGACGAGCGTCGCACAGAGTCTGGAGACATTAAGAGAGTCCACGTCGAGTCGTCGACAGCGAGCGGTCGTGTGTTTTGGAACATCGCGACCCCGGGCGGAATTTGGTTAAGTGTTGAATAATTAGCGTCGAGTACCAAGAATTAATTTCGTTAAGTGTTAAACCACGAGCGTCGCACAGAGAGTCCACATTGGGGTCCATCGCGATCCGCCGTGAACGTCGGAACGTCGCGACCCCGGAATTTGGGGAATTTGGTGAAGTGTTGAATATTAGTGTCGAGTCCTAAGAGAGGAATTAATTTTGTTAAGTGAAAATAGGAGCGTTGCAAAAGATTCGAGAGCAAGCTCGTTTTGTTTGTGTTGCGTTACGTTGATCGGCAACGTCGGGACGCCGACGCCTTATTTCGCGCCGAGTGTGCAATTAGTAATTATAAGGATTTAATCGAGCAGCCTAAGCAGTAAGTTTGATTTTAAAGTTCTACTAACCAATTAAATGTTGATGTGGTCAGAGTAATGTAGTCAGTCAAATTAGGTGCTTAATTTTTGCGGGTTTCAGGTTCTGGGGACATAACCGTTTCCCTCAGCGGGGGCACGGAAATATTTAGTTTCATTACTATTTTGGGGAGGTCGGCCCATACATTAGAAGGTTAATTTGGGAATCATTTTTCTTTTGATTTTCTAGGGCATGATTTTGAGTAGCTTATTTTTCAAACAAATATAATCAATCGCACTTTTGGAGGGTCACTAGGCCCGTGTTTTGTTTGCTTTATTGTACTTTATCACTCAATATATATTATTTGTTGTAAAACGCGTTTTAAATTATACACCCACCTATAGAAAGACCAACCTACATAATCCATTCCGGGTTTGGTTGGCCGGACTCACCGCCGAAGAGGTTAGTTAAACCAGTTACAAAAATTTACTAATAAAAAGAAACCAGTAGCCGAATGGTAGAAATTTGCGGAAAATTAGGATATTTAGGATAATCCCGAGGGTTAACGGGATAGGCACTCAAGCCTACGTATTAACTCTGGTGGCAGCATACGCTACCCCGTGGGTGACACACTCGTCACCTGCACCGAAATTTAAAATAATAAAAATAATTGTACACCCGCACTATACTAGGTAGGGTAGGAGACCCAGTAAATAGTGATAGATAGAGTATAGAGCAGTACGAGGGTTACATATTTGGTGGCAGCGGTGGGATAATAAAATAGGGGTAGTTCACCTTGTGGGATAATAAAATAGGGGTAGTTCACCCTGTGGGATAATAAAATAGGGGTAGTTCACCCTGTGGGATAATACATTTTGGTGGTGTCAGAGTGATAATTTTAAAATAATAGAGTGTTACATACTGTTGGCAGAAATAGTGGGATAGACTTAAAATACGCGTAAATAGACGAAATCGATTTAATAATAGGTTAAACGAGATAAAAATTAAATTAGATAAAGATAGGGGAAATAAATTAATTCGTTAATAGCAAGCAACCTAGGATGTTTTAAAATAGACGAAAATAGGGAAACGAAATCAAATTCTCGATAGGAAGGAGGAAAAAGTTTTATTTAATACAGGAGTAGGCCGAAAAGTTTTGTATTTTTTTTTGTTGTTGTTTTGTCGTTTGTTAATATATACAGGGGAAGTTTGAAAAGTTTATTTTTAAATTTTTTTAAATTGATATACAGGGGGAGTTTGAAAAGTTTCTGACTCCTCATTTTTTTTGTTGTTGAAATACAGGGAGAGTTTGAAAAGTTTCTGAATCATTTTTTTTTGTTGTTGAAATACATGGGGAGTTTGAAAAGTTTTTATAATTTTTTTAAATTGATATGCAGGGCGAGTTTGAAAAGTTTCTGAATCATTTTTTTTTGTGTTGTTGAAATACAGGGGGAGTTTGAAAAGTTCTTTTATAATTTTTTAAATTGATATACAGGGCGAGTTTGAAAAGTTTCTGAATAATTTTTTTTTTGTTGTTGAAATACAGGGGGAGTTTGAAAAGTTTCTGAATCATTTTTTTTTGTTGTTGAAATACAGGGGAGGGGGAGTTTGAAAAGTTAGTTTTTTATAATTTTTTTTAAATTGATATACAGGGGTAGGTTGGAAAGTTTTTGAATTGATTTGACTATATAGAGATACTCTGAAAGGTTTTGGAAATCAATTTTTCTTAATTGATGATTAAGGAGATGATTTTTTTAATTTTTATTCTTTAAGAGATTTTGATGTTAATAAAAATACGGGCGTTAGTTTTGACTAGGAATTCGTGTGGCATTAAAGCCGTAAGGATACTCGTGTAATTGAGTATATTGAAATATTTTGAGGGGCCAGGAAGAAGGAGTAAGGGACCATACCAGGTTTGTGCTTATAGCTATATTGTGAATTTTTTTTTTGCTTAATTTAAAATGACCACTACTAACCCTTTAACTAATACAACTACTACTATAGTCACCACAACGGTGACCACACCAATTATATCACCGAACATTTTCGGGGGGCCAGGTCCGGCTCAAGGACATTCAGGTCCGGCTCAAGGACACTCGGGAACTATAACGAGGGTACCCATGATGTATTCGTTAGGGATGATAGCTTCTACATTAGAGAACTTTAACGGGAAAAGGGCGAAGAGATATTTGGAAAAACTAGAACAAAGATCCAGGTTGGACGGGTGGTCCGAGGAAGAGACGCTACAAATTTTAAAATATAAATGTGTTGGCGAAGCCTACGATTTTCTGAGGGCAGACCCTACTGTGGAAGGGCTAACCTTTAGAGAGCTAAAGTCGAGGCTAATTGCTAATTTCGAGCCGATAGGCTTACCAGGGGAAAATCAATTGAACCTGAGTAAATGTTATCAAAGGCATGACGAAAATGTTAACCAATTTTGTATTAGGATTGAGGTCCTAGGAGCTAAAGTATTGGAAGAAGACATACGCTACGCCACGCCGGAGGAACTACCGGGGATTCGGAAGAAAAACCAGGACTTAATGATGAACCAATTTAAAATCGGGCTATGAAAAGACTTGATGAAGGAAGTCGGAGTCTTATTATTAAGGGAAGAAAAGTTGACAATGGATAAAGCAGAGGAAATAGTAAAGTTACAAGAAACAACTCTCAAAATGATACACGGAAAAAATGCGCAAGTTATGCAGATCAGCTGTTACAATTGTGGCGAAATAGGACATATCGCCCGGGAGTGTGGAAGACGTAAGGAGTATACAGGGGCATACGAAAGTGGTACATGTTATATATGTAAGAAACCAGGACACTGGGCACGAGACTGTCGGAATAAAGGAAGTTATGATAGAAATCAGCGCAGTGAATATATACGAGGGGTAGAGAGAAAGGACTGCGACGAAACATTTCAGGAATATTCGCCAGGAAGAAGGGAATATAATGGCAGAAATACGTTCCAGAACCGCAACAAGGGAGATTATTACCCGAAATCTAACGAACATTGGAATCGTCCGGCGTATGGGCAAAGAGAGGACAAGATACCAAACCACTATAATCGTAGAAGTGATAGGAGAGAATCCGTAACTTTTGGACAGGACCGTACAGAAAGAAGGGGGCGAGATAAGAAATACGAGACTACTTACAAGCCGCCAGGCTATAAGGATGAGAATGGTGGACAACAAGAAATAAGAAATACTTACAGAAAACCCGAAGGTGGTGTGAAGGAAAATACGGGGGCAAAATCAAGAGACAATATACAGGGGATAGAAAAAAGAACCTATATCCGGGAAGACAAGGATAAGCTATCCTTTTCTTTAAACTACTAAGGCTTTTTAACATACCCCGGTTGGAAGGCCAACCTGCAACCTTTTCAAGGGGAACTAATAATTTCGGACATGATAGAAAGGAGATAAAGGAACAGAAGACAGAGATACTTAGTCGAACGAAATTTTGAGAAAATTCGGAAGTGGACCAACATAGAAAAAGCATCATAATGATACCAGCTCTAAACTGTATGGAAGGAGGACATTGGGTACCATATATTATCAAGTTACAATTAAATGGTAGAAGTTGTAGCTGTCTAATCGACACAGGAGCGTCCGTGTCGCTGATGCAACATAGGTTAGCCATAGAAGAAGGGCTACATATAGAGAATTTTGAGGAGCTGGCCTTAACTGGTATTACCGGCCATCCTTTAAGGACTTATGGTTTAGTACATATAATCTTGGAAATGCCCGGATCTCGAAGGCAAGCTAAGGGTAGCTTTGTCATCTGTGATGACGATACATTGGGCACTGAAGGCGAAGTAGACATACTGCTAGGAAGAGATTTTTTGTCGAAGCATAAGATGCATATCAGCTGTAATGTGACACCTGTCATCGAGATGTACGGAGAACGTTTAATAGATGAGCCTGTGGGAATGACGCTAAGAGACCTATGCGATTCAAGGGAAGATGAAGCTCTGGAGGAGTTGGAAAATTATCAAGAAATCAATAACATGATTAAGGGGAAGAGACAAACGACTTCAAAGGGGGAAGTCCCTGTGGAATTCTGTGAGGAGGGACGAGACGAAGAAACTTTATGGAAACTTTGGCTAAGCAAGGTGAAAAACTTTTACGAGAAGAAACCAGAAAAAAATATGGTCTACGCTACGGCTCAAGTACATCATAATGCGGATTGGGAGCCAGAAGGAACTAGAAGTAAGCAACCAAGAGCATTGATGGAGAAATTCTGGACACAGAAAATAACTGATGATATGGAAAAAATAGAGACAACGCGTGAAGAACCGGAAGTCGCTAACCAGCGAGATCAAGAGAAACAACAGCAGGGTTTGAATAAAGTGGAAGGAACCTGTAAGGAATACGTACCACAGAAACAATCAGTAGTACCTAAGACGGAGAATCCAAGCGAGCCTGCGGCTCAGGAAGAAAAGGCTGACAATGGAAACCAGGAAATGTACTGGATGCGGAAAAAACTATTGGAAATGGAGAAGGTTATTATAAAACTTAAAGAAGCTCAACAGGCCAGTATAGGAAGTGAGAATATGGGCCGAGGGAAATTACAAAGAACTGAAACAGGGATAATGGCATTGGAAGAACTTACAGTGCCGCCGAAAACAGAGATGAGGTGTTTTGGAAAATTAAAACAGAAATTGGATGGGAAAATTCTAGTATGTGAACCAGTGAACAAGATCAAAGAAGAAAGAATTGAACCTGTATGGGACAAAAAAGTAACCATTAAAGAAGCTCAAGAACGTGACAAGTATTGTAAGCCTATTATAGACAAATTAAGAGATCAAGAAGAAGAGATAACCGAACCTTATTTTATAGACAGAGATGGAGTCCTATACCGAAAGGACCCAGAAGATATGGCGGATAAGTTAGTTGTACCAGAACGGTTTATTATTCGACCGAGTCGACTGAAGTACGATTGCGACGAAAACTATGCCTCTGAGCTGATGGCCAGACTAAAGAAGGTATACACAGAAGTCCACGAGATCACAGAAGACGTAAAAGGGAAAAGAATCGCAAGATTCAATAGAAAAACCGAGGAAAGAGTCTTCGAAAGAGGCGACCTCGTTTATTTAAAGGATATGGGAGCCAAGAAAGGACTCTCGAAAAAGCTAATCCGTCCTTGGAAGGGGCCATATAGGATCATAGACCAAATCGGTGCAGTTACGTATGAAGTAAGGAAGATAGCGGGGAGAGACAACCAAATTGTTCATGGGAACCGGTTGAAAAAATATTATGTGACCAAAGGAGTTGAAGAGGAAGAGGAGGAAGAAGAAGAAGAGGAAGGAGAGGAATTTGTGGAAAATCGAGAAGAGGATGAGAGCAACGATACTACGGAAGACGAGAAAAACGAAGAACAAGAAAATGGTGTGACGGTCAAGGTACCTTTAGTTCCGCAATGGATCGAGATTATGGAGAATCCCGAAAGAGACGAGGAGGTAATAGAGGAGGAAGAACCGGTACGTCCGGTAATACCAAGACGGTCCACCAGGATACGACGGCCTCCTGTGAGGCTGGGTTTCTAGTGGTGGGACGTCTTAGATGAGGTCATTCGGGCGCCAATAATAATTAATAGACATAGCCCGAATGACAATATTTACAAGTTTAAAGATTTGCCGCTACGACTTCCCCACCCCACGGCTTCACCGCTGGGGACTTTTGAGTTCAAAGTTAATTTTGCTAATAGTCAAATGTTAATGGGGGGAAGGAATCTATTCCCTAGCATGGGAATAATTAGGCCGTCTTCGAGTAAGACCGCCGACCATACCCGACACCGATCGTTCGAGAGAATAACCGGGCGTCGTTTTATTAGTATATAAGTATAATTTTTTTTCTTGGAGTATTTGGCTGATACGCCTTAATTACGGTGGGTACCGTAAGTACTTCCAAGGGCAGAGGGAAGAATAGGAGATACGAGGGATAAGATAACTGAGACCGCGGATAATAATTTATAAGGATTATAATAATTTTGCGGGTATATTAAATCGGTAAATAAGTAGTATAAGTCAATTAACATACGTATGTCGTCTCACTAGTTCTGTGGGATATTAAATAACAAAGTTGTGGTTGATACGTTTGAGGATATACGAGAGATACACGTAATATAGAGGGAAGTAAGGGTTAAATGTTGAGAATACTAGACAATTACGGTAACCTAGGTATATACCTAATTTGCCGCGCTGATTATACACTGGGGATTAGTTGGAAAAAAAAAATATATTAGCAACTAAATGGCTGTAATTAGGACCTACGCAGGCATTTAGTTGGTTTTCGCATTTTAAAGCGATCGTTGTGCATGTTTAAGTATGCATGGATTACGCATGAGCTAGGAAGTAATGGAAATTACTAAAATACGTAGGGAAATTATAAATTAGGTGATGATAGCCGATTATGTAAAGTTATCAATACGTAAATTTTACTAGTAAATGTTAAGTAGTCCAAGCTCCGCTCTAGCAAACCCCTCAATTGCCACGAATGCCGCGACGAGAATGTTGGATGACGCAGCAACGTGGATGTTTGGTCGGCTTAGAGCCGAGAACTGGGCAGTTTAGAAATTTTTTTTTATGAGAAGGTTATAATTGATTTTAATTTTGTCTGTGTAATTTTAAGTATCAACATGATGGAATCGAGGAAAATGTTGTTCCTAATATGGATCGCGGTACGTGTCATCTGGCTACCTCGGGGGTATGGGGTAGTAGGATTGATTGCTTACGATTGTATGGACCCAACAACGAACATTTCCGTGATTTCGATTAAAAACATTGCGCCATGTCCAAATCCAGTGACGGACTATAAAGAGACAGCTATGGAGGTTATAGTGCTACAGAAGGACGAAATGAAACAGGTTTCTGTAAAATCGTATCTCGTCGAAGTGACGCGCATAATAACTCACTGTGGCTTGCATAGCCACAGTTCACTAGTGAAAAACGGACTTTATAGTTACATTCACCAGTTAGGAAGGGACTCATGTCGAGACATTCACCGCTACCGAGCGTTTTCAATTTTCAATCGGCTCATCGGGCAAATTTTGATGAATGGAACTACCAGTGAATCCATTACAATAATTGGAAGTGTAACTTCCGAAGGCAGTTGTTCAGGAGGAAGTTATAACGAGAATGGAAATGAGTGGAATAATGTTATTGTCCTAGCTACAGTAAAAATTACTACCAAGGATTATATGGCGCCAGTAAAATTAATGGAAAACGAAGTTAGTTTGCTAGGAGGTGTTACTTGTCCTTATGTCAATGGATATTGTTTTGATTCAACATTTGGAGAAACCATGTGGGATTTGGAAATGGGGAAAAATTGTGAAGAGGACCTAACAATTTTGTATGAAGGAACAGCCCAATTAGTTACCGAGAAATCTTCGGCGAAATATTTAGTCGTTGAACAGGATACCAAAGTATTCGCTTTAACGCTACTCAAGCAAAGTGAGATATGCGGCCTAGAGATATGGATGACAGAACACCCACAAATCTTAGTGGTAAAGAAAACCGGAGAAAAATCCAGCAAAAATTATAAATTGGGACACTCTGTAGAGAATATTAACCTGATGATGTATGTAAATAGCAAATTTCTATACGTAGAGCAATCCTATAAACGTTCTATCCAAAAACTATATAGTGATACTGTTTATCGTCGTTGTTTGGAACATCGAGAAATTCTTATTAACCGCTTAACTATGGCACCATTAACCCCATCAGCAATTGGAGTATTGATAAAGAAAAATGTCGGATATACTGGAAGAGTCCTTGGAAAAGTCCTATATATTATGAAATGTGTTCCAAAGAAGGTAGAGGTACGAAGAACCAACCGTTGTTATAGCGAGCTACCTATAACAGTTAACAACCAGTCCTATTATATGTCAGCAGTAACTCACATAATCCAGTCCCATGCAGAAGAAATAGAATGCAATCTACTAACTCCGTCTTTATATCAAATTGATGGCCAATGGGTAGGTTTTACCCCACACCCAATTATCGCAGACCCTCCTAGAAGAATAGAAGTAGAACTAGAAGAACGTCTAAAATTCAGTCCTATACAGCCTATTAGCTCCAGTGGCGTGTATACCATAGAAGAGATTAATAAAGCACAGAAAAGTCTTACTTTTGGAATAGAGAGATCAGCAGTGGAAAATATTATTGCAAGGCGAGTATCTGGCTTTGAAGTAAACAGCCAAGGGTATTCAACTTTAAACATTTTTGGAAAGGCTGAGTTGGAGAAGCTAGCTCGATCCACCCTACAGAAAATATGGGGTTGGTTTACCGATGTGGGAATTTTCATGAGTGGCCTGATGGGTTTCTATATTACCTTCCGTCTGATTAAATATGTTATTGGGGTCATTATCAACGGGCTGCAGCTGTACCAAACAGTAGGTGGAGGAATTGCTTTGCTGGCCTGTCTCTGGAATACTCTTACTATGTGGATTATACACCGCCATCACTTAAAACGCGAAACGGTAGTAACCAATAGTGAACCGCGTGGGGAAGAACTCAGAAGTGTCACTGTGGATCAAGGCGGACAAGGCGGACAAGGGGGCCCTAGCAACGTATACCCGACCTTAGTCACCGCACCACCGTCTCATTGGACAGAAGTGGATTCGAAATAATAGACTTTCAAGTGCCGAGACAAGTGAACAAGACTATCTTCGACATACCCACGTTACCCCACGAATAGCCTATATTTAAAGCATTAGTGCGTGAAAAACGTTATAATGTGGTGCGCGGAAAAAGACGAAAATTATTGTCGGAAACCTTAGGATTTTAGTTGTAGACTAGGCTAAGTAAACTTACCCCAAGGTCTAAAGATAGCTTCTGGTGTATTTACCTTGTATTGTAAGACCAGTTGAGTCAGGATATATTCTATAGTAATAGAAGCCTCTTTCGATATGCTGTAAGATAAAGGTCACGCCCAACTTAGGCCGAGACTTTTTCAAAGGGGGAAGTTGTAATAAATAAGTGGTCCTTATTATTTTGTTAAATTTTAATTTGTAAGAATTTGAAATCAATCTTCTAAATGTTTGGGACGCCCTGTAGGTACCTATAGAAAACCAATGGTTTAAAATATGAAATTATAAGAGTAACTTATCAAATGAAACGGAAATCTGAGGGAAATAAGTTATGATGTTAACCTAAACATAGCATCCGGGAGATATCGCTGGTGGGTACCCCAATTGATCTACGGTCCCACGGTCAAGCCGCACGTTCGAGAATTTTCTTAGAAAGAAATTAAAAGGTTAATACTTTGGGCGGAAGATTCGCGAGCTAGAGAAGGATAGGGCTTAACGCCGTAGCTTCCGAAGTTTTGCTTATTTGGCAAAAATCAAGAGACGAGCGTCGCACAGAGTCTGGAGACATTAAGAGAGTCCACGTCGAGTCGTCAACAGCGAGCGGTCGTGTGTTTTGGAACATCGCGACCCCGGGCGGAATTTGGTTAAGTGTTGAATAATTAGCGTCGAGTACCAAGAATTAATTTCGTTAAGTGTTAAACCACGAGCGTCGCACAGAGAGTCCACATTGGGGTCCATCGCGATCCGCCGTGAACGTCGGAACGTCGCGACCCCGGAATTTGGGGAATTTGGTGAAGTGTTGAATATTAGTGTCGAGTCCTAAGAGAGAAATTAATTTTGTTAAGTGAAAATAGGAGCGTTGCAAAAGATTCGAGAGCAAGCTCGTTTTGTTTGTGTTGCGTTACGTTGATCGGCAACGTCGGGACGCCGACGCCTTATTTCGCGCCGAGTGTGCAATTAGTAATTATAAGGATTTAATCGAGCAGCCTAAGCAGTAAGTTTGATTTTAAAGTTCTACTAACCAATTAAATGTTGATGTGGTCAGAGTAATGTAGTCAGTCAAATTAGGTGCTTAATTTTTGCGGGTTTAAGGTTCTGGGGACATAACCGTTTCCCTCAGCGGGGGCTCGGAAATATTTAGTTTCATTACTATTTTGGGGAGGTCGGCCCATACATTAGAAGGTTAATTTGGGAATCATTTTTCTTTTGATTTTCTAGGGCATGATTTTGAGTAGCTTATTTTTCAAACAAATATAATCAATCGCACTTTTGGAGGGTCACTAGGCCCGTGTTTTGTTTGCTTTATTGTACTTTATCACTCAATATATATTATTTGTTGTAAAACGCGTTTTAAATTATACACCCACCTATAGAAAGACCAACCTACATAATCCATTCCGGGTTTGGTTGGCCGGACTCACCGCCGAAGAGGTTAGTTAAACCAGTTACAAAAATTTACTAATAAAAAGAAACCAGTAGCCGAATGGTAGAAATTTGCGGAAAATTAGGATATTTAGGATAATCCCGAGGGTTAACGGGATAGGCACTCAAGCCTACGTATTAACTCTGGTGGCAGCATACGCTACCCCGTGGGTGACACACTCGTCACCTGCACCGAAATTTAAAATAATAAAAATAATTGTACACCCGCACTATACTAGGTAGGGTAGGAGACCCAGTAAATAGTGATAGATAGAGTATAGAGCAGTACCAGGGTTACAGGGGTCCTATGGAAAATTTTTAAATGGGACCGTACTATTTTTTGTTATTATTCGGACATAATGATTCATAAGCTTTACTTTTTTCGCCAATAATCATTTCTTAACGAAATCTTTTGTAATAATAAAAGTGTATTTAAAAGTTAAGCACAAATTAAACAAGAAATAATTTAAATGAACTTTTTAAAAACACTTTTATTAATACAAAGGATTTCGTTAAGAAATGATTATTGGCGAAAAAATTAAAGCTTATGAATCATTATGTCCGAATAATAAAAAAAAATAGTACGGTCCCATTTAAAAATTTTCCATAGGACCCATACGGAAATGAAAATGAAAATTAAATTCTGTTTTTTGAGAAAAACCTAAAAATAGTCGTATCTATCAGTAATTTAAATAACTATTTTATTGTTTACAGACAAGCTTACTACCTTGCTAATAATTTCCATAGCCTACTTAGTAATTTTCTTACATCGTATTCATCTGACGCGGCCATTTTGTACAAAATAAAAAACGTTCGTATCTCACTTATTTTTTGGAATTTTTGAAATTCGAAAAAACCGCTGCAGTTAGAATATCATGTTTTATAAAACACCACAAAAAAAACATGGTCATCCATTTAAGAAAAAAAAGTTGATATTTTCGTTCCTGTTAGTCTAAAAATAGCCCACTTTTGTCTTATTCATGTATACCAAAAACGAAATTTTTAAATTCAAAAACAACCAAAAAATTGGGGCGTACATTGACTCCTGGCCACCCGGTATATCTTTTGATACAAGAATCGCAGAGCCATAAATCTTTTTAGGTATTATAGATATACGCTTCAAGAATATGTGACACATTTTGCTTGTCCTTGCCTCGTTTATTTTTGAAGATACGGTGATGAACGTTGAGCTATGTTTTTCTGCCAAAGTTTGAGAACACTCCATGCACGGAGTGTCCGAAACCGTTTTTGGATATCACAATATAGTAATTTTGTACCCTCATT
Organism: Rhagium mordax; assembly: GCA_963680705.1. Taxonomy (NCBI): domain Eukaryota; kingdom Metazoa; phylum Arthropoda; class Insecta; order Coleoptera; family Cerambycidae; genus Rhagium; species Rhagium mordax. Next base: position 105,201,854 of record OY796656.1, on the reverse strand, counting down.
CATTGCGTTCATTTTCATTTTTGATTGATTGTGCTAACTTAATTGTTGTTGATTTTTTGAGGATTTCTATACAACAGTACATTTTCTGACTTTTTGACAGGGGGGGGGGGGGAGAACTGAATTGATTTTGCGGCCTATTGTATTACCTTTTGCGAATCAAAGAGACCCTGAATTTCTATATATGCAAGACCACATCGTGTTCGAGTAGTAAACAATTTTTTCGAAGAACATATCACAAGAATGTATGGCCTTCCTGCTCGCCGAATCTTAACCCTATCGAGCATGTCTGGGGCATACTTGGAAGACGCCTTCGCAAACGAATGGTACCAGCTATCAATTTGAAAGAACATGCTGTTGTGGTTTCAGAGGAATGGCCTCTTGTCGATCAGCAAATTATAGATAATTGCATTGTCAGTATGCCTAGACGGTATCAAGCTGTTATAGGAGCAAGAGGTGGACCAACTCGTTATTGACATTTAATGTTAAGAATTTTTATTTATGTATTATGTAGGTACGTGTAAGATTTAATTGTAAACATTAAACAAAGTAAGAATTTAAAGTCAAAAAAGGTTTTGTTGTATAAAAATTCTCAAAAAATCAACAACAATTAAGTTAGCACGATCAATCAAAAATGAAAATGAACGCAATGAATGAGGGTACAAAATGACTATATTGTGATATCCGAAACGGTTTGGGACACTCCATGCACGACCTCAAACTTTGGCAGAAAAACATAGCTCAACGTTCATCACCGTATCTTCAAAAATAAACGAGACAAGGACAAGCAAAATGTGTCACATATTCTTGAGGCGTATATCTATAATAACAAAAAAGATTTATGACTCTGCGATTCTTGTATCAAAAGATATATCAGTTGGAAATTGATGCAAATTTTTCTTGGGTCACTTCAATTGATCGTCAGTGTATTATAATCTACTTTGTCAAAGGCCTTTGAGAAATCTCTGTATATTTCATCCACTTGTTGTTGACAAACAAATTAATTAATACACCAAAATACATATACCTACATAAAAAGGTTTTAAATCAAAGCATTCTATAAATTCTGTAGTTGCTACGATAAACCAAAAATTACTTTTTAAAAATATTTTATATAACCGAACGGTAATAAAGAAAAGGAAATAATAACTGATGCCTTCGAGAACTTGCTGATACGAGTTTCATATGTAAGAAAAATGAAATACATAAGCAACAGGTTTCAATACAAGAATCCGAGATCGAATTTATTAGGTACATCAATTTTATATACACGCTGCTTATGAGACGCCGAATTGAAAGCAAGTTCAATATAGAGGATGGTATATCAAACCTAAGAGCCAACAATATTTTTTCCTCTGTAGCAGTTCCTACATATCATCACTGTCTATAGTGTCTATCGTGGCAATGTCGTTGGAAAATAGTTGTGTGTCCACGGATATTTTCGAAACAAACTCTGCTTCTTAGGTTTGGTAGTTGGAGAATTTATATGACGTGTTATATATATTTATATTTATCAAACTGTATAGTATTGATCCTAAGACAGGATAGACACTTCAAATCAAATAAAAAAATATTAGGCATAGAAATCAATAATGTTTCAAAACCACATCGACAATAATACAATGGAATACTGTGACGACGCTTAATTACGCAAGCCGTACTGTTTGCAACTTACTTCCACAAACAGTATTTCTAGCTCTGTAATACCTCTATTTTTACACGGAATCTCGGGTACCAGTTTCTTTCTTTATAGTGCAAGAAACAGCACTTTATTTCTTGGCGGTTTCCAAGAAAACCCTAGGTAACTTCAGTGAAGAACGGAGTGATGAACTGAATTGCTTGTCTTACTAGACTTAAGCAATTGATAATACCTGTTTAATTAAATATTTCCTACTTGAAATAACAACACGGACCGTTCAGAGACCTATATACAACATTTATTCAATTACCAATATTGTGTACAAAATAACCGTGAAATTCTTAAGCTAGCAATATTTTACAACGGAGTATTATAGAAGGGAGCATATACGGTAAACAAGAATGTATTAGCGACGGAAATCTCGTATTTACGGCGTCGTGACGTTAAAATGCGGATAGCGGGTTGCAGGTATTTTATTTCCCTTCGACGGGCAGTCAACGATACTAGCGAGATTTTATTAATTAATAATGATAGACTTTTACGGGGCCTGTGGCTTCAAACTAGTGATACTATGAATAATACGTATTTAATTTATTTCTACCCTTGGACGGATCGGTGACGCTTCAATCGTTTTCACGCAATGAAGGGTCAGCTCTCCTGTTATATAATGTCGGCTGGGTCGTTGAGACTCCAATCGTTTTCACGCAATGAAGTGTCAATTCTCCTATTATATAACGCGGCGATCAATGAGATAACAACTGTCTTCACTAATTTGATATCTCACAGGTTAGTATCTCCTTAATTAGGGTTACGCGACTACCGGTTGATTCAACTATATGTTTGATTTAGCAGGTCTATTATTTAAAACGCGGATAAATTTTATTACGATTATTAAATTTACTATTTAATTCTACGGTAACAAAATGAACAATGCTACGTATCTTTACTGGTACCGGTGTACGATGCGGTTGACTCACGTGTGCTTACCAATAGTTTAAAACAACGGCGGAAAAATTGCGATGCGGTGTTGATGGTCGACGGACTGATCTCTTGGTCAAGTGTGCTCGCGACAAATTTATAATTTAATTTGGCCCTACGTAGCTATGTAGCGCGTGGGAGGCGAATGGTGGAATCTAACAAGTACTTCGAGCTCGGTAGGGTTGCTGCCCAGTTTACGCGGATTATGTAACTTTGGATAGTTATCAAAATTATTGTACAACGGAAATAAACTAGTCGCGATTTTTACACCTAGTTACAAAAAGAAACGGATTAAATAGACCCGGATTAAGGTAAAAAGTAATTTTTGAGTAAGTGACAGGATAATTTTTTTATTTAATATTTGAGTGTTGTCACAGTACAGTCGCAATACTTTAAGAAACTGTTTGGATTTATAGTTCATTCGAAACTGGCAAAAAAGTCAAAAAATCGTATTGCGGCAGCAGCCAAAGACATCTCCTTCCACGTTTTCGAAGGCGGAGAAGACGATGGCGATAATAATTTTTTAGCCACATCTAAATCGAAAAACCCACCCCTTTTTTCTGTTTTTCGGTCCTAGGCCACTAAAAATTGGAAATCAAATATAAAAAAATTAATCGCCTTCAGAAAAGAAAATTTAATATTTAGTTAAAAGTATGTAAAACTGAATAAAATTTTATATTACGGTTATAGTATTTTTTGGTGGTTTAATTTTTCTTCAGCCATTTTCAATGTTAACAGTTAATCAAAAACGTGGTAAAATTGGACCTAGTAATATGTAAGTTCTGATCTTGAAATTATCCTAAACTTTATCATTTTCGGCTTAGTAGATAGAACTGATTAATACATTGTCACAAAATTCCGTTTTCATATTTTCTAGATCTTATGCATACACACAATCTAGGACGATTAATTTAATTAATTTATTAATAGAACAGCAAAGGCATTTTAAGATCTCTGACGTAAAGTCAAATTACGACGCTCATAACAAGTGTGACCGGAGAACATCTTATAATTGTTGTACAAATTATTCCGCTACCTGCAAGACACATCTCAACCACTTGTGAGGGATGTTTGGAATCTCTACCCTTATCACATAAACAGTATTCAAGGGTTATTAATGAGAGAAGCAGCAAGTAAGATGGCTTTTTCACGTCAAGAAGCTGCTATAATAAACACAACGCGTAAAACAAGCGGAATATATTTTGGATACTATATACCGAAGTTTGGATTCAAATGTTGTCTTTAGTAAAGTAACTGACAGTAAAATGCTTTAAATCATTGTACACGTCATCAAAACACCGAACAGTTTACTAGATTAGCATTTCACCAACCAAGTTAGCATGATCAGAAAATGATTATAGAATTTTATCTAATGATGTTATGTAGATGTCAAGGAGCATTGTTTGCCTCAGTTAAAGAAGAATTTAACTGATAACTATTATACTTCCTAGTCCGTTCCACGCAGAACACCCTGTAGTTGCTTCCGAGTGATCGGTGACACTAAGTTTAAAGATAGCAAAAAGGAATATCCTACATCTGCCCGTCGATAACCCACTTCATTACGCTTCTTAGTGTGCTCGGTGTAACAAGTGAAGTGCAGTGCTGTGTGTCAAGATGCCGAAACGCAAAGCGACTCGTCTTTTGAAAATACAACGAAAAATGCGGAAGTTGGAAAAACTTTTAGAAGACGTATCCTCCAGCTCATCTAGTAAGTATATTATAACAAGTAATTAATTAATTAATCTTGCCTAGTAAAAAGACAATTACATAGATAAAAACAGTTGGCCTTAGCAAAAACTGTAAACAATAAATTTCTTATCGCCGCACAGCTGTATCAACTGTCTCTGAACGCTTTTGCAAAACAAAATCGATAATTCATCAAAATAGGACAACTTATTCGTTTCCTTTTACATACCAACACAGAGTGTTTTCAAATAATTGACCTGTGTTGATGATAATGAAGGGTGACTTAATCGTCTTCTTTTAACATACCAACATAGAGTTTCAATTTTAAATCAAACCTGCATTGATGATAACATAACTGACAGGGTGGCTTACTCGTCATCCCTTAACATTCCAATGCAGAGTTTTTAAACATGATCTTAGGGGGCACTTACTCGTGTCGCCTTGAGGGTGTCGGACAATACCAATAGTCTTCTAACTATTGAGGATATACCTACTTAGATAATATAAGGTAACTTACTCGTTTCCTTAAAATAAAGGCATAGCCTTGAAAGACTTCAACTTAAGAGGGTGACTTAACTCGTCATTTCTCTATACAATAATCTTTTATATGAACATTAAAGTAAAAATGCCTTTCTCTAACTTTTAGGCGAGAGTGAAGCTAGCAGTGTGTCGTCAGCGGAAGAACTACCTAGAAAATCCGATTCTGAGCCTGAAATCAACCAGCCGGAATACTTAGATCTCCTTGGAGTTGATCCTAGTACCAATAGCTCACCGGTATTCCTATCAACTCAGATTTAGTACCCCGTTGGTCGAGTTATCTAAAAAATGGCTTATCTTCGGACATAAAAGATGAACTCAAAAAGAAGTGGGCAATCCCTGACAATTGTCAGGCCCTCAATACGCCCAAAATTAATTCCGAGATTCAATTACTGTTATCGCCGACTGAATTAACAAAAGACACCGTCCTAGCTCATATTCAGACCGAATTGGGAACAGGGTTGGCTGCACTTGGTGCCTCTGTAAATAAACTCTTGGAGGACGACATGCAAAACGTTAGAGAAACGATACTACCGGGTTTGATTGATTCCGCAAAATATATAACTCAAGCACATTTTCTCATCTCACAACATCGCCGCCATCAGATTTATCCGAAGCTAAATACTTCTATGCAACAGGTAGCAAAGAAATGTCCAATTGACAACTTACTATTTAGCACGGAATTTTCAGAACAATGTAAAACAGCAGCGACTATTAAGAAATCTAGTATAGAACTAAAAGCGACACCAAAACCAAGACCATTTACTAACAAAACTCCAAAGGCTTATTTAAACAAGGAGCGCCCAGTCTCACGGGCCCGCTTCAAAGCTCCTCAGGACTACAACCACACACAGAAGGGCAGCCACGTAGTAAGGAAGCAGGCCAGAAGCCAACAGTGGAAACTCAACAGGAAACAAAACAAACATTACTAATAAAGGTAGAACATACTTATGCAGGGCGGCTTAGGAACTTTGTCAATGAATGGAAGGAACTTACTACAGATTCCTATATAATAGAATGTATAAATGGATATTCCATTCCTTTTGATAGTACTCCATATCAACGCAAAATTCCTAAGCCACGAACTCTATCACCTGCAGAACAATCTCAATATGAGATTGCTATTAATAAATTATTATTTATCAACGCCATACAAAAATGTAAAACCAAAAAAGGGCAATTTATTTCGAACTATTTCCTGGTTCCCAAACCAGATAAAAGTTTAAGATTTGTCCTTAATCTAAAACAGTTAAATACCTTTATATCACCTCCACATTTTAAGTTGGAGGATTATAGATCTGTAAAGAATATCATTACTAAAGATTCATTTATGGCATTGATAGACTTGAAAGATGCATATTTTGTTGTACCTGTAGCTAAAAAACACCGAAAATATTTAAGATTCATTTTTGAGGGCGACACGTATGAATTTTTGTGTATTCCGTTTGGACTGTGTACCGCTCCATACCTTTTCACAAAAATTCTAAAACCCGCTTTGAGACATCTGCGATCAAAGGGTTTTCTATCAATAAATTATCTTGATGATTTTTTACTCTTAGGAGAGACGAAAAATGCTTGTAGGAAAAATATAAAAAGAACTATTTTACTATTAGAATCATTAGGGTTTATAATCAATTACAACAAAAGCCAGCTAAAGCCAAACAGAAAATGCAGATTTTTGGGTTTTTTATTTAATAGTCACTGTTTAACCATATCTGTCCCCCATGATAAAAAAGAACGAATTACCCAGATGCTATATTCTTTCCTTAAAATTAAGAAATGCAGAATTCGAACATTTGCTAAAATGATAGGTCATCTGGTATCCTTATGTCCAGCTGTACGCTACGGTTGGTTATACACTAAACGGTTAGAGAGATGCAAATATTTAGCATTAAAAAATAACGGGGGGGGTTATAATGGTCCAGTTCTTATAAATACTGAGATATTCGAGGATATTGCTTGGTGGCTGGCTGCTCTACCTACCGCCAGGGAAACCTTGAGGCCACAGATCTATGAATTCGAAATATACTCAGAAGCATCCAGAACTGGATGGGGTATATACTGCAAGGGAGAAAAGACGCATGGGTTTTGGAGCAAGCAGGAATTAAAATTTCATATTAATTATCTTGAATTGTTATCTGTTTTCAATGGGCTGAAATGTTTCGCAAATTCGGCAAAAAATTGCTCAATCTTGTTAAAAATTGACAACACTACCGCCATCTCATATATTAATCGTATGGGAGGTGTTAAATATAAAAAATTAGCGAGACTATCTCGAAAGATATGGCGATGGTGTGAGTCAAGAAATATTTGGGTTTTTGCAATTTACATAGAATCAGAGCACAACATTGAAGCGGATAACGAATCTAGATCGAGACGCATAGAAACGGAATATAGTTTAAATGACATTGCATTTCAAGAAATAAAATCAAAATTTGGAGATCCAGATATTGATCTATTCGCTTCAAAATTAAACGCTAAATGCCCTCGGTACATATCATGGAAAAGGGATCCGGATTCAGCCAAGGTTGACGCTTTCACTATAAGCTGGTCAGAATTTTACTTTTACGCCTTTCCTCCTTTTCCGCTTATAGCGAAAACATTAAATAAAATTATATCAGATAGATCGGAAGGAATCTTAGTGGTTCCTTACTGGGAGACACAACCATGGTTTCCTATTTTCAAAAAATTGCAAATAAAAAACCCAATTTATTTTCAACCTGAAAAACATCTGTTATTGTCACATTTCAGGACCAGTCATCCACTATGGCCCCGTCTTACCCTGGTTGCCGCAAGATTATCGGGGAAGCATTTTCAAGACGCAACGCCTCGGAAGAAGTAACATCAATTCTAACTTCATCGCTTAGTAAAAATACAATTGCTCAGTATAATACAGCTTATAAAAAATGGTGGTGTTTTTGCAATAAAAGTACAGTTTGTTTATATAATCCATCAACGGAAAATTTTTTAGAATTTCTAAATCACGAGTATAAAAATGGTGCTAGTTATACAACATTAAACACATTTAGGTCAGCTATAAATTTAATTCTTACAACACCAATAGCTGATGAAAAACTAATAAATAGATTTTTAAAGGGCATTTTCCGCCTTCATCCTACTTTCCCCAAATATAGAGCAACTTGGGATCCTTATCCAGTCCTACAACACATATCAAAATTATTTCCGTTACATACTTTATCGCTAGAACAACTTAATTTTAAATTAGTTACCTTACTAGCTCTCTCGACAGCACATCGATTACAAACATTGCAAAATATTAAAATTAATAATTTAGTCAAGTCAGGGGAGACAGTCGAAATTCTGTTTTTCGAAATGTTAAAAACCTCATCTCCATCATTGCAACAGCCAAGATTAGTGTTAAGTTATTTTCGTGACAAACCTGAGCTGTGTGTAGCTTCTACTTTATTCTATTACTTAAAGAAAACTGAATCAATCAGAGGTAACACATTAAATCTCTTTATTACTCATAAGAAGCCACACCACGCAGCAAGTGTGCAGACATTATCAAGATGGATCAAATCAGTTTTATATAAAAGTGGAATTGACACCACTGTTTTTTCGGCGTATACCACACGCCATGCTTCTACGTCGGCAGCCTTAAGGGCCGGCGTTAGCATTGAGACAATACGAGCAACGGCAGCAGGTTGGTCAAACGGAGCGGACACCTTTTTTAAATTTTACAATAGACCAATTGTAAACCAGACTGTGTTTGCCAATACTGCATTAGCTCCACAATCAAAATAGTAACTAATCTAATGAACCATATACATATGTATGTGTATATGTGTGTGTATATATATGTATATATATACCTAATGCTTGTATACCTGTGTTATTAATGTTAAGAATGTTATTTATTTCCAATATTATTGTTAAATGTTATATTATAAAATTGTTATAAAAGTACTTAATACTATTAAGTATATTATTACCTCATGGAATATTTTTGTATTAGTAAAATTACAATAAACTTCTTATGAATTACTGTAGATCGCCTATAAACTTTAAACAACTACAGGGTGTTCTGCGTGGAACGGACTAGGAAGTATAATTTGAGATTAAACGACTTACCTGTAAGGAAGTTCAATCGTAATTATACGACTAGTCCGTTCCACGTAGAACACACCCAACCCTTCACGTTTATACCTAATATCTATTAACAATATTAATACATAGCCCACCCGATTACATGATCTACATTAATTTGTTGATCACACACGGCGCGTAATGAAGTGGGTTATCGACGGGCAGATGTAGGATCCTTTTTGCTATCTTTAAACTTAGTGTCACCGATCACTCGGAAGCAACTACAGGGTGTTCTACGTGGAACGGACTAGTCGTATAATTACGATTGAACTTCCTTACAGGTAAGTCGTTTAATCTCAAATTATATGCTAAATAGGTACATTTCTTTTAAATACTTAAACATTTGTGAAATTGCCTTAGCTAATCACGTAAACTGCTTCTAACAATTTATTATTTTCATTTTGCTAACTGAAATAAAATGAAAGAATTTCCGAGAGTTTAGTAAAATTAATATAATTAATAACCTTCCAAATTCTCCTGAAAAGCAAGTGTAATAATACATTTTACCGAGGTACAACAGAATGACAAAAATTATTGCACGAATCTCGTTTTATAAATTAGTAAAGTGATAAAAACAACATCTGCATGGCCAAAAAAGATTTTCCCACGTGTATGATAATAATAATTAATAGTCCCACATCTTCAAGTGACAGTTATTCATTTTCGTTTCACTTGTTCTTCTTCAGTAAGCAGTGTCAGCGGCGTCATCTGGGTAAAAGGTTTCTGAGAGTCCGACTAATTAAATTCATTCATACAAAAACGAGTTTAGGCAAGGCTTACTTACGTGCAAATAAAAATAATAAGAAAATAACAGTAACAGACCATGAAATTGTGGGAGTTGACACAGAAGGCAGCCAAAGAGTTCAGATCAATTCAGTAATTGACTTTCCACCAAAAGAGGAGATAAAATTCCACATGAACAAATTACATAAAAATGAATTCTATTGTATATCGAATGTTAACGCAACCACGAACATCCAATTTTGTTTTTATTTTGTAAACATTTAAGACTTGAGGATGTCTTTACAGTTCCTTGTTGTTTGAACCACAAATAAGTTCGCTCTTCAACCAAAAGTGATCAAACTTCCTTTTCTTTAGTAGTACCTAATTTCTCTCTTCTATTATTTACATTTTTGTAGGTCTTACCAGAGATAACGTATAATGGATACAGGCGTTAGAATGAATTGACTTAATTCAAATGTTAAGATTTTAATTTAAAAATTTGATATAACTATTTTGTTACACTTGTAACCTTCCTTCGTTCCGCGGAGGTTCTTAGGTGGTTGCTATAATGCCTGAGGAGCGGCTATACTATCAGGACGGACTATCTCTGGCGCCAGTTTCTATTTTAAAATGTAGAAACACCACTTTTCCCAATTAGCAGGATAATAGAAGCTTAGGTAGCTGTAGTAAAGAAGCGATAATGACAAAAGCCTGTAAGAAAACTCAGGAGTTTCAAGTTAAAAACTATAAACGGGTTTTATTTCCGACAAATCAATAATACAGTAAACTACTTAGGGTCAAATGCAAACAAACATATGTACGGGAAACTTACGGCAGGCATTAGATTTCTGAATTTATGAAATTACAGTCTAGATATTGGGTACTCTTACATTATTCTAAGTCGATTTTACTTATTCTCTGGTATTCTGGTAGTTACTGGTCAGGTGTAGAGCGGATTGCTAACTAAACTTTCAATCTCGCGGTCTAGCTATCTCAAGCAAAGATTCGATAAACGCGGGGGGATAACTTACACTGATTCGTGCGTGGCTTTATAGGCTATGACGTCAACGGATGCTTGCCCTTTGGAGCGTCAGTATCTTATATAATCAATTGACTGGTGATACAATGGTTGATAGATTCAGATTCGGCGTTATTTAATAATACAGAGACGAAAAAGAAGCGGTTCCAAAGTTTAATTATAAAGTAAGTTTAAATTAATTAAATTTACCTGCATTAGAATAATATAATAATAATAATAGTAATAATAATATTTTTTTATTGGTGCATTATACACGGAGTATTTACACAAGTCAGAAACGGAACAAGGAGAATATGAATACAAATTACCTTAATACTAACAATATAATTTACTTATATTAAAAATACAAAAGGATTTAATCTTAACTACCCTAAAATCACTTCGTTATACACTGTGAATTATTTTGTCATGTGAAATAAATAAAGTAAACAAAGTAAATAGTAAATATTAATACATTAAATTTTGTCAAAAAAATAAAAGTTACTTATCTATAACTGGAATTTTAAATATTGAATTCGGCGCTCATGATTTATACGAAAGGAACATTAGAGGAAGTAAAAAGACTTTAAATGATACCAGCATTATGAATCCCTAAAATATAAATAAGAAATTTTAAAATTAACAAAAAATTATAACGAGTTAAATTTAATTACAAGAGATTGAGATATCACAAATTATAATGCAGGCATTTATTTTTGCAATAATGTAAAGTGACCACGTTATAAGTGAAGGTGTTTCTGTTTACGAAAATTTCATCAAATCCTTTAAAATTGTGTCATATCATTTCACAATCCTCTATAAAATTACTTGCTTGTTCATAAACAATACATTTTCAAATCGGGATATCTATAATACTGAGTTTTAATCACCCTCTTTAGGATTCGAATAAAATTGGAGCAACAAATTTACAATATTTCTTAAAACTGTCAGTGAAAATATTAACCTATGCGAAATATGAAAAATCATCTAGTTCACAACGGGCTTTCAAAGTTCAACTAGTATGCTTCAAAAATTTATATTTTCTCTGTCAGAGCTTATATCGTGAAAGGCAGTCAAGCCTAAGCGAATAATACCTAGTATAAAAAACAAGAAATTGCGAAAAAGTATACAAAGGGAAACCAATATGCAAAATGACTCTGTTGGTAACATTAGCTAGATTATAAAATTTTATTTAAAAAAAATATAGTCTAGACATATAATTGAAACAAATCACACAATATGTAATTTATGAAAATAGACTATTTCCTTAAATGCACTACTGGAACATAAACGGCAAATAATAACTGGTTGCAGACGCATCGTAGGTATATGCAGAATATAAATAAACATTATAGACATGATTCAAGGTAAAATGATGTAAAGTTTTAATTACATACCTACCTAAGCATATACTCTAAATTTTATTATTTCTTTTAAGGTAAAAACCAATTATTTTTAACCCTTTCGCTTAAAGCTCGTTTCAAATTTGTAGTTTTACAGCGTTTAAAACTGAAACCATAATGTTTATTAAATTACCTCTTATGACTGCAGCTCGACATACACCATAGTTGCATAAGAGTAATTTTAATGCGAGCTTTATTATCTTGAGATTAAACCTTCATTTTCAATTAAAGTTAGAGTGTAATTAAATTTGATTTTGTACACACTTAGCTGCATGCCACATTATAGTACCGGTATAAGCATATTGAACAAGTGACTATTTTACTTATATAAACATACATTTAAGAAACCACGTGTAATCAATAAATAATTCCAAAAATCAAAAACGTTTCAAATAAATGTAAATTTATTATCTAGAGATGGGCAAAAGTGGAAATTTTCAGTTTTGGGAAACTATCCTGGGAATATTTCCGGAAACTTTCCGAAACTTTCAATCTAAAAAAAAATTGTTCATAATCATATTTGTCTTGTAACAAGGTTTAATTTGATACCAATTATTGTGTTAGTATTACTTGCTAAATTACGTAATTATTATAAATATCGAAATTTCACAAGTTAAGTATTTCATATTTCCATTTTAAAAGTAAATGATTTGATAAAAAAAAGACATAGGTGGTAATACAAGTAGTAATTTTTATTTTATAAAAAATGAATGTTATATTTTACTTTGAATGCAAAACATAAAACTGTAAACAATATAGAAATAATTTTCATTATTGTACCATCGATGCAACATTAAAAACTGGGACACTCAACATTTCGTCATTTTAAATCAAGTTTTGAATTATAAAAATAAAACATTGTCAGTGTCAAAAAATTTCTGTTATAAAAACAACACATGCAAATGCCAAAATATTATATATTTTTGGAATCAGCTAAAAATTGTCTTTAAAAATATGCAAAAATATACTAATATAATATAATATAATCTAAATGTTCATTTAAAAAAATGTTGGGAATTACCCTGTACATAGACGATTTTAAAAAATTTTTAGTTATTTCTCTGGGAAATTGGAATCAATAATACACCTTTCAACCACCTATATCATAACCCTACAGTTAAGAACACCGATGATCAGAAGACTTTTTTTCTGTTCTAATTTCTGCTGAAGTAATTTTAATCGTTCATTATTATTGTACAACGTAAAATTATTATTAAAGACCTCATCAAACTCTCCTCGTTAAAAGAAAAGAAATTGAAACTGTTAGTTCACCTCGACTATTTTATTATTTCATTTTTTTAGTTAAAAATATATATTTATTTCTCCACAAAAGATCCTGCAAATCTAATCAATTACTTGATTGCTTGAGATGTTGAGTTATTCTCACTAGTCTTGATGCCCTTTATTCAGCTAATATGTACACGATCACAAATCACACTGTACATAATTTAATAAATGTGATTGAATGGAGTTTTCATTCTCTGGTTAATATTATACCCAAACAGGATTTATTTCAGTTTGCGAATAATTTGCATTAAATGATTTAAAAGCTTTTTTAAATCACACCCTTCACCCTTGTTTCGGATAACGTTGGACGCGCAATTTCATGCTTATAGAATGATAAAATGGAGCTTTATTTTGCGGCTGATTGATGGAAGGACAAACTCCGGAAGCACTACGGGGCGAGGGTGACCTAATGACATTGATTTGCTGACTTTAATAATTAATTACCGTCATGATATGGGATTTATTACAGAACCCACTAATTTGTAAATTGAATAGGGACTAAATTAAATTTTCTCAAAATTATCCTGTCAATACAAAGTGACGCCATCCAGTATGAAACCAGCTCCATACATCATAAATTAATTTATTCATGTTTCTGTGATGACTACATTGAGAAATGCGGTTCTCTCGTTTTCCATTGAAACTTGTTTGGTTATCAGTTCCCTACGTCTCGTGTCATCAAATATTGGTAGCAAATTTATGTGCTACTGGTGTTAATTTTTCACTACTAACTAATGAAACTCGTTTCAAAATCATTCTTGAATTACCATTGAGTAATGGAAAAAAATATGTAGGAATATTTATCTTATTTTCTCCGATTTTGTAATAATTTTCGCATATAAGCAGGAGTGGGAAAATACAAACAATTGTGACATTTATACCTTATTAAGTCCAAAAATTATCTTTAAAAAAATATCTGTGCATCGGTCTATCTGATGTGTGCAATGATATAATTTGTGAACGGTTTGAGATATTTTTTTGCAAAATGATTTTTTTAAACTGTATTTAAGAAAACGTAAAACTACGTAATATTCGTTGTCTTTATATAATATTATCCTCTATATTATCTCTTTTTGTTATAAATTAAAAATAATTATATAATTTTTTACATATAATATAATAATTTAAATTAATCAATTTAATTATGTTTTACTCCTACCTACAGATATGAAGTTCCTGATTAATAAAATTCATAAAAGAAACTCTATAATATCAGTCTAGCATCGACTGCACGATTTAACTAAATCAAGCAAAGCGGCATGGTCATGCACTTCTATAAAGTAAAGTTTCAGTTATACTATTCATGCATCCAATTTAATCGATTTAGATACCAACTAAGCTTTTCGTTTAGGCGTTAATGGCCTACGAAGTACCGGCTCGTATCTATGAGCTTAAAAACAAGTCTTTGTGCTAACTTTTGATAAATATATATGCTGCGTGCTATTGATGATGTAGGGTTTCAAATTACTACTGATAAACGATCTTGATTTAGCTCTTTTCGTCTTACAGGCAATTAGTTTTTCGTTTCAACTTGATTAGAAAGCTTAATTTTTGTTATATAATAGCTGCAGGAACATAGTTACATTTCAAGTGATGAATGGAAGACTGTAGGAAATCTATCAGTTATTTTTTAACTTATTTTAGTGGACGAAACTCGATACTGTAATGAGTATTTTTTTTTTAAATTAATATTAACATTTTGACAATGCTATTAGGTCAGTCCAAATTGATGTGTTATTTACAGTATGTTGTATGCAATTGTGCAAACTTTCCATTTTTTACAAAATAATGTTATTGTCAACATTTGACTTTGATTTTTCGTAGGATCTAATAATTAAAGTTAATTTTATAATTAAATTATTATATGTCATTCCGACTGATTTCTTGCCATTTTTAATGTAAACCAACACTCTAACTATGTATAGGGTGGATAGGCTATAACTTTAATTGCCTCTAGATTCTAGATTATACCTGGTAGTATTAATATTATAAAGCATCATATTCTTTAGAGTACGTTAACAAACTATAGAATACAAAATAAATCAAAAGATAGGTACTTGGAAAATCATCTTATTACAAGTGACAAAAAATTTTTGTAACGTGGACAATCTTAATCCTCTTATTCATAAATTTTTAAAAATTATTTGATATTTAGCTATTTTGTATTCCTCCATTATACATGTTCAAGAATTTTATTGGTTTAATTTTTGTGGTGTTTAAATGCTTGTTATTTTTGAATATAAAAAAATTCTTATCATTATTAATAAATATGCTGTATCCAAGACAAAGAGGTATGATAGTAAGAGATACACATTCAGTTAATAATGAAAAATGTTGCGTAATTAAAGGACTAAGAAAATGACTCCTAAAAATCCTTAATGTGATATTTTATTTTACATCGGAACAATTCAGTAAGAATTAAATTTACAGGAGATATTCAAAAATATTTCCATCATTCTCTAAGTAATAATAGTATCTTCTAAGTACGTTGAGTGTTATAATAAACCCATTGCATACTTTTCCCTGCTAAATGGGCCATTATGCAACTATCATTATCACGTAAAATCAAATATGTTTGTTCAGGTTTCAAATATTCAAAGCTGTCACCATATAACGTTAATAAACATTATAGTAACCAACGCTGGTTTGTTTTTTCCTCCATAAGATTCTGAACTTTAAATTATTTCAAATGGAAACGAGTATAACTTTTGCCGTCAGGTTGTAACACTACGAAAAGTTTCGCCTGAAAGAAAAAAGTCCACTTACTTTGCTGTCTGAGAAAGAATGGCTAGATAATATAAAAGAATAGTACAATTCAACTAGCTCATCCTTGTTTAAAGGAATAATAAAATTAGAGTCGTAATATTTGAGGTCATCTGTTGACATATTAATATTCAAATTATGCTGGATATTAGTCTAGGAGCCAGACAAATATCTGTTGTAGCAATGTATAGAAAATGTCTCTTTTTTCATGTGTTCTAGGATGTTAAAAATTGAACTTTAGCTGTCATATATTTTTGAACGGTTCGTTTGTTTTCAATATGATGGTCATAAGCCCAACGTCCTGAGAGATTTGGATACTCTTGGAAACTAACTATTGGGTATAGCGATATAAGGGTTACCATGAAAAATTTGGACCAAATTTGCTTGTCATGTTACACACAAAGAAAGTACAAAACAGTAAGTAAAATTTTAATAATGTATCTATGCTTAAATTTTTCTGAGTAGAAGTAGAGTGAGCAAATAATTGCATTTCTATTCTGATGTTATTTTGTAATGCGGCAAATTTATTAGTCGAAAGAAATTAAATATCTTAGAATTACACTAAAGCCGTATTTAAAGTGAGAACAAATAATCAATATCTTACCAGAAAAAATAAATACAATATGTTATAATAGCTTGGGGAGCAACACAAAAAACATATATTTTACTACTACACGAATTTTATAAAAGAATCGTTTAAATCATGTTAGAGCCAGTTTGGAAAAGATTTTAGTGAGGTTTAATTAAATATTTATTTTGTTACGATTACTACATAATACACAGCTGATTTCCATATACAGTGTAATCCATTTAAAATGGGAGCACCTTTGTAAAAATCCATGTTTTTCAACCGATTTACAATTTTTTTTTATGCATAGAACACTGAAAGTTCTGCTTCAGCACACATTTTCATAAAATCATTTTCAGTTTCAAAGCATTCTCTGATTCTTTTTCGTTGTCGAAAATAGCAAAAGTTTATTAGTGATTTTTTTATTAAAAATCCTACTACCCCACTGAATTATAACAAAAATTTCATTGAAATATGTTTAAAAATAAAAAAGTTATAAGAATATCAATTTTCAAAAATACACCTTGAATTAGTTCAAAAAATGGCTTTTAATTACATAATAATATGGTTACCATGACAACCAAAAATTTTCAAATAATTGTTAATTATTCTAAAAGCCACAAATAAGAGAGAAAAACATTTTCATATATTTAAGTACCTACCATAAAACATTTTAAAAAACCAGGCAAAACGAAGTGAAACAGAAAATCAAACAATTTAACGAATTAAGTAACTCAGGTACCCATAACTATGCGTAAAGATGAATTTTCCGGTTGAACCAGAAGTGACATCAACTTTTTTTTCTAAAATGGAATGACCATGTTATTTTTGTGGTTTGTTATAAAGCTTGAAATTCTAACTGCAACAGTTTTTTCCAATTTCAAAATTTCCAAAAAATAAGTGAGATACGAACGATTTTTTTATTTTTACAAAATAGCCGCGTCAGATGAATGCGATTTAAGAAAATTACTAAGTAGGCTATGGAAATTATTAGCAAGGTAGTAAGCTTGTCTGTAAAGAATAAAATAGTTATTTAAATTACTGATAGATACGACTATTTTTAGATTTTTCTCAAGAAACGGAATTTAATTTTCATTTTCATTTCCGTAGGGGTCCTATGGAAAATTTTTAAATGGGACCGTACTATTTTTTTTTATTATTCGGACATAATGATCCATAAGCTTTAATTTTTTCGCCAATAATAATTTCTTAACGAGATCCTTTGTAATAATAAAAGTGTATTTAAAAGGTAAGCACAAATTAAACAGGTCATTTTGTACAAAATAAAAAATCGTTCGTATCTCACTTATTTTTTGGAATTTTTGAAATTGGAAAAAACTGCTGCAGTTAGAATTTCATGTTTTATAAAACACCGCAAAAAAACACGGTCATTCCATTTAAGAGAAAAAAGTTGATGTCTTGATGGGTCTCACTGTATGTTTATTTAATGATTAATAAAAAACACTAAATGTGATTAACGAAAGATTGTGAAGATTAATATTAATATTATTATTATTATTATTACTATTATTAGTGACCACAAAAAAATATGTAGTATTTTGTAACATTAGCACAGGCAAGTTGATTTAAGTTGGCAGCGTGACAGATTTGGCAGTGATCAATACGACGTGCATATAACAATAAATAAATAAACAGGATAGGAGAATAGTCGCATTCCAATCTGAGGAAGTCCGCCATTTCCATAGGCCACTTGATATCTAACGAGCACTTCGATGAATATTTATACCTCTTCATATCGCTCGAAGCAAATGGAAATATCTTATATAGTTCACTTCTCATCTTTTCTCTTGTCTTTTCCGATTTAATGAACTCCGATGGTAAATCCAGCACTCAGTTTTATCTTTCAGCATGTGACGCAGAGAGGTCTCTTTATGCGAAAATGAAACAAACTCAAACACTTCTAAATTATTCATATATGTTAATGATTCAACTTCATTTATGCCATGACAAAAACTTATCTATGTTGCCCGATATTCAATGCAGTGTAATGACGTGGTACCCTGAAATTAGATTAATAACTGATATTATATAATTTGGTAATCCGTTGACATATTGAAATAACATTTAGTAGATTATTTAAGCAAATACAGTCAATAATATATTTTCTTATTTTGACTAAAATTGATACATGAAAATAGGCAAGCAAATGTTTTCCTTAAATATTGTTTTTATAGAAACCGATTGAATAAGAGACGAAGTAATTGTACAATTTTCTATCAAACCACTTATGCTGGATAATATTCATCGCGTATGAAAACTACAGTGTTAGTTTAAAATAGTTGACTGAATGATAATAAAAATATGTATACTAATGGTTAATAGAAAATGACTGAAAAAGTAACAAAAAATATTATCAAGGGCACCTACTAATTTTTGGACGTACGTCTGTGATTAAACTGTTCCTACTGTAATTTTCTTGTTATGTCAAGTTAGAATATCAGGTTCTATTAAAGTTTCAGTGAAACTAGTTAGGTAAGTACCTACTGATTTCTTTTTAAAAATTTGGAATTCAAAAAATTTCCCATAGTACAAAAAATATTTTTACTAGAATAATACATACAAAATTTGGTCCAATATGAAAATAGTAGGTAAGGCCTTCCCACCACGACTGGAAGGAATTTAATTTATGGAGGTTACCTTAAGGATATAACGAGCTACTAAGAATCGGGCACTATTGAAAGAAAAAAGTCCTCGATGTCCAAGTAACACAACAAAGAAAATACTTGTGAATGGAAGAATGTATTTTATTCACAAACATATATGTAATGCTTCAATTGCCAGCTTATAAAAAGTTGGGAGGCAGGCATTTGTTCACTCACCTTTTCCAGCTAGCCAGCTAGCCGGTAAAGTAGCTTTACCGGCTAGAAACGTCACTTTTCCGGCAAGTTAAACGTCACACTTTGCGGCAGCAAATCTTCTGGTTGTCTTTTGTGCAGCAGCTTTAAAATTTGGTGAACTACACTCTCTAAGTCACAAATAATCAGAATCAAACATTTTGTTGTAGAATTTTGAGCGAATTTAACAGAAATTATTGATAATAAATACTTGTGGAAATAACCTAATTTATTTGACAGAAGAACCTTAATGCTCGTTACCTAGCAACGCTCAACTTATCACTGCAGCCTACCTACTTATTTTGCATAATTTCCTAATTCTCATTCACTATCTATTCAATTAAATAAAAAAATTGTATGCTGATATTGTTATTATACAATGATTGTGAATAAAATAGTATACATACCTCGCTGGTCGTTTTCATTACAGCCTCGCGTTTACATCTGACCTCGGCGCTACGCGCCTCTTTCAGATGTCAACCCTCGGCTGTAATGAAGCACCTCCCAGCTCGGTATGTAATGTACTATTAAGGCACCTGTTAAACAGTTTTAAGGAAGTAACAAATTGCAGGTGTGTCCTATGAAATTCATTTGGAACAAATATTTGTAAAACGACTCGTTCCGCTAATAATTGTTTGTGAATGATTATTCAACAATTTAAGTAATGTGACAATATTTTACTTTGTTATTGGAAAATCATGGTTTTTTATATCAGTGGTTTGTAATGAATAATCATAATGCAAGAATTTGGTTAGCAGAAAGAAATCATGTATACATTGAAATATCTTTTTTCAACTTTATTAGTGATCTTCTATATATTTATTTTTTTTTCTTGGATGGTTGGGATAGGTCATGGATCAAATTATAAAACTGCGTTTTTAAATCAGTCGACGTTTCGCTTAATTTATTAGCATCTTCAGGACTCTAAAATAAAATTTATACAAAAGGCGATTGGACAAACATATTGTGTAAAAACAAATAAATACATATTACATTTTAAAATTTACAATAAAAATAAAAAATTAAGGTATTTATAATATTAAAAATTTTGAAAAATTGTACTAATTTTATAGATACTAAAATGAAAATATTTTGGAAAGTAAAAATAGAATATGAGATTACTAATTTAAAATAAAGATGTATATGAAAAAATAATTTAATAACTTGAAATATCCTGAGGAAATATCCCTCCCCTCAAAGTCGGTTTCGGGTTGGGGACGAATTAATACTTTGTTTAAAGAAGAAGTTTTTATATTTAACTACGAGATTAGGCTATACCACAGACTAAAACAATCAGATATTTCACTTATGACGTATTTTGGCTTGTATCCGCCTCCGACTCCTGGTTGTCACCGATTTGCGAACCATTCTGCGCATCTGAGAAATTAGTCGCCGTCAGCCTGCCGTCAGAACGTGCTACAAGCATAGACATAATGTGACGCTAGGTTATATTTTGTGAATTACAAATTAATAGCATTTATATCGTGTAGAATTGTTTTTGTGTAACTTTCTAGTTAAGTGACTTGAAATAAGTGTTTTTATATTGACAATTGACAATTTAATTCAGTAGTTTGGACAATTTTTATTTGGAAACAATGGGAATTTATTGTTGTGTGAAAGGATGTTCCAATAATTCCTCATTAACCAATATAAGTTTATTCAGATTTCCCAAAGACCATAAGAGGTAAGATATATAATAATATAACGTGGTGAAAATGATAAGTAGTTCGTTATATTTTTTTATTAGATGCTAGTCTGGATAAAGAACTACTGTAGACGCGCGGATCTAGAAAACCTGCACCCCAACCGTATTTACAATAATTACAGAGTGTGCTGCTTTCATTTCGAAGATGAAATGTTTTCAAGTCTGCTAAAAACCAGGTTAAAGAAAGACGCTGTACCGACAATCTTCTCCTTCAATAATGATATGCAATCAGGTAAAATTCTTATATAAATTTGTAACATTAAAATAAAACTAAATTAAAAAATAAATGATTACAGAACAACCACAGCCAAGTACTTCCCATTTGATGACCACCACAATAGAACATCTGCCACCGAATTTTCATTCTGCTGCACCATTACCAGAAGAACCTCAACCAAGTACTTGTTAGAAGTTGTTAGATTGTTTGATTATTGGATTGTTTGTTTCGCCCAAGAAAGGACGATAAAAAGTGGCGTAGTTATTGCGTAAAATGTAAACACTTTCTCTGTAAAAACCATGGTATACATAAAAGAATTAATTACTATAACAGCTGTAATATGTTTGAAAATAATGAATTGTTTTAAAATTTATTTAGCCGTAACTAACAAACTTATTCGTTGCAAATATAAATTTGAATGACAATTTATTTTAGCTCTTTAACAATATTTTTATCTGTAAAACAATAATTTGAATAAAATTTAACAACCATAAAATATATAAAATTATTATCTATGCCATTTACAGTAAAAAATGCATGGGGTACACGTTGTGCCCCGCTTGGTGCTTCTCGTTTCTGAAAAAGCTTGTTACGAGTTACGACAAAGGTTAAACAACATATATTATTGTTATTATGTATTTTTTGTTATTGTAAAGCCTAAGCATTTAATTATACCCTGTATATCTTGCAACTTTAATTTATTAAACATAGCATAACATACTGCGACGTCAGTCAATCTCTTATTTCCTTACATGTATTAGATAGTGTTTCTTGGGCAAAACGGTCATTTAAAAACCACACTTTTCATACCTTAACCAAGTATTCTATAACTTGTGTTTGAATTATATTGCATTCATAATAAATTAGTCTATAAAGTTTATGCCGAGTATTTTATTTTGCCCCCGAAAAACCCCCGACAGGATTCTGGAACACATTATGAATAAAAATTTTATTTAATTTTGTGTCTATCCACCAAATGGAAAGGGAAATAATGCCAATGTGAAAATAATTGGTCTTTTCGGTTCATATACTGCTAGGTACCGTTTACTACCCGGTAGTATAATACTTTAAATTCTGATTGGTAAATTCAAACTAAAGGCTATTTACATCCAATAAACACCGAGCATTTGTAACCAGTGGTTACTGGAACTACATGAACCTAAAAGTCCAAATGAATAGCGGGAAACATCTTGAAATTTTTTGTAACATTCCTGTTACCTACCGTATATTATATTTTCAAATAAAGCGTAAGTATAAGAATAATAGGTAATCATCTATATAACTTCTATTCATTATGTTGTTTCTACTTAATACAATATGGTAATTCACCAAATGTAACATAAAACGAAGCTGTTAAGTAGATATCTCGATAAATATTACAATATCACCCAATAAAGCACCTAGTACATTTTCACAATATATACTAATAATTATATTAATGTATCGAAATAATTACGAATATGTTTTACCATTCAAGAGAATTTTATCATATTTATTCACATTATGTTAAATAATTTCAAGCCGCCCCTGTCTAAAAAGTATCTCTGGCTGATGCCAGTCCTGTAACGATCATCCCGCATTTAGCGCTTAGACTTGTGCGCAAAATCGTGGTATGTTTACGTCAACTCATAAAAACGGAAACCGCTAACATAGGGAATAGCATTGAGTGAAATATCTGATTGTTTTAGTCTGTGGCTACCACGAAGTACATACAAAGATATATTTAATAAAAATATCGCAACAATAGACTAGTTAGGTTAGGACCTAACCTGGCTTAAATCATCTTAAGGCCAATCAAAGATATTTTGTTTTTTATTGATTCTTACTTGCGAGGTGATTGAAGTCAAGTATCCCAGTTATTTACACTTTTTTTATACAAAAAAATTGAAATGGATGTTAATATATCATTGTGGCTCGGAGTGGTAATTAATTTTAGTTCTGTAAAAATTATCCGTTGAAACGCTACAATTATTAGCACAAGAAACAATTAGGGATTTAACAGAATTAGGTAGTGATTGTCAAATAATCGCAATCTGCAACGTCCGAGAGCTATTAACGCTTACTCGCTTATTTTCACCAAACAGACATTCGGGAGAAATAGGATTAGCGCGATAAGACTTCAGACAGGAAAGAGAACAATGGCCCGCTGAGCAAATTCGAGGGTATTGTTTACACAAATATTATGAATAAGTAATTCATCGATCTGACTTGCAGAAAACGTGTATAAAGCCTGGCTCAGGTGTTACATTAGTCTTGTGTCCAACCCTGAAACTTTTATCTATAAATCTTCAAGAACATAAAGAATGTATCACCCTTTGGGGAAGACCAGCTTTACACTCTATGGAAAACATGTTTATATTTTAGAATTTTACCTGTGGAGTAAGGTGATTTATCATTTTTCTACTTGAAATATGCGACCAATTTTAAAGTTTTGAATGTTGTTGTATTTTACGGCTATATTTTAACAAAATATATTACCAATGTTTGACACTTGTGCATAACAAGAAATATTTATAATATTTTTTATTACATTGGGCTAGTTTTCTATACCACTCTCAACATAAATTTTCTATCGGATACCGAGGTAGATCTGAAATACTCCATAATTGCAATAAAATCTTATTTCATTTTTGTTTCCTTATGTTATAATTCACAACAGAAACTACGCAGGTGTAAACATTATTAGAAGGCAATTACTTTACTGTCTACTATAAGGGAGAAAGGTCACCCATCATCGATGACAAGTTATTATTTCCATTATTTCATTTCGCTTCGAGCATTTGAGCAACTCGAGTAAGCTTCCCGATCCGAGTGAGCAGAGATGAGGTTACCTTCAATGTTCGTTATTCCAGGGTAATTAATGTATAAAATAAATATCGAAATATACAAATAATGTAATTGATAATAATTTAAAAAACATTGTCAAGTAATATTCACTATAATAAAAAGTCTGATCGGGTAGAAACAAAAATTTAAAAAGAACAGAAATTCATTTAAAAAATATTCTTTGTCTCTCGATCTATTAATCTGTCGTGATACGTTGATAACCTTTCAAAATATATTTATGAATTTCGGTATATGTGTTTAAATTTGCTATTGTGCACATTTAGCAATTACCACAAAAGTAGATTCTGAAAGTCCATTGTCAAGTAGGTAAAAATATTACAATAAAAAATAATAAAAATTTTCTAATACAAAGTCAGTCAGATGGAGGGATAAACTTTTGGTTTTGGATAGTATATCACCATCAACAATCATCTGAACAAACGGTTTTTCTACAGCGTTTGCGTACAACTGTTTCTAACTGGAAATTTTCGTTTGGTAAGTAATACCTACCTACTGCATTACTTACCATTTAACAACAAAAATAGACAATAATCCAGAGCTAAGGTGCGTTCTACACCACTTTCAAGGCCACTCGCTCTGGATGGCATGTGTCCCTCAGCAATACCCACGAAGGGATGGTTTTTTAGATGAAGAAGTCTTCGAAGGAGTTAGTAAAAGATTCAGAGGGTTAGCCATGCAAGAGACCTCAGTTCTTAGAGGCGGACCAAAGAATTCTCAGACAATGACCAGAAGGCCTAAGGGGATGAAGAGAATTCGGGCAGTAACCAGGGTCTTAGAGGGGCGGGCCGAAGGAATAATCGACAATGACCAAAGGCTTTAGTTTGAGAATCGGCCGCCTGAAGTGTATTGAGTGCGCTGATGTATTATGAAGTCATAGCAATAACTCGAGAATATTTAAACAATGATGATTAATGGGTATGTGAAAGGCTAAATACTCATTAATCCTTGTTTAAATATTTCGGAGCTATTGCTATGACGTCATTAGACATCAGCGCCATCTATACACTTGACGCGGCTGATTTTCGAACTAAAGCCCCTGGTCGTTGTCGATTACTCCTTCGGCCCACCCCGCTAAGACCCCAGTTACTGTCTGAACTCCCTTCATCCCCGTCCCACACCTCTAAGGCCTTCTGAGAATTCTTCGGCCCGCCCCTTCGGTCTGGAGGTCTTTTCGCTAACTCTCTAGCTCTTTTTTTCCTAACCCTTCCGAAAACCTATTCAGCTAGACCATCTCTCCGTGGACACTGCTAGGGGACACATGCCATCCGGATCAAGTGGTCTTGAAAATGGCGTAGAACCCACCTAGTATATTTACTGTCAATGTTGTATTCAATTTAATGACTTTGTAACTATATGTCTGTTTCTATAAAAGAGGTATTATATTACACTAACCAGGATTTTATTTGTAAAACTTTCCATTTAAATTTAATCTTGATTATTTAATTTCCCTGGTAGTGTCGATTTTATTGCCTAAATCGTTTCCATTCAATTAATTGAAATT
The DNA here is from genome assembly GCA_963680705.1 of Rhagium mordax. Taxonomy (NCBI): domain Eukaryota; kingdom Metazoa; phylum Arthropoda; class Insecta; order Coleoptera; family Cerambycidae; genus Rhagium; species Rhagium mordax. The sequence goes on along the minus strand of OY796656.1, from coordinate 105,176,023 downwards.
ATGAATCTTGTTTGCGTTTCCTTTATTAATCGCATAACTCGTTTCTATTTATTTTAACTTCGCTTGGATCATAAAGTACGAATTTTTTACCAACTAGGGTAAATTAAATTAACTTGATATTATTAAAACAGTGCTCGGTGCAGAAAGGCTTTCATGCTAGAACTTGAAAGAAATATGAACTGTAGTTTGAGAGAAAAATCTATAACTTAAACTTGTAAGTATCGGCAAAATATTACACAAAGTAACTTTGTCCATTACATTCGATGAAGTACTGGTTGTTTGACACCGGCATAATATGCTTTGCAATGAGCAAGTAAGCTTCATTCTTCACACAAAAGCAATTCGATGTAAAGTTTTTAAATTGCTTGTAAGCATTTATACACTTTTACATCAATATTTAAATAAATTAGACGTTAAACATCTATTATCTTAGAAAGCTTTAAAAAAATTACGTGCATAACGTTGATTATAGTAGTAGTCTCGGTAGTAGTATTACAAACTCAGATTTACATAAAGTAAAAGTACACAAATAAAATCGTTGATTGCAATAAACTAGCAGTGAAGGACTTATTTCTATTTATAGAATCTATTAGTTGAAAGTTTTATAAAATTATTAACTGGAACTGGTATCGTTTACCGACTGGTTTAGAATCTGAAATGTGCATTTCTCTAAACTGTATTGATAAAGGTGAAATAACCAGAAATCGATTCACGAATGAGATTTTTACCATTAACCACTGAAATCGATTAGGTACTTAGTTTATTTTGCGTATTGCGTATGTGATACTAATTAATTCGAAGTGAATTCTGCCGACCAGAATTTCTCTGAGATTTATTTGTTTGGCAGAAGGCGTGGCATCGATCCAGTACCGTCGAGTGGTTAATCGTGCGTACTGTTGATTTCGATAGGCGTGGCTCTGGTTCGCAATGATAATATTATTTGAATTTTTGTACATTGCTATGGTTTCTATATTCTCGGCCAAATAATTTGAGAACGCTAATATATCAGTTTCATTAAATTTTATCCAATGTCCAACAGCTGCAGATGTTTTCTTTTTTCTGTACATAATTATACAGTAAAGACCGAGGAGGTTCGAACATGGGTATTAGTTTGCACGATTTACTTGTGCCCGTTGTAGGCAAGCGGACACAGTGGTGAGAATCGTGGATCTCCGCGCTGTAGCCGGTGACTCTCTCGTCTTCTATTGTTCCTTGTTTGGATTCTTTTATAATAATTTTTATTACACCTGCAACACTCGAGGTGCAGCGACAATTAATTTTATATTGTAGAATCACATTTTTGTTGCGAAACAACAAACAATGGAAATATTTAAATGTGTTTTGAGATTTTTTTAAAATTACAATGATTAATCCTATCTAGGATGAATTATTGAAGTTAGAAAAATTTCGAAACGTTGGTCCAGAATACGTAAATCAAATTTCTTTCAGACATGACATCCTAACACGGTTAATGAGATACTAAAACAACAGTCTGCTGACTGCTCGACTGCTGAGCACTGCCGCTCCCTTCTCCTAATGTACAAATTTCGATCTGAGGCGAGTTGTCGGCCACTCGTATGTTCGTCCCAATCCCTGTCGTGTTCGAAGCATCCTGGACTTATCTGTATATATTATTTATAACTTTCACATCTGAAGCATTTTAATACCAATACAAACGATTATTTTGAGGAGCACGTTCCTCCCAAAAATGTATATTGATCTTAAATACTTACTCGTTAATAATCTGTGATCTACAAGTTAGCCGTCCGAGACAATAGGGGCGAACAAAGAGAACAATTGAATTAGACTTACCAAATGGCGTCTTTGGTGTAGTTGAGAACTTGCTAATAACTGAATTGTTAACAAAGAAACTACTATTCTATTAGGCATAAACAAACAATAGTCAGAACTGTCTGGTTGATAAGCCAGGTGAGATGCAATCTTTGTACCCCCTGTCGGGCTTTAGTATACAACTTACAAATTAGTTGGGTAAATGAAGCTCACGCTATATCGGAGTTTCCGATATAGTTTACGGGCCGGATACTTGTCTGGCTGGAGAATAAGGAAGAGGTTCCAACTGGGTCCGTGATATTACTATATTAATTCGAGAAACACATTTAAGTTTAACTGAATTAAACACGTTTACTAAATATCGTTAACGAGATTAAACAAATTAAACAATCATTTGTTTTAAGTGAATGAAATATTGCAAGCAAAAGTAGCGTATTGTTGAAATTAAAGTTTACTGCTAAATTAATAATTGATGCGGATAAAGAAGTAAATATAAAATACATTAAAAATTCACAAATGAATAGAAATATTTCTTATAAATATGTTGCAGATTACTATCAACCTCTTCCCAGTTATGAGTAGCAAGATTTCGCAAAACGACGAACAAGCTTTAAAGAACTGCAGGCCAACAGATGTTTTAGAGTCAAAGAATTTCAAGAACTGTACCCGAAGATCAGAATAGATGGTATTTGCAAAACATAATTTCGCCTATTTAGGTCATCATGGAGATTTTTCCATTTCACACCAAGGTCTCCGATGGAGAAATCTGCAATTTTCTCGTAGATGCTGGAATCAAGTGCATTAAGTAAACGAACGAATCCCAGAATGCCTGCTTCATACATTTGGTTCTCTACTCTACGAAATTTTAGCAGGCCTCAACGTCTTCAGTGCCAAGAGTAGGTTTCATCCCTCTTAGTATTCCGGTTATCAGAACGATTATATTGACCAAATAGTCTGGTTCGTACCATAGGTCTAGGTATTTAGATCAACTCTTCTATTACAATGCGATTTATGTCTCAGCAGGAGCCGATAACTTAATGACTTACATCATCTTGGTCGAGGATGTCCATTGTTTATTGACTTGAATTAGTTTAATTGTCAAGAAAGAGTATTGCCAGCCTGGGACATCCAGGAACATGCAAAAAGTAAAGGCATAAGTGACTCATGCAGTTGATATCAGGAAACTCTACACTAATCAGACACCTACTGTAGACCAAGGTGTTGATAACATGACCTTGACGGGTCAAAATAAATCCTTTGGTTTCCAATTTAGACCTAGATTACTGATGGATTAAAACGACAGAGGCTAGTTTTAACGACAAATCTGGTGGTGTTTTGTTATTGTAGAAGACATTACAACTTTAATTAGCTCATAAACGATTCGGCGAACGTTCACTAATTATATCATATTCTTGTCAGACTCTTTGCCTAAAATATAATATGACAATTTCACGGCTTCATATTATCTTACTAGTTGCAATAGTATGCCGTATTTAGTGCTATCTTGTCATATATACAAATATTTTGTTTCTTCCCAAAAGTCTGAAAGAACACATTTTTTAGAGGTGTCAGTTATATATTATAGTTTTTACAGCTTTAGTGATAAGTTGGAAGTTCAGAATTAGTACCTATTTATTAAATTGATGCCTAGTCATTTAATTTTTAAGAATTAGAATCTGGCATGCAGTTGATCCATGTCTGTATAACTTTGATTGACCATTTCACTAAATAAATCCAAAATGCAGAATGCAATACATATTCTTTGTATACTCAAACGACTCTAAACAATTCATCTATAGATAATTCATATTGAAGCAGTAACAAATGACAAATTAATTATATGATTTAGTTACTTGTGAAGCTTCAAAGGACTTGCAGGCAAATTAATTAAATCTATTTATGTGGTAATTTGTGCCTGAAATTGGCTTGGTTACCCTGGTACTTCTCGATATCACGAAAGACTTAGGGGAAATTAGAAATGTTCAGTATTATTAATTTGGTAATTTGACTGGATTGAATAACGGTTTATTGAATCAATATTTAAGGCCAATTGCCTATACAGACTTTGTACTGTTTCACTTAATTAGAGTTCATTCGTATGAAACAATATGCGTTATCAATCTCAATTAAATTGATTCCTAAATAATAAATTTTTTAAAAGCAAAATTAATATCCCCGCTGAATAGGAAGTGGGAAAGATATTTCCTTTGTGATTATTTATTGAAAACATAATAAAAATTATTTTTTTTATCTATAGCGACCTGTTAAATATGTTTTGTAACTCATGTTAAAAAAGCATTCGTAGTGAATAATAAATAAACACAAAATGAAACTCTCTCTAAGATCCAAATAAAACTCTTGAAATTTGAGAATAATAAATGTAGTTAATTCCAGAATACTTGAATATTTAATGGATGTCCTCTATCTCTAAATATGTGTATTAAAGCACCTGTACCTATGGGATTTTATTTGAATGATTTAGTAAGAATTCTTTTACTTCTTCGTATAGTCAAAAAAGAAAACAGCAAGATTCCATATTATTTTTTTACACCGTATATTTTTTAACTAAGTACACAGAGTATGGTTGAATAAAATAATATCCCATTTATTTTAATGGAGCTTTTTAATTTTATGAAAATCAGCTGTCTTTAATAACGATTCCACCTAACCTAGTAAAGTTACATTTTTGTATTTTGTGCAAGGCAGCTGCTGTAAGGAATCATCGATAGGAAGAGGTTCGTGTCATCAGGATCAGTGTAGCTCTTTGAAAGGTTCCTCGGGAGCCAGTCAATAAGAACTGCTAGGCCTAGGTTGTCCTTTTGGGGTGAACATCTGGGATCTGGTGAGGCTGTACTTATGTGCTCTCGGCGTCGAGACCCTGAGAAAGCCGAAAATTTTTCATTATAACATAAACCTATTGTTACTCTGTTTCCATTTCCGGCATTTATGGGCACTAGAGCAGGTAACATTCGTTCATCGAAGTAAGTACGTAATTTCTTTACAACTCTACGTTATATTTTTTTTATTTCCTGTATGTGCAATATTTTTACTGTACAGTGCGTTCATTTTAAGTGTGAAAGGTTTTAAATGGTTATTACGAGGTTATTATTAAAGGTAGAATGATGGGACAAACGTCGTGTGAGAGGATTAGAAAAAAAGTTTCTTATGAATTAAAGGCAAAAAACAAATGAGGCCCGGTTTGGAAAATATATTATTTTGAGGTCATGGTCATGACTATCTTTCAGTAATAGATATGTATTTTAAGTAATTTCAACAACAATTTCAATAGTTTTTTAGCTATATTAAGGAAACTATTTATCCAAACTACCATATTATGCACATCATTGTATTCAGAAAAAATTAGTCTATTAAATGGTGCAAAAATATATAGGGCGCCTTCTCCAAAACGGGCATCATTTGTTTCTTTTCTCTTTAATGCATAAAAAACTTTTTTTCTTATCCTCTCACATGACGTTTTTGTCCAATCATTCTATCTTTAATAATAACCTCGTAATAACCATTTAAACCGTTCACACTTAAAATGAAACTGTACAGGGTGTTCACGCGAGAATTGAACCCCCGCCTAGATCCCTCCCTCCACTTTGACACAATTTGAAAAATAAAAACGTTCCTATACGATTTTTTCCGTAGTTTTCAAATATGTTCATCATAATTTCCTATATCTCGTCATATACAGAGTGTTGCATATTTTTTTTCAACTTGTGCGACACCCTGTATCTAATTATCGTAGTTGGTGCAGTTTTTCATTCTGAACACAAATAAAAGAAAAAAATCTAACGGACTCAAGTCCGGACTTCGAGCTGGCCATACTATAGGACCGCGGTTACCCATCCATTGGCCATAGGTATTGTTTAAATAATTAACCACCGGTAAAGATTTTGTGGGGAGTGCTCAGTATTGTTGCCAGATTACGTTGCCATATCTTCGAATTTTTATTTTTCAAATTGTGTCAAAGGGGAAGGATCTAGGCGGGGGGTTCAATTCTCGCGTGAACACTCTGTACATTTAATTTGACATTTCCTGTTGTATATATTATTTATTAATTACAATTATTGTATAATCAATACTTTTGTAGATTTTGTATTTATCGTTACACAAAGCAATTGTTTTTTATATACCAGGTGGACCAAAAAATTTTGCACTTTTTACATTTGCCCATAACTTTTTTGTTTATTAACCGATTTTAATATGACCTAGCCAAAGAAAAAAGTGCAATTTAAGTACTACAGCTTAAGAATGACAAGAAGACGCTTTGTATGATTATGCATTCGTTCCGCTCCCGATGGACCGGTTTTTTTATCGAGGTATTAAAATGTAGAGAAAGGTTAATTTATTGCTTTTCTACCATTTTTTCTTCAAAAAGAATTGGCCGAAAAAAAACAATTTTCAAACGCGGCCGCCATCTAGCATTTAAAAGAATCGTCCATTTTGACATTTTTCGCGGATAGTGCATTCTTTTCTGTAAGCAACGACACCAAGATCATTAAAATCTGAAATCTGTTAATAAACAAAAACGTTATTGGCCAATGAAATAAGTGCAATTTAAGTAATACAGCTTAAGAATGAAAAAAAGACGCTTTGTCCTCTCCCGATGGACCGATTTTTTTCATCCAGGTCTTAAAATGTGGAGAGAGGTCAATGTTAATGGCCCAAAGAAAGGGTTATATTCAAACCTGGCCGCCATATTGCGTCATAAAAAATCGGCCATTTTGAAACTTATCGTCGATAGCTCAATCTTTTCTGGAAGCAACCATAATAAGCTCATTAAAAGCGGTTAATAAACAAAAAAATTATGGGCAAACGTAAAGAGTGCAAAAATTTTTGGGCCCACCCGGTATTTGTCATTGCAATTTATTGAAGAACATATTTAGGGTTTAAAATCTGGAATGTCTACTGTTTTGATTAACCCGGTAATTTCTACAAGCTAGCCAGTGTAGTCTTCTGTACCTCGTCTGGAGTAAACTATAAATGCGAATTTACTGTAACCCGAAAAGTGGGTGAGTAGGTACCAAACACACTCTTATATTTTATTTTTAAATTTTTTAAAATTTAAGTAATCTAAAATTTTGTTATTCTTAACTTCTTTGCTACATGCAACTTTAGCGTAAATTTTAAATCCAATTAAAATTATTGCGACTGTTTTTTTGTATTTCCCTCTTTTTGGTAGTTACAAATACGGTGAGTTTATTTTAATGTAAAGGCAAATGAATGGAAAGTATTTAAACAAAGCAAACATCTCTTGTTTGAGGTATGATTGACCACTAGTTGGATTTAAACCACTGAATGTGGCATTCAAGCAGCAGACAGAAGTGGATATTTCATGGAAAGCGAACGGGAAATCGTGCAAATCGTCGAAACGAACGTATCGAGTGCAAAAGTAAACGAAACTTAACAATGCGGGACTAAATTAACAAATGCGTGCACGAACATCTCTGAATTATAGATTTAAAGTGAAGCTGTTCGTTAAATTTAATTATTTGCAAACTACTAATGAAATTAACATTTTATAGAGCTGGGAAGTTAATTAACTATGCAGTTGAGGGAAAATCATAGGCACACATACATTTATACAGAAATTAAATGTCACGGTTTTAAAAATGAAAATCAAACTGTAATTGATTCATCCATAATGAATGCTAGGCGGTTATTACCAACATGTGCAGAGCTATGATAAAGTGATTTTAGAAATTCGATTTAGTTGCCTTTTGCAGGATTGTAATATAATTTTAAATTCGTTTTGCAATTTAACTAGATCATTGCTGCTAAAGTTATGAAAGTTCTTGGAAGAGTTAGGAACACAAATTTATTAAAACTGTTAAATATTAAAGAGATTTTTGGGTGTGTTGCGACATTTTGAACTCGCTACTAATTTAAGAGCTATATTCATAATTTAGCTACAAAATTATGTCAGTGGTAATCTTAGGATAGATAACAAAACGTATAACAGTTTTCTGATTATTCAAAAGTAGTTTAGAATCTCAGAATCTTTTGAAATACCTACTAGGTTGGTTTTGCAAGTGCAAAACCGTTTCAATTAGGATTTCAATGTGTGATTGTTTTATTATTTATTAGGTAACGTTTAATTAAGTTATATAGCCATAAGCCGATAAACTATTATTTAGTTAAAAAATTAAAAGTACCAAGTTTATCAAAAATTTTATATCTTTGAGACTAAAATTATAAAATTATTTCTCTAAAAGTGAGAATATTAGTCATTGTTCTTATTGTTCAGAATTTTGATCATGATCATGAACACTTTTTCAACTATAATTTTCTGCATCTTTTAACTGGTTATTAATTTAAGTATTAAGTACAGATAATTTATTTTGACAGAATGTGTGATTACAACAATTCATAAAGAAGAATGAATCGTGGCAAGTGTAAAAGTTATTAAATTATTATTCACTGTCTATCTTTCGATTTAAATCTCAGCTCCAGCAGATTATAATGTTGGGAAGACTAGTTTTATGTCATCGTTACTTTAATAATGTAACTCCTTTTCTGTCTGACTTTGAACCTAGAGGTTGTCTAATTTATGCAATGCATTTTATGTTTATATTATTATTGTTTTGCTGTAAAACTTGAAATGAAATCATCTAATTCCGATGGATTCTAAAGGGATAGTTACCATATTTCAGTGTATTTTTGATAGAACAGAACATAATATGTTCGGTTTTTTTACATTTAATTTTTGTACGAGGTGAACTAATTTCATTACTCTACATTATATTAAATACTGTTTTTCAGATGACCACTCAAGAAAAAATAAAAAGCCACCAAAAACTCGCGTACTATATTTCAAAATATGGCGGACCAAGCAAAGGTCGAGTTAGCCAAGTTAAAGAAAAGTGAACTTGTGGACATTACCCAGCAAACGCAGAGTGTATTTGTTTCGTAACGTTAAGTCACAAATAAGTAACTCTAGAAGCATATTTCAAAATGTGAAACAGATTCGTAATTATGGCAATATATCTGTACCTGAAAGATTTGTTTTGAAATTGTTTAATATAGTACAAAACATCTTTGTTGGGTTTGAAAAAAATCGAAACTGTTACCTATCAAATGTTATTCTTAATTCGACAAACGTAAATGTTTCATAACTTACAAAACGCCATACTTTCAATGGTTAAAATTTGAGAATTTTACGCAATTGTTGATGCGGTATTCCTTTAGTAGCTATAAACTGAAACAATTACGGAATTATTGAAACATTTAATTTTCAGTTGTAAAGTGTTGAAAAATTTACATAATTAGTAATACGTTACATTTTCGCTATACATTTTCAAACAAATAAGTCGTTTCTATAGGCTAGAATTACTTCTGAGAGAGAGATAAAATTCAAACGACCAATAGAGTCCTGGGACATTGCGCCAGCAGCGCAAGGAACTGTTTCCGGCTTCAGTACAAGTTGGTCTGACTGAATGTGTAGTGGTATAAACAAGTGGTCTTGTGCAAAAAATACTATTGTGAAAAATAATTACACAATATAGGTATACACAGCGTAACTGGTAGGTAAGTTCTAATACTTATATTCCTAAAATTAAATAAGTTTTATTTGTATGTATTGTAAAAAGCGTTAATTTCCTGGGCAAGATTATGGCAAGATATAACATGGCGTGGGCACATTAACAGCGTGGGTAGCGGATCTTTTTACTAGAAGGTACCTACCTATAAATCGAATAAAATAAACGCTTTACTTAAAGAAGTAATTCTTCAAGTGATTTTTGAAGTGAAGAAAAGCTTATATGAACATATTATGTTCTAAAGATTTTTGTTTCTGAGATAAGCGGGCGTTGAATATTTAATTTCGTTTTTGATTTTATCTGATTTTCCACAATTTGTAACATATGAAACTGAAATTTATGGAGAGTCTTCAAGTAGCCATTTATCTCACCAATTGTCTTTTTTCATTATTTCACTTCGGTTTGTAATTGGACAAAATGTTTTGGTTTTTTATTAAATAATATCTTTAAAAATTTAAATATTTTAACAAAATTTGGTGATTGGGGATTTTTAAGGCGAGGGATTCAAATCTAAGTAATTATAGTTTTGCTGTTATTTCGTTTATACGTTATAATGTTTTTGGGATTCTTTTAATTTTTTTTTTAAATAAAAATTCCTGTTTTCCCGTTACTTTTACGTCAAAAAGGTATACCTTCTAAATGTCGCTACGAGTAACCGTTCTCAGGGTATTTGATTTTAAAGTATTCAATTTAACCGATTTAAAGTATAATTAAATTTTAGGTTTATTTATTTAAGTCATTGTTCTTCGTACTTTTTTTGCTAGTGTTGAAATGTAATAAATTTAAAAAATTTGAAAAAAGAATTTAAAGAAATTATTTCAATAAAACCAAAACAAAAATTTTACTTTGACACCTGCTAATATCAACTTTTGGACGCACTAAGGTAAGTTTGTTTAAATCGTATTATATTTACATAAGGAATCTGCCATTGCTCTGTGTACCATTACTTATGGGACACCATGATTTATAGATTTTAAAACAACGTCTAATATTTTCATTTTATAAAAATATCTAAAAGGAGGTAAAAGCAAAGTTTACAGAATTAGTATTCTGTAAACTTTGGTAAAAGTCAACATAGCTCCTGGGGAAGTTTTTTAAGTTTTGCAACATTGCACACTTCCGATTTAAACGTAGAGGTCACAGCTGTTACAAAGACATTCCGCCGGTCGTCTACTTTCTTCATTCTTCCTCTCTGCCAAAGATATAAAAAAACATCAGATAATTAAATTACCGATAAGGTCTGTTGTCTGTCTGTTTCTTATATAGGTACTTCGAACGATAAATTATTAAAAAAAACTTCACAAAAAGGCGCTAATAAAGTTGGCGCATTTGATGAAATGTGTAAACACTGGTATAAAAAATATGACATCCGAGCATTGATAGTGGTCCGGTAAAAGCTAATGAACCAATGTAAAAAACAAGATCAACCTGACCTATCGTATATTCACTTCAGATGAGATAGGTCAGTTAAATTAAAAATGTTGGCGTATTTTATTTCTTTTTCTCGAAAACTACCGCGTGTATTTCTTTCATTTTTTTATTTGGATTTACCATCCCTTTGCAACAAGCTTATTTCTCTCAGGAATAATAATATGTAATTGTTTAACTTCATTTATTTTATTGAGTGGGCTAGAGTTACATATAGTACATATGTTTCATAAGTTTTACAATCGAAATCTTTTTCTCATTTCATCAAAATCTCCCGCCTTCTCTTCTTATTTTTATTTTAAACTAGATACAGAGTTGGGTTACCGCACTCACCTTAAGGAGATAAATAAATTGGGGTTCACCCTGTACAGTGTACATTGCTAGTTTGATTAAGAATTGATTTTTATTTGTAGATTCATGCAGGAAATGGTTTACATTTATGTCAGATGCCAATTTTGAAGGTGCGTGTAAGGACTGGTTTAGAGCGGCCAGCCAGAGATTGAAGAAAACGGAGAAAATGAATTAATAATTTTATTGTACAATAGACGATAAATTGTTTTGAACATCTATTTGTCAATATTTTATCTTTTTCCTTTATTTTTTTAGGTTTAGGTTTAGGTTTATTTTTTTAGGTTAAGTGTAAGAGTAGTCTTGTACTAAACTTCGCCTAATAAAGTCATTTTATTAGATATTATTATTATTATTATTATTTTATAGGATTCCTCCAAACACATTAACAGTAAATATTAAGGATCAAGGATTAATTTCGCCTAGATATAGAGAAGAGCTTATCTTAAATGGATTTATGGTCTAAGTATAAAGATGAGAGATTGAGAATGTGAATTTTGTTAAATATTGCAAAAAGTGATTTTAAAGATGGGTCCTGAAAAAGCAACGAGCCCCCTACTAGAAAAATGTGACTGAGGTCTTCGTCCAAGAAAAATTACTCGTCCAATAACAAACGAAGCCAGGTTTGCTGTACGTGCATAAATCCACCCCCAGCCCCCGATCGCTCACCTGCGCACTCCCGCTCATTGAGTCTTTTTTGTTTTTAAATGTATTTAGTATAGCATTTTACAGACGCTACAAAAATATAACTGGCTCTATACTGTCAGTACCTACATGTTGTTCACCTTTGTCGAACAAATTACTTATTCACTGTTACTCAACTCGCGAGAACCAAAAAAGTTTCCGCAAACTTTTTCGTTTTCGAGTTGTTCAACAGTGAAGTGGTTCGGCAAAGATGGACAGCATGTATTGATAGCATTGATTGATAGGGCCTGTCATATTTTTGAGCGTCTGTAAAATGCTACTATATGCATTTAAAAAACAAAAAGACTCCAATGATCGGGAATGGGAAGGTGAGGGATCAGGGTGGGAGCAAACCTGCTTTATTTGCATTATTTGCATAATAAATATAAAACAAAAAAGAAACTGATTTGAAAGTAAATTGTAAAATTTATATTGCTTATGATAAGCAACTTTTCTGAAATTAATGAGCAACCTTAGTTTCTAATAACTTGCAACTGTTGTGAATCTGTACTTAAACTATATGTGCATAACGGTTGCGAAGTATTTATATAAGTTTTGTATTTACAAATAACTTGGTGAATGAAACTGTAAGAGCCTAAATGTTTCAAGATATTTTCGGAGTTAGATTTTGGTAAAAACGAATTTATTACAAATGTAAATTGGCATTTGTTACGAATATTTTGTTTCGAAATTATGTAAAGTAATAGTTGCAGTTTAATAACGATGCATTGTTGCGGACAAATAAGCAATTTGTCACCAAAAACACGCATTTTTGTGACTGAAACAAAAGTGTAACACGAAATATAAGTAGCGTTAATGTTCCTTAATAGTTACGAAGCGGTGTTTGCTGGGTATCTTGGGACAAAAAATAAAAAATGTTACCAACAACAATGCAACATGTAGTGACTTAGTGAGTGAACAGACTATAGTGTTTGAAAAAAAAGACACTGAATATTTTTATGATACACAAGACACTGGCGTTTCCGATATGCAATGTGATAGGATTCCTTGTACTAAGGTAAACATAGAATATAAGCATCTAACCCGAGAAATGCAGACTTTAAGAAACCTAGTACTTCACTTAGAGAAAAGAATATATGACCAAGAGGAAATCATACGATTACTCAAATTACACAACAATTCTAACACCAATGTTATTAAAAATTACTCACAGAGCATAACAGCTACGCCATCTACAAGCAGTGAGTCCAATGTTGTCGAATCTAAAAACAACAGTATAATAAATTCAGACAAGAAACTAACAGCTGATAAGAACAATCATACACAAAAAAGTTATTCTACCATAGTAAAAACTGTGCCTCAAAAAAAACCAACAAATACAATTACAGCTGATCAAGTTGGTGTGGCTATCAGAAATGCGGAAATGGTCACAAAAACAAATCGCAGTTCATCGAACTCCAACAAAGCAAACAGAATAAGAAAAGTGAAACCAGTAATAGGCACCAATAATAATAATTTAGACCAAATTACAACAATCCCTCAACGTGGTCATCTGCATGTGTACAGATTAGGCCCTCATACCACTGAAGATATATTAACGAAATGCCTAAAGTTAACAGCTCCTAATATTGATTTCTCCTGCGAGAAGCTCGAGAAGAAAGATAAATCCACAACTTCTTTTAAGGTATCTTTTCCTATAAGTCATTGTAAGGAAGTATATATCCCAAATATTTGGCCAGATGGTGCGGCTGTTGCCAGGTTTAAGTTTCCCAGGGAAAGAAATTTTCATCCACCAGCCCTGCCCTCTCAGACGACACCTTAAACCTAACAAATTATGGAGAACTTTACGACAAGACGTGGACTATATTTCATATTAATATACAGTGTGTCTCAAATAAGGTTAATCTACTAGAGTTATCACTTAGCAAATATAACCCCACTTTTTTATGCCTAAGCGAGCATTGGCAATGCAAAGATAAATTAAAGTCTACTTACATAAATGGATACATCTTAATTAGTGACTACTGCCGCGAAGAGCATATACATGGTGGAACAGCTATATTTGCAAAGGATAACATAGCTTCGCTCTGTAGACCTGCGAAATACCTTAGCGGACTATCGATTGAATTATGTATTGAATGCACAGCTATAACATTTAATAAAAACATTTGTTTAATAAGTATTTATAGACCTCCATCAGGAGACTTTGAGAAGTGTGTTATGCAATTTTCGAAATTGTTAACTAAGGCGCTGTCAGAATATAAATTCGTCGTCATTAGTGGTGATCTGAATATAAACAGTAATGAAAATACTGTTCACTCTAGAGTTTTGTCAGATATATTTATGTCATTTAATCTAACCTCGTTGGTCTCTGAACCTACACGTATAGCCTCAAACAACTTTTGTAGGACGCAAACTACATTAGACTATGTTATTACTAATGACCCAAAATTTACCAAATATATCAATTTCGACCCTGGTTTGTCGGATCATCACGGCCAGCTAGTATATTGTAATCCTCCTCTCAATGTGACTGAGAATATAAATTCACCACCCTTGATATCATATAAAAAAATCAACCCTCAATCAATAAACGAATTTAAATGTTTATTTAAGGGGTATTGTCTTTTAACAACTAGTAGAGACATTGATGTTATTTTTGACGATTTTTTTCACCATTTTATTTGGTGTTTTAATGTAGCTTGCAATAAAAATAATGTTTCAAATAATAGAAAACAGATTTCTGGAAAAATTAAATTCTCTCCTAAATTATATGACGATTTAAAAGAATTAGAAAAACTAAACTGGCTTAAAAAAAACCTCGGAAACGAACAAATAACTGAAAAATATAAAACATTTAAGAAACAAGTACATAAAGATATTCGAAACGAAAAAGTAACACATTATGAAAATATTATTAATAATTCAAATAACAAAACAAAAACTGTTTGGACTTTAATTAACAACTTAAAACAAAATTCTTCTAATAAAAACAAAAATATTACATCAATCAAATGCGATGATTTGGAGATCAATGACCCAAAGCAAATTGCAAATACATTTGGAGACTATTTAACAAATATTGTTAACAATAAAATAACCAGCCACTTTGGTAATGACGTTTCATCAGCGTGCACATCACCCTTATATATTACTAAAACCATGTTTTTTGCTCCAGTCACCGAGGACGAGATTGTACAAATTATCAAAAACTTACCTAACAACAAATCCACCGGCTTAGACGAGGTACCCATCAAATTAATTAAGGAATGTTGTAACGAATTATCAAAAATCCTCGTTGATATAATTAATTTATCTGTTTTACTAGGACAATTTCCTCAAGCCTTAAAAAATGCAGCAATTATTCCTATTTTTAAAAAGGGTGATCAACTTAACGTCGAGAATTACCGCCCTATATCACTGCTTAGTATATTTTCGAAAATTTTTGAAAAAGTAGTATATAACAGAATTTTAAATTTTTTAAACCAAAATAATATCCTAACGAACTCACAGCATGGATTTAGACCAGGATTCTCGACAGAAACAGGAACGGTAGAACTTATTCAGCATATAAATAATTAACTGGACGATAACCAACATGTTGTCGCTGTATTATTTGATCTCACACGAGCGTTTGACACTATTGATAAAACCTTTGTATGTGAAAAAATATTTAATATGGGCCTCCGGGAACCTATAAATAAATGGATAAAATCATTCTTATCTGACAGAAAAATGATCGTTAAGATAAATGACATTCAATCAGACACATTCGACATTAATATTGGAACTCCCCAGGGGAGCGTATTAGGACCGTTAATCTTTTTATTATTTATTAACGATTTGTCCAATTATATAACCCAGGGAAAGGTATTTATGTACGCTGATGATACGACCATTGTAGTCCCGAGGTTGTTAAAAGAAAAATTCATGTAATAGTAGAGGAATTCAGTCAGTGGTGTAACAAAAATCGTCTAATAATAAATTATGCGAAAACTGTTTGTATTGAACTTAAACATCGAAGAAGATTGTCTAATAGTGGCTATACATTTTCATTTAACAACCACATTATAAACACTGAAAACTCAGTTTCTTTCTTAGGAATAACTGTTGATACTCATTTAGAGTGGAGTCAACAAATTGAAAATATATGTGCCAAACTTAATAAGAGTTTTTATGTCATAAATTCATTAAAAAATTTTTTAAATACTAATACACTTTTGAATGTATATTACTCATTTGTTTACTCTCCTATTTCCTACAATATCATAGTGTGGGGTCAATCTAGTCAAATATGTAGAATATTCATTCTTCAAAAAAGGATACTAAGGCTAATCTTTAATCTTGAACATAGTCAGTCTTGTCGTGAAATATTTAGAGAGTATAAAATTTTGACGGTGACATCTATATATTTGATGAAGCTCTTGACATATATTTACGTAAATAGAAACAAATTTATTCAAAATGGAGATTTCCACACTTATCTTACAAGGGGGAGAAAGCTAATCTCTTTAAGTAAACATAACCACGAGTTTTACAAAAAGTCACCCATTAATGCGGGTTGTCGAATTTATAACTATTTGCCAGACCAAATTAAGAACAGCATATCATCAGCTAGCTTCAAAAATCGCCTAAAAAAACTTTTAATAAGTAATTCGTTTTACTCTGTAAATGAATTTACAATTTTTTTACAAACCAAAGTCGCCTGAAGGTGTTATAGTTGAACTCTTTTATATTGCCAAAAAAAAAAGAAAATTGTTTGTTACTCTCTCCTTAATGTTATTTTTCTTTTTTCTTTTCTCTTTTTTCCTTTAATCTCGTGTATGTTATTTAAATTTGAATGTTTTACACTTGTACAATGTGCAAATAATGCACTTAATATATAGATACAAACCTTTATGTTATATATATTATACATTATCTTATTATAATATATAATTTATTACAATCCTGCTGTCAATACGGCACGTAATTTTTGACATATCTCATCTATTATATAAGATAGCTGAAGAGATCAATAAAGATATTTATTTATTTATTTATTTATATAGATGACCATAATGCGGAAATAATGCAGTGTTTTTAGCGAGAATTCTTCTAAATTAGGAGTTCGTTGATAAGAAATGCGATGTTATGTCGTAGTAATTTGCAGAATCATGACCTTTTGAATTGATCGACTCCAAGTTATTTGACAGACAATTCTAGTTCATTTTTAACATCTAATTATATCTAATGCGTTTTCATTATCAGTCGTTGATTTGGAACGTTCAGATTTGCGTCTTCTTGAAGGTATCGTTTTTTGACTGGTAACCACAATAAATGAATTTTTAGGGTAGGATAAATATTTTTAATTCCAATATTTTTTCGCATTGGATGTTATAAATTCTGTTATAATTTATTTACTAGTAGTATTATTAATGTTTAGGAAGTAAATTCAACAAATTTATATATGATATAATTTAAAACCAATGGAATTTTTAATCTAAGTTAAATTAAACAAAATAAACACCGTAACCAAATATTCTATTGGGTGATTTAATATAGGTACTATGGTTTCATTGTTGTTACGGTTATTAAATTTTGTGGTTTAATTATTTAACGTATAATCGATTAATGTTGTAAAAATGTATAAATATTTATTAAACTTAATTCTGGGAATCACGCCAAATTCTAAAAAATAAATAGAAATAAGAAAATTGCCAAAATATGACATATTTTGTCAATTTTCTTATTTCTATTTATTTTTTAGAATTTGGCGTGATTCCCAGAATTAAGTTCAATGAATATTAACTATCCGCCACAAATAAACTACAAACAATATTTATAAATATTTATAAAACTGGAAATGAAAAATAGTAATAAAATTACTATGACGGATAAGTTAAAGTCAGTAGATAAGGGTCCGTCACGCGTGCATACGAGCTATAGAGACGCACATTCAGAATAATTGTAAAACAATGCACTAACTCATGCAATAAATTGCACACGCAAATCATAAAGTTTGTGGAAGAGTCGAAGTGTCTATTGGGCGTTATCCAACAATAGGTTTTACTTATAATTGCAAGGTGGCACCAGTTATCAATAATAAAATTCTCGTTGGCAAGGGTACAGAAGTAGGTATTAGGATAAAAAAAAACCGCTTGATCAATTTTAATTTTTCCTTTCACAGTTTTATGTAGTAAGGATCAAAAAATTGCGCTAAAAAATTTTATTATTTAAATGCATACTAAGCCGTTATATTATTGATTATTTTTCATTAAATAGAGTGATTTCTGGAAGATTTTCCGGAGAATTTTCTACTTTTTTAATAACAAAATAAAGAAAACGGCTTTGCTGCGGAATTTGAAATTATGTTTTCTTCAATTATATGTAACATTTTTTATCATAGATAAATATTTAAATCACAACATTGAAACTTCTAATACGATATTAATAACACTTATTTATACCCTTAAAAGGGTAAGGGTAAGTAATACCTATTGTTGGGTAACGCCCACTGGACATTTCGATTCTTCCACAAACTTTATAATTTCGTGTGCAATTTATAACTTGAGTTGGTGCATTGTTTTTCAATTATTCCGATTACGCGTCTTTATAGCTCGTATGCATGCGTGACGGAACCATAAGGTTTGATAGTACTTATTAAAATACATATCTAGCTAACTGAAAATTGAATTCGGAAAATTCGCTTCAATAAAAATTGTATGAAGGGAAAACTTTAGAAAATTCAAGTTTTTAGCGAAATAGAAATTCTTATTTAAGAGATCTTTTGGGTCACATATTATGAATTTGACGTGAAAATCGGTAATTTTTAAGTGAGATGATTAATATGCTGGGTTCTTCAATGTTTTTTTTAAAATAAACAAATAATAAATATTTTTAATGTATTTTGAAAGTTGATAGTATCTAATATTTTTACTTATGTTTAATAAAACTAAAGAAATAAAGCCTTAAGCATGTTTATTTTGTGTGGTAGGTATTTTGAACAGCAAAGGGCTACTTTAAACTTAAGGGGGAAGGCATTTTGGAAGAGAAAGAAATACGTATTTCACTATTTTTAAAACTATTTAGTTAGAAAAAATCTTGAAGTGTTGGAGCACTTTTAATGCCAGATTTGGATACACTGCACCCAAATTCACAGAAACACAGTAGCCATATTAAAGAAGAAAAAAACGTATTCTTTCGAATAATTTTCATTAAAGTGCATATTTCGAATTCAATTTTTTTATTTTGACACAAAAATGAGAATCAGCAACTCCTTTATATGTATTATACAATTCTATAAACTTATTTTCAGAAAACTGGAAAATCCCTTACATTGAATTTTCTTCGCGGAATTTTACAATTATCATACCAAATTGATAATCAACGACTCAAGAAATCCCCTGAATAATATTTTTAAGCCATTTCGTTAAAACTTGAATTTTTTTAAGTTTTCTTGCCATAAGATTTTCATCGAAGCGGATTTTCGAAAAACAGAATTTTCCAATATTCACAAAAATCCAAAAATTTGGTAGAAAGAAAATTGAAAGTCAATTAAAAAAGTTATAGATGAAACTTAATTTCTTTTAAATGGCACATCCTTATATTTTTAAATATTCTGAAGAGTATTTTTTCAGATTTCAAAAATGTATCATTTGTCTATGTTATTTTTAACCATTTTTGAGTTATCAATATTTATAAATCACATTGTTAAATAATTCATTAATTTTTGTGGGTAGTTCATGACTCTAAGCAAACTTTATAATTTGACTGTTCTATTATTTTTCTACCTAATTTTTAGATTCCTGGGAAAATATCATTTCGAAATGATTAAAAAGTTATTGAAATATTTTTTATATAAAGCCGAAATTAACTCCCAAAGAGTGAGCATCTTACGAGCATCACCGTATACATATTACACGACTCTTTAAACTATAATGAAAAAAATTGAAAGGCCATATTGGAGTTTCCTCGCAGAATTTTCCAATTTTCACATCTAATTTGTAATTAGCGATCCTGAAAACCTCCATAGAGCCTATTTTGAACTCATTAGATAAATAATTGAGCATCTAGAAACATCTTCCATAAGTATTTAAAAAAAGTTGGGAAACTGTATCGAAATTCCGCACAGAAGGGTCGATAGGGAAGTATTAGACGAGTAATGAAAAACAAAAATTGAATTTATCTTAAAAATTGCGTCCAGAATGTTGACTTCAATGAAGAACAAGTATCTTGTCCCACTGCTCGCCGAGCAAATGGTGTGTTTGTGTTTGTTTTTCCACTGCTTACTCTATAATATGGAAGCGAAATTTTTTTACTCGAAAATATTTTCGTCTCTCGAAGCGAAAATGAAAATATTAAATTTATGTTACTTACCATAGCAACGATTAAACAAACAATTAATAATACATACATAGGTACAGGGTCATCACGCGAAAATGTCCTTTTTTGAAATAACTCAGCCATTTTTCATGTTATGACATAGATGTAAAGACATTCTTAACTAGTTTTTTCCGCAGAATCTAAATTTTTAATAAAAAAAACAATAACGCATCGCATTTCTGAAATACGACATAATACTTTCTCTTTAAATAAAACACTCTGTATATTTTGAAACAGTTAGATACTGCTTCTCTTTCTGAATTTAAAAATGTAAACATATCTTATGTTATCTCAAAATATTTGAGATATTTATATTTGATGATATTTAAAATCTGATATATAAATTTGACGATATTAAAATAACGTGACCGATTTTGTTAAATAAATTTTGAAAACAAAGAAAAACATTAACCATAATGAGAAAATGATCTCTGAGAAACATATAATGTTGATTTCATACATTTATTTAACAAAGAAAATATTAACAAACATTAAAAAAATAAAAAATATTAACAAACAATTACAGAAATCATTTTCTCATTATGGTTAATGTTTTTCTTTGTTTTAAAAATTTATTTAACAAAATCGGTCACTTTCTTTTAATATCGTCAAATTTATATATCAGATTTTAATATCATCAAAATATCATCAAATCTAAATATCTCAAAAACCATTTGAGATAACGTAAGATATGTTGACATTTTTGAATTCAGAAAGAGAAGCAGAATCAAAATATTTCAAAATATACAGAGTGTTCTATTTAAAAGAGAAAGTATTAAGTCGTATTTCTGAAATGCGATGCGTTATTGTTTTTTTGATTGAAAATTTAGATTCTGTGGAAAAAACTAGTTAAGAATGTCTTTACATCTATGTCATAACATGAAAAATGGCTGAGTTATTTCAAAAAAAGGACATTTTCGCGTGATGACCCTGTACATACATTTTGAGAGTTGGTTTATAATTTAATAGCATTTTATACCTATGTATTTTCCAAGTGACTTAAAAATAAATAAGGTTTTGTAAATTCTAATCCAAAATTTTATTGAAATGTCGTAGAAAAAATAGCGTTTCCCACTCGAGATGAAATACGTCTTTTTCGTTCGTGAGAATTTACATTTTTTATTTTTAACTCAAAAATAGCTTACTAGCTCAAAGATCACAATTTGTCTGCAACATTTTAACATAATGTCAATAATTAACTTTTAATTAGTAGTTATCTGCTTTGACGTTGGCATCTTAAATTTAGATTTAGAATGAATAGGCATGACAGAGGATAAAGAATTGAATACTAGTTTCATTTCTATTTTTCATTTTCAAAAAAACTACAATATATATTTGGATTTTTATACATTCTCATAGTCGAGTTAAAGAATTCATCTATAACTTTGACCGAGGTCCGCGGTCTCAATTTACCTACTCCTCAAGTTGAGTCGGGGTCCATCTCTACGATTTCAAACTTCCTACTTCTTAGCGAGTTCTGGTGAGTAGGCAGAGCAGACACATCCTAGACACACTTTTCTCTTTTAAAACGGAAGCCGAAACGTCGAGACTTTAACAATCTCTGAATCTATCTGAATATATATTATCTATATATACCTACGGTCATATAACTTCGTATTAGACAATCGAAACCATTTAGTGTAATAGCCTACTACAGAAGATAATTACAGATGATAATGAAAATTTGATCCGAAATAATTCACGCTGAAGTAAATTAATTTCAAACCAAGGTAGGGACAAAGGGCAGAGAATTAGAAACTAAATTGGAGACGTGTAACTTTAGACGAGCAGACAAACTCCTGAACGGTCTCTTAAGCAAGCTTTAATCTGAAGAGAGTCCTCAAGAAGTGGGTTGTGTCTCACTAAAAGACTGACATTTTTCTTAACTCAGCCAATTAGAAAACATAAAAAAATTTATGTTGTTTAAACTAACGAGGTTTCATGTATGCCTTAAGAAATTGTTACTGTACCAATGAAATTCATACAAAATAATGCTTTTTAAATTCATAATTAAATTCTTTACACAAGCGTCTATTATGCTTTATTATAGGGGTCAACTTATATTTTAAAGTTAAATAAATTTTACTATCAAAAAGGCGATTCAAAACAATGGAAGCTAATATCAGTGTGAATAGCTGTAAAAATTCCATCAAATAAATAATCAGATCTTGTCGTGCTGCGTGGTTTCAAAACAAGAAGTCGAAGTCGTAGAGCTACTGTGGCTCAATAAACCAAAATTCTTTAAAAATACCAAGATACCAAATATTGCTGAATTATACATAGTTTCTTGGTAGAACCAGATCCGCATTATTCTAGAATAAAATAAAATTAGAAGATTGACTCACTGGTCAACGTGTATTTTGTAAGTTCGGAAAATGAGCTGAAAATTGAAATAAATTTATATAATTAGAACAACATAAATAAAAGCTCATTATATGCCATAGATGAATTTCGCCAAGGCTATGGTCACCAAATACTAAACTTGTCAGTTTATCATTGCCAATAAAGTTGTATGGAGTATTTGCAAACAATGTTATGTTCTACACATTGTTGAAGTTAGTTCCGACGTCAAACAAGTTTTGTAAATGTGGTAAAACCTTTGCATCAAATAACTCCAAATATATGAAACAATACACAGAAACAATTACGAGAAATTGAAACTAGATTGTGTTAAAATGACGACGCATTTTTTTAAATTCTTGTTTCAAATTTGCCTTAAGAAATATCACGCTGGTCAACACACACTTTTATGCCTGCGATTTCTTAAATAATGTCCCTAGATAATTTAGGGATGCATAATCCAAAAATTCTTTCAGGTTAAAATCTTTCTTTTACAAGACTTTCTAGCGTAGGATTTACCAGGACGACTCACTGAAGACTACAGCAGTAATCGGCCATCATGTGGTATCCCATCCGCATCGATATCTTTCACAGTTTTTGTGTCCTGGTAGATTGTTTCCTCTGTTCTTCACTAAAAGTACCTAGATTTTCTGAAGAACAATCTAAGTGGCTGTGAAGGTACTGAATATGACTTCTCATGTTACAACCAAGTTTACTAAAGAAAGCACTTTGTCCACTAATTCTTCTGCCTTAAGCCTTCCTAGAACATTTTTAACTACTTGACCAAACAAATACCAGGCATTAGACTCAACTTCGTTTATTGATTTGATGATATGTGAATCTTTTTTACGTTGCTTTATCTGAGAAAAATAAATAATCCTGGCTTTCAGTTATTAACGCAGGAAATTATGTAATAATATGTAGCCAAACAAAGTTAATCTCGATTGAGAGCTTTCACAAATTGCTAAATAAGCCCCAGCTTGATAATCAAGGCAAAAATATGATTTATTCTCTATCAACCAATGATTCGTTTATTACTTTTTACTAAATAATATTATTCTGTAAATCATACTTTGTGAGCCTATTAATTCTTCATTACAAAGCTTATAATTTTATTTTATACATATTTTCGTGAGGTAATTTAAAAGATTCAAGGGAGTTGTTAATATAAACATGGTTTTAAATATGCTTATGATTGATGTTACTTTGCCTACATTTTGCATTTTAATGCTTTCATTTGACGTCTCTAAAAATATATTAAGTTGAAAAGATACAATAAATCGATGTCCTCTTTAGTTAAATCCCATCTAACAAATAACTTATTAGGTTCACTTCATTTTTTTACGGCAAAATAAAATATGAATAAAATTCCGCTATCTCTAAACTCAGATAGTCTAAAA
Organism: Rhagium mordax; assembly: GCA_963680705.1. Classification (NCBI taxonomy): domain Eukaryota; kingdom Metazoa; phylum Arthropoda; class Insecta; order Coleoptera; family Cerambycidae; genus Rhagium; species Rhagium mordax. Next base: position 105,152,163 of record OY796656.1, on the reverse strand, counting down.
TTTGTTACAAAGGAATTTAAACGAGTCCTGTCATCAATATTAAACATCAAAGAATTTAAAATGTATCCGATTTCAAGAATTTCCCTTTGAACTTGGAAAGGATCATTACGATTGAAAACGGTTTGCAATTTTCCAATGATAACGGCACCTTAGTTATGTTTATCAAATAGTCTACTGTTAGCTACCATTTCTATTTTAAACTATCGAAAAAATAAAACAGAGTTTCTTACAGCGAAGTGAAGTAAATACCGACTTTTCGATATATCCTTTCAGTAGACAAATTAGATAAACAGGCCATTTGTATTAAAATCCTTAAACTTAAAATTGGATTTAATTAAATTCTTCACAAAATGTAAATCTAGCGTTTATCTTGGTGATCAGATTCTAGAGTGTATGATGTTCGGATGTGGATAACTCTACCTAGATAATTTCTGACAATAGTTGAACGGCAAAGTTTTCAAAATATAAAACTAAACATTGTTTTCTCTTGGACATAATTTTGTTGAGCTAAATTGTAAAAAAGAATGACTTTTCTGTCATACACCACTAAAATTAAACAACAAGGCAGCTACCGACATGTTTCGAAAGCTTAAATTGAGTACTGTGTATATTCTCGATGTATTTTAATTGTTGTTTCTATCTATTCTTTCTAGATTTAGTTCTTTAAGTTATGTTGCGATGATGCGGAATAGTAATTGTGAAACACGTGTCAGTAGCTGGATTGTTACTTATTTTAGGAATATATAGAAGAAAATCCATTCCTATTTTAATTATAATTTAATTCGAAAAAATTACCTTCTAAAAAAATTAACGCCCGATTTGACAATTTTGAAAGGAAGGAACTGGAGTTTCGTACCATTTTTCAAAAAATAGGTCGAAATAGGAATCTATATAAGCATATATTTTTTGGATAAATTGGTAAATTTCTTGGGTCTTTGTATTACAAATACATATTTAAAAAATTTTCTTCTTTTGGGACTTATCTGAATTTATATTTCAAAATTTTATTTAATTCAAAACAATCAAAACTTTATTTAACTCAAAATAATAAATAAACACTAATGTTTGCATGCAGCGCATTTGTACAACAAACATTTCGTTTCATGTACTAGGTATATTCTGACTACTGTTTATTCAGTCGTATTATTATTATCTTTATTTATGTTGGAAGTAACACCTAGTTCACAGTTTACGATACCGTAAAAGATAGACTGCAATATTGATCCAGAAATTGGCACCATTGTATAAAGAACTCCACCCCATCCAAAGACCACATGACGACAATAAAAGTGTTATTCTTGTAAGTGGTGGAATTGATCCTGTAACGGTCTATACTTTAACTTAACTACCGATGCACCTATTTAAAGCCCATTCTTGCCATTCAATTCGACTCGACTCAATAAAAAAAGTAATAGTCCTTGAATTTTCCGATAATGCTCACAGTGGAGAAAAGAATTCGATTGTATTCCTCCTAATTTATGACCTTACAATGATGCAAAATGTATTATACCATTTTCCGTTTTTATAGAGTGAATCTAGTTCATTTTTTATTTTTTACGGTGTGCAATATTTAACTACGCCTACGCGGTGGATCCAATATCGTTTTAAGTAAATTATGGGCTAGGTAAATCTTTAGTTATAAGTATATAATATCTGATTATTTGTTTAAATGTTAGTTGGTTAGTATAAGCGTTTATTCAGTTATATAAAATTATTCTAAATTTTGATTCTTGTGTTTAATGTTTCCATCCACTGTGAACGGCAGAGCAGCATTTAGCATTGAGTAAGGCATTAAACTCATTACTACAACTAGTCAGAGATTAGGAAACAGTGAGAGTTGGCGCAGAACTATTTAACGCAGCAGCAAAATGAGCAGCAGATATTTCGGGCTCGTATTTAACTTTAGCCGAGAAGACCAACAAGGAACTGCAGTCAGTTACAGAGCTCCTGACTAATCGTCTGAGAGCCGAAATTAAATCTGCCGAAGAGAATAATATGTCATGTTGGTAACCTATCTTTTTCAATAATAGAGAATAATCGAGTTTGTGGCATTACTATTGATATGTCCACTCGTATGGGGTAAACCGAATGGCAATTTTTGTTCGTCGGCTATATTAATAATAATAATAATAATATAATAATCAATTTATTTGCCCAACAGGTTACACCCAATTATAGGACAACAATTACACAAAAACTAAAAACACTGTATATATGTACGCAAGTACACACCTATACATACAAATTATATTTAAAGAAAATAGATTGTAAGAATAACATTTTGAATAATTGATGAATTAATGATAATAACAAAAAAACAAAAAATTAATTGTGTTTATAATACAATAAAATACTACAAAGTAAAAAAAATTATTAATTTAAGTTACTACTAGCTACTCTTAATATATTTCTGTACGAATCACAATTTATATCGCATATGTGGGATATCTTATAATAATTGTCACACATTACATGTATTGGACTATTGATTAATACATTAGGTCTAGAATAGGAACAGTAAAATGTGAAATTGTGTCTTGAATTTGGCCTTGGTATCAGAAAGTACAATTGAGATAGTAAACTTGGACAATCTATTGCGTTGTGCATTAACTTATATAAAAATTAAATTGAACTGCATTTCCTTCTTGTTTCAAGGCTTTTGATATCATATCTGGTAAGAAGTAATATATGATCATATCCTCTTTCAGGATATAAACCGTCCTCTCTAAACATCAACAATTTTAAAAATTTCCTTTGTATATTTTCTAAAGCAGATATATGACATAAATAAAATGGGTACCACACCAAAGATCCGTATTCGAGTTTTGAACGTACATATGAATAATATAAGACTTTTAAAGCATAAATATTGGTAAAATTTCTGCAGTTTCTGACAATAAAACCTAGCATTCTAATTGCTTTGACTGAGATATCATTAATATGTTCAGAAAAGTTCAACTTCGAGTTAAACTGAATGCCAAGATCCTTAACTGAATCAGAACGCGCTAACATATCTCCATCAATATTGTATAAGAACTGTATACTAGATTGCCTTCTTGTAAACGTTACCACTTTGCATTTAGAAATATTAAGGCTAAGTTTATTAGAACTACACCAGTTTTGAATTAAGATAACTATGAATGGTTTTGAAGTAGTATTAGAAACGGACTAAATAACGAGATCTTGGGATCGACCTTTAACTGATGAACCCCGGCAACTCAGTGGTCATCATGATAATCAGTGCACTCGAAGACATTAAGCCCACGCTACTGCCTGCACTGAAACCCATTGTTTTCTGTTAATAGGTGACATCGGTTTCCCCGAAAAAAACATTTTTCTGGCTCTTCTGACTATACGTATAGGTGGAAATAATGTCTTTTATAATATATTGTCAAGAAAACAAATGATATCCTGCTCTAAACTTGATATATCGCTTAATTTAATTCAATTATAAAGGCTCACTCTTTATATTCTAATTCCGATTTGAGATAATAAAAAAATGTAACATTTTACTTGTTAATTATTATTAAATATAAATTACCTATAACGTAAATATGTGTTATTAGAATACTTTTATAAGATAGTAGACAGCACATTTTGTATGGAAGCCAAATTTATATTTAGAACGCATGTTTAATCTTTCGTATAGTGGTAGTAGAAATACCATTTCTTTAAATAAATATCAAATTTTTCCTATATAAAAGCGTTATTTATTCTTGTTTTCTTTGTACGTTTCTGTATCTGTCGCTTCCTGCGAAGGATAATAGAAAACGAAAACATTAGAGCAGCAAAGTCTATCATACACTTGAACTTTTTCAAACATCCTTCCAGTTGGGCAAGTTTTATCTCAAAATTGTCCACTTGATGTAAACTTCAGCCCTATAAATTCCAGAGATTTTTCCGTTTATAGTTCAACCTTTTTATGTAATATAGCTAAACGTTTTGTTGAATGTAAAATTTGAGTTAAAAATTCATTCGGGTTTAAAGATTTGTGTGAAAATATACTTAATAAATGGAAATGAAGTAGGAATAAGAGAGGTAAATGTATATTTGAAATTTTTATAATTTCATTGAATTATTTTGTAAAATGAAGGACAAGTAAAATATTTTATGGCAAGTCCTTTATTTACCCCAATTCATCTGCTTTGATACGTTTAGTTAATATCACCCCAACACATATATAAACAGCAAAATATGTATTTACTACTGATAAATATTTCTTGCAGCAGCTTCCACCTATGGGATAAACGGCTAATTACACTTTCTAGTGTTATAATAAGACATACCTATACATACAAAAACTTAATGAACTGCGCTGGCTTTGTTAATTTAAATTACAAAAGACTATTGTGTGGCGTTTGATTTCATTACAATGAACAAAAAAGTATTATTACGAAAGAAAACACATTTTCCTTGAGACATCATCAATTTCACTGAGGTGACACCTTTGCGATGGTAAAACTAATTAAATTAGTGGTTGACTCGCGTTGGTCCTAATTAAACAATAATGAAAATACAGATAAAGATAGAGCGACTCAATTTACCGTTGCATTGGTGGAGCAAAATAATTTTTCATTAGGTCAAAGTCCCCAATTCAGGTATTTTCTATAAGGAAATTCCAGTTACAGTAAATCTAATTAATTACAACTAAGTATATTATTTTCCCATAGCAATGAGATTAATAAAGATGTATCTTTAAATACAAAAATAGAAAGAAGAGGCACTATTATGATATATTTAAAATAGGCAAATCAATTTAAATCAAGTTTTTTGAGCAAAAAGCAATGATCTTCAATTTTATTAACATTCTATTTTGTTAACATGTTAATTCAAAAAAAAAAATACCTGGTCTATCTTTAAGGAGGTGCGAGTTACTAAGCTCGACCCTGCCGCGTGTTTGGAGAAATTTGTAAAATTGATAGAAATTGCGAAAACACGAAATCTTTAAACGATATTTTGAAACAAAAAATCACCGCCGGGTAAGAAAGAAATTCAAGGTAGAGAGAGTCCAACTTAGAACTACATCTTAAATAGCACGGTCTCGCTGCAATATTCGAGGAAGTAGGAGCGAACGAAAAAGTGGAATTTTGATATTTTGACGAAAATTTTGAAGTTAGATTAAAATTTGCAAATTTCCTGAAACGGTCATTGTTCTCGCATCTCTTTCTAATCTCACAAATTTTACACAATCCTCCGACATGGGGGTATTGAAACGTTAATAACTTTCTTACTCGAAGGATCGCTACGAAATATAGCCTAAAAGATTTTCCCGAGAAGACGCCTGTAAAATACGACACCACAACACAAAGTACTATAAAAACTCGCACGAAATTAGAGCGAGTCTGCCTGATCACCGTAATTTTTTTTTACCTACTGGAAACTTATTTTCACTCGTTCCGCAACATCCTGGGACTTTCCTTCATAAATAATACTTGTTTTTTTAACTGAAACTAAACATTTTTTATGAAATTACCCGTATCGTGATAACTCGAAATTTTGGTCGACGGCTCTTCTACTAATATACAGTAAAGACCGAGGAGGTTCGAACATGGGTATTAGGTTGCGCGATTTACTTGTGCCCGTTGTAGGCAAGCGGACACAATTGTGGGAATCGTGGATCTCCGCGCTGTAGCCGATGACTCTCGTGTCTACTGTTCCTTGTTTGGATTCTTTTATAATAATTTTTATTAAGGCCTAAACACAATGAAAAAAATAAGAGATAAGAAATAAGAAATAAAACATATGGAATAGAATTAACAAATAATGATATCCGAAAAACAAGGAGCAATTTGAACAGTTGAATTTTAAATCGAATCAGCACTAATATCCTATTATCACGCGTATTTAAAACTTGGAATAATTATTTCTCTTATTTCTTATTCCATTTTCTTATCTCTAATTTTTTTCATTGTGTTTAAGTCTTTTTGCATAATCTTACATTGAATAATATATTGCAGGATCCTAATTTATGTCAGTTTATTTATTTTCAAGACAGCAATTAAAAAAGATACACAGTTTACTTCAGAAGTTATTTCCTAATTAGTTCTCCCGAGTAATTCCCTCTAAATGCTTTAAACGATAATACACTTTAGCTCTTACATAAATTATAAACTGTATTAAAGTATTTGTCTGAGGCAAAATAAAATAAAACAATTAAACAAATTGCAAAGTCTCAAGTTATGGGAAAAAGATGTATTTTCAATGATTAATAGTTCACAACTTTAACATACTATTAACCCTTCGGGAAGGTACAGTAATTAAGAAGAAAAATGATAATTAACAAATAATTGCTAGATACTTAAGGTTACATGAAAACTAATGGAACGTAATTTATCAAACTCAAGATAAATATATATTACGAGCAGGATTTCGCCTCGATAATAAAATACGAGGAGGTCGTGGAATCAGGGAAGGTAGAGAGAGGTGAAGAGAATATTCGCGTTTATTTAAATACAAATCTGCTGTCTATGTAAATATAATGGAAATATACATAAACCGAAAACCAGGTGGGTAAAAATAAATACTTTCTGAAACTGTTTTTCTATTTTAGAAAAAAAATTAAGTATGTACGCTGAAAATTCTACTTGTTAAATAAATAATAATAATAGTCAAGAATCTAAGGCTCCGAATTCGATCATGGGGTATGCACTCGCGGGTATATGATTTTAAAAATATGGATATTATCCAGAATTTTATGCTGAATCCGATTCCAGAGGGCGCGATGTCGGCCAAGATTGCAAAATTGCAAAAAAAGTAATATTTCCAAAAAAAAATTGGAACTTAAATATTGCATTATTTGTCGTTTACATTGCATTTACGAGCTTATTTATAAATATTTTTTAATAATTTTTATATCAATCGAAAGCTTAATGTTTGTAGTTTCATACAAGTTGAATAGAGAGACATTATTTTCATTATAAACAACACTATAAATTGTTTAAACAATATGTGCTCGGAAAGTGTAGTGTAATTTTCGGCATTGAGGTACTTTTGTTATTATTGCAGATAGGTATGTAGTTATGTGAGACGAAATACGTAGAATAGACAAACGAACAATTTTTATTAAAATAATTTTTTAATTCGCTGAATAATTTAGGAGATATGATTTTTTTTAAAAGCGCATTGTGTGGTCTACCGCGCGCGCGGTATTGTTTCTGTGGGCAGGCCATTTACACATGATTTCGAGGCACTCGAGATGATTAAAGAATTTCGCACACGAGTTGCAAACAATATTTTTTCTACAACGACTTTAATTTGATTAAACTAAAACCGTAAAACGATATCTTGTATTATAATATTTAATGCAAATTAATTTAAAAAAAATATAATAGCAGATATGTCTCAGAACTATGGAAACTAATATGTTTGACAACAAACATTTTTCACTGACGTTTTCGATATTGTGAGTGTTGAATATTGTGGGTTTTTTAAAGTAAAATAATACATAAGATAATAATGGAAAGTCTCGAAAGTCATAGACTGTTTTTAAAATAATGGCAATGTGCAAGTAATAAAAAAGGGAAAAAATCACCACAACACGTCATTTTATACTATTTATCAGACTAGCCATGAAAGAAACAATTAAAAGACGTAACTTTGACAGGTGAATGAGTCTTTTTGGACGTACATTTAATTACTGCTGCAAAATTTCATTTGAATAGCTCAAGAATTGTGGAAATGGCGGGGGTTTACCATGATCCGTGGTCACCCGGTATAGTTCCAAATACAGTGGTTTTCTGGGGCAAACTGTTGAGGTTTGCCTTTGATACTACACTTTTATCTTGACATATTTTGACCATTTTCTTATTTCTATTTATTTTTTTAGAATTTGGCGTGATTCCCAGATATAAGTTTAATGACTATTAATTATGGCATTATCACATAAATCATATGTACAGCTACTTACCTATAATACTCCAATTTTAGTTATATCATGTACAAAGAATTTACAATACAGACAACCATCATTTTATCAAGACGAAAATTATTTTAATATCATTGTAGTTTCTTTTAATTAAATACCGATAATTTGTTCTGTTTGTGAGCATTATTTATGATCTGTACGAACTTTCATACGAAAGACGTTACAAAAATGTTGCTTATACCTTACAAAAAAAAATTGTAAAATAATGTACGTAATAATACGAGTAAATACTTTTTTCTACAACTGTCAAAAAAAGGTTATGTTTGCGCATTAACGTCAGTGTCTAAAATGAGACATATTTTCATTGACATTATTTTTTTTGCGTTACCACGACCCCGTGCGCAAAATATTTTGCACATCACATACCGATTATAAATTTAATTATTGCCTGTTTTTTATAATTTTTAATGTATACACAAGAATTAAGCAAACATCTAGTTCAAAAAGATTTATTGTTTTATGAAATGAATTAACTGAAAGTAGACATTTTTAAATTATTTTAAAAACAGTCTATGACTTTTGAGACTTTCCATTATTATCTTATGTATTATTTTACTATTATTAAAAACCCACAATATTCAACACACACAATATCGAAAACGTCAGTGAAAAATGTTTGTTGTCAAACATATTAGTTTCCATACTTCTGAGACATATCTGCTATTATATTTTTTTTAAATTAATTTGCATTAAATATTATAATACAAGATATCGTTTTACGGTTTTAGTTTAATCAAATTAAAGTCGTTGTAGAAAAAATATTGTTTGCAACTCGTGTGCGAAATTCTTTAATCATCTCGAGTGCCTCGAAATCATGTGTAAATGGCCTGCCTACAGAAACAAGACCGCGCGCGCGGTAGACCACACAATGCGCCTTTTAAAAAAATCATATCACCTAAATTATTCAGCGAATTAAAAAATTATTTTAATAAAAAATGTTCGTTTGTCTATTCTACGTATTTCGTCTCACATAACTACATATCTATCTGCAATAATAACAAAAGTACCTCAATGCCGAAAATTACACTACACTTTCCGAGCACATATTGTTTAAACAATTTATAGTGTTGTTTATGATGAAAATAATGTCTCCCTATTCAACTTGTATGAAACTACAAACATTAGGCTTTCGATTGATATAAAAATTATTAAAAAATCTTTATAAATAAGCTCGTAAATGCAATGTAAACGACAGATAATGCAATATTTAAGTTCCAATTTTTTTTTGGAAATATTACTTTTTTGCAATTTTGCAATCTTGGCCGACATCGCGCCCTCTGGAATCGGATTCGGCATAAAATTCTGGATAATATCCATATTTTTAAAATCATATACCTCGCGAGTGCAGGGTTCGGCATTTTAGAAGCGTCTTTTTGGATGCTAGATTCCTTACTATAATAATAATAATAATAATAATAATAATAACAAAATAGGAGTACTTTGTTTTCATTCGTTTTCTTTCGATAGTTAGGCATACATGTGCTCGCAATAATTAAAATTAATAGATCTAAAATAACCTTCAAAATGGTGTAAACTTGTGGAAGTGACAAAGACTTTATTAATAGTCAAAGTAGTGTTAGTTTTTTGTTTGATAATATTAAATCAGCTCTTGCAAATACAATTGAAAAACACACTAAAATATAATCAGATCAAATTGAGACGTTAAAAGTTGAAGTACCTATGTATACTGAGACAAAGTAACATCGACTTGATTAGATTTTAAATAATAACAGCAATTAATTGTGAAAATAATTTTTCTGAAATTGAACTAAATTTAAATAGTTCTGTCTAATTTAATTCATCAGCTGAGTTGTGGTTGTAAAGAAAAAACAAGTGCCACAAAAACGTGAATACCAAAAAATTAAATAACGGGTAGTTCTGTGGACTTTAATTACTCATAGAGAAGCTAGACACCGTAAAAATAATGATAGAACTAACAACCCAGAATGTCTGAGTCAAGTAGGGAGAACAATAAAGTGATAATCGGATTCAATGCACATGACCAGACAGACGACTTTGGTGAGACGGATTCATAGCTCTGGTTATAATACGTTGGTCGGTGCAAGCCACAAGCTATAGCTGCGAAGGTAAAATGTTATCTTAAAACGTATCTAATAATCAATTTTAAATCAATCAGTTAAATACCATAGGTAAAAAAATACATTTAGGGTTGGAGCCAGTATTGAACTATAGGAGAGTAGTGATCCTATCTTATTGGCCTGAAAAATTTCTAGTCAGCAAATTTCAATTTAAAAAGCAATTTCGAAGCCAACAACCTTCATAGGTAAAGTTTAAAGGATCCGGTAACTATTCAACCATTATTATACATTTAAATGTGCAAAGGTAATAAATAAAATTAACCAAGTTGAAATACTAGCACAAACTGAAAAATTCGACGTATTGTGTAATGTAACGAAGTGATTTTTTCCAATCAAGGAATGTCCGTTTTTGCTTTAAATATTACCGTCACTTGGGTGCATCCTGCCGCCGTTTTTAGTAAGTAAGTCCTGTTTTAATTAAGTTAGTATTAAGTTGTAAAAAAGTCCGCTGGTAAACAAGCAGTCAAGTAATTAATTGATTATTCGACAATCCCCCATATAAATAAAATCCGAGAATTATAAATAATGACAGAGTCGGAAACAAATATCATTAGTTACTAAAACCCGTTAAAATATTAATCCGTGTCCGTTTTAATCCGTTTCTTTTTGCAACATAGTCTAGAAATTGCAAGTAACGCATTTCCGGTTATTGATGTTCTGAGGCTATCTTGCTAATTACATAATCCGCTATCTTGCTAATTACATAATCCGCAAGTAACGTCGGGTTGTGAATATGAATCCGTCGTTTCAAGTCAGTACGCCACTTTAACACGCCATCTAAATACGTCATAAAAGTAACAAAAGGCAGAGGAGCGTGCACTTCGTAGTCAGTCAGAGAAAGTCAGCAGCAGTCCAGGTTTATTCCGAGACATTCCGCCGCATCAGATCCGATCGACAATCATCAATTGCAGATCAATCCAAAGCCGTCACCATTTCCGTCCGTACCGCCGCTCCGAGGTTAATAGTAAATTTCTTGAATATAATATTGGTAAGAATACACCGTAGTCCACTGCAATCCGTAGGTACTGCTTTCAGTTAAGTATAGATATTCAGAGATATTATTGTCCGTGAGTATCGCTGTAATATACTACTAACTCAAACTAGAGCTTATTAGTAAAACCTCCGTTGGTCTTTTGTTTTATGATATATGCATCAGCTGGTTAGATCTGTTCACTTGGGCCATCTATAAAGCTTCCATGCATAAAGGTTACCGGAAAACCTACGTTAATCCAAATAGTCATTATATGCATCGGCTGGTTCGATCTGTTCATTTGGGCCATCTATAAAGCTTCCATGCATAAATGTGACCGGAGAACTTACGTTAATTAGCATAGTCATTAACAAATAGCTCTACGTTTGTGGCAGTAGTTCGCCGTATGTTTAAACATCCAGTATAGAATACAATATCTATAGTTAACCGATTGCCCGCCGTTCATAATACCTCCTGTTGGAAATTTCCGTTTGCTTGTCGTACTCAATAATTGCAAGTCGCGAATGCCAATCGCTGTTATACAAAATTCCGAAATAAAATCGTAGACACGCGTAAAGTTTCTTGGATGCCAGCTTGCTTGTTTCTTATGGTTTTAAAATTTGTACATACTCGACTATACAGTCGCTCAGATATTAGAGTTAATTGATTTGTTCATTTACGTTGCTGAATAAATACGTTGGTTTAAAGAGGTAAAATTCACGGGTTATTTATTTCATTTATTTCTGATTAACCCATTTGAGCAGTGGTCGAAGTCCATTAGATAGACCTCCAGCTTACGATCCCCGGACATTCCGTATCTTCAACTGTTTCGCTATACAGGGTTGTTCTCCCAATAGGAGAGCCAAAAAGTGTTGTTCTTTGCACTTAAAAATTAAAGAACTGGCGCCCGAGTTTTCCGTCTAAAAAGTTTACGTAAGTATATTGAAAGAGAGCACCATTATAAGTGGCACCATTACAGTATATCCAAGACTTGATGTACTAATGAAAATACTAAAACTATATTATTTAGCTGATTACAGTATAGCTAGTTATTTCAATAGATAATTTGGTATATTAATATAAAATATATAAAAAATTTAATCGATTAAACACATGTTGTCCATTTTGATTGACACACATCTTTATATGCTTTTGAAATTAAGTTTCTATTGCTCCTAAAATTATCGATCTGATAGATCTAAAAGCAGTTCCTTCATATTTTGGACGCTGTTGGTGTGTCTTTATAAACATTTCCTGCACGTATCCCCATAAAGTATATCCATTTTTGTAAGATCTGGGGATCTAGCAGGCCATTTAGTGAGACTATTTTTTCCAATCCATTGAAGTGGATATATATTATTTAAGTGGCCCTTTACTGCATTTAAATGATGTGGTGAATCACCATCTTGCTGAAACCACATCCTATTTCGAATCCTTTCAGGAAGATTTACCAATAATTGTGGCAGATAGTTCTCCAGAAAATGAAGATAAATAGCTCCAGTCAATGTGCTATCAAAGGAATGTGGCCCTATTAATATATGTTCTCCAATAATTCCTTCCCAAACGTTTATGGAACATCTGTGCTGGTTATCAACTTGCCTAAGAAAGTGAGAATAATAATGGAAATTGTGACTGTTCAGTGTTCACAAATCCATTTGTATGAAAAGTTGCCACATCAGAAAATAAAACAATATTGAGTAATGTGGCATTTTGGTGAAAAAAACAGAAAAATATCTACTTAAATGTTTTAAAATATTAAGATTGAAATAAATTGAGGGAAATTCGTGGGTCTGGTCTACGCGAAATACCACAATAAAAATGTGCTCCAAATACTTTACTTGAGAAAAGAAACTATGATACCTCTTTCACCCAAGTATTTTGCTAAGACAATATATTTTTAAAATATTTTCTTATAATAATGGGAAGGAAAAATTAAAGGAGTAAAGATAACATATAAAAGATTATTGTAGTACGTATATTTTCTCATATTTAAAAAATATCTATTGAGAGTAATTCCTTCACTAAATTTTCATGTAGATTCTATTTTCAAGTACATTTTAAGGTCATAGAGGCCGAACAGCTTTTGATTAGGAATTTTTAATACATTAAACTATGTGCCCAACTAAGCATCTGTACCAAAATTCTGCTTTTATCATTTCCCTCCCTATGTTTCTTATAATTCCTGCGCTAGGAACTGATTGATCAATTATCATCATCATTAAGTATAGTTGGTTAAATTTGACGTTTATTTAATAATTTGTATCATGAATAAATCATGTTATAATTGTGTTTATCCATCAAATTACTTTCAATGCCTATAGACATTTAGGTGCCCGTTAATTAATTATCATTAAAATCATATTGGAGTGGTTTATTGGGTGCAGCATTTTTATAATAATATTTTTAATAGGTTCACCTAGTAAAAAATACATTTCTTACTAAATTTAGCTGTAACTGTGTAATAAACAATTTGATTGCATATTTTCAAACACGTTATCCATTTTAACGGCGCTTCAGGTTGATTTTAATATGAACTATTAACCTGTCTATAATGTTAAATTATTTGCCAATATACTGAAGTTTGAAGTGGATCGATTCAGTTGAATTAGTTAAAATGAAGTACCGTTGATAAATTGAAACACCATCGAATTGCAGCACATTATATTGCATAATATAGCATTACTTCGCATAACATTGCACATAGATAAATATACAGCAAGTTCAGTTGATGGAAACGCAAGAGCATCGCTGTAATGCGATATTGCACTGTAATTTCAGTCTGCGACGTGTTTACTCATTCTTGAAATTACGCTTGTTTTCAGCTGAAAGAAATCATGTCCAATTTTCCTCAATTGAAATCAAAATTGGTCACCAAGTAGATGTTCCTCTTTAATCGAAAATGTTATAAGAATAACAAAACATTGTATAAAAATCAGAAAAAAAATGTTGTTTCGGTCTGTAATTTTTACACTGTTATTTCACTTACTTTGCAATAAGAGCTAATAATAATTATTATTCGGGATTTTATTACTTAACATATTATACGTTAGATGTACAAACCCTTGTATAAAAGTTGCATATAAATATTTTTTCAGTGCCTTCAAAATTCAAGCTGACGTTACGAAAATAAAAATATATTATGGAAACGTATTCCTTTTACACAGACGTAAACTTTGCAAAAACCAATTAGTACGTAGTGAAAAATACATTACTTTTCACACGTTGATCTCTAGAGGTAATTTTACATAACATCTCAAGTATAAAACTTTGAATGCACATATCTTTAGATCTTAGATTGTGAAAGAGATATTCTGTGAATAGTCAAAGATGAGCATAAAAGGAGAATAAAGAATGGACGAAGAACCGTGAACGAACCCTGTTTAGGAAAGGCAACTAACAGTCATTTGGTCACATTTACATTATTCGGGTTGGTCTGGAACTTTTACATCTTTTTTACGTCTTTATTTTCTCTATGACAATGAGGCAATGACTATAAAACATTTGCATAAAATTAGACTGGCTTTTATAAATCAGCTAGTTTCTTTAAGAAGCTCACACTGCGCACTGGTGTGAGTACTTGCTAGTTTTATTAGAAAGAAAACTTATGCGATAAATAATTTTCAAAACATGCAGTATATTTAATAACGATGCCCTAGTGGCACGAATACCTAAATACCTACCACTGTGTAGGGCCTTCATAAGTATTTGTTCCCTTACTTTATAATTATTATATATACACCAAAAAAGAAAAAATTCCCTCAACGCTGCATATTCTAATATTTGTTTCATACAGAATGTTTCAATAGTTGGATACTAAACTGCTTTTGTAGTTGCCACAGAACGTCAAAACACTGAATAGTTAATAAAGTTTAACAACGTAAGAAAAATATAAGCTTTTGTTTCTTTTTAAACCTACCTTCTTGGAATATTTAGAAAATAGAAATTGTATTGTATTCGTCTCAAAATAAGTTTCCAAATGATAAGTCAATTGACATAGTTTTAGATTTTAAAAAACTTAGGGGTGGTTGCTTCTTTTCGAGTAAAGTTAAGATTGATGATGAAATCTAGCCAGTGAAATGTAAAATTAATGTGTTTTAGAACTTTCTATGGAAATGCTGTAAATCCAAATCACAGAATTTGTTTTAGTTAAAGTTTCCACAGCGTCTATTAACTAAAGTTAAGTAAAATCATTCAGGTTTTAATTTTAGGTAAGAAAGGATATTTTATTATTTTATTTCCAATTTAAAATACAAGTATGACATTCCTGTTATGTATAAAAATTATTCATTTGTATTTTTTATTTTTGTATTATTTGTTGTTTTAAAATATCCAATATGAGAGTAGGATTAAAAATTGTTTAATAAAAAATGTCTTTATTGCAAAATTCCCTTTTTATTTCAACTAGGCAATTATTTCTTAAGTATATTGCAGTCTAATTTTTCAGATTCGACAATTATTGTACTGGTGATCATGAATAAGACTATAATCAAAATTTACCAATAATTATTGTCTTTCCAATGAAAAATTAGGCAGCCTTGAAGAACTACTTAATTTTTTAAGTAATTCATTATAACCACTTCATTTGATTTAACATTGGCTTACTATATTATTCTTAAGTGTTAACAATATGAGCTCATGGAAAACAAATGAAATCTATAAAATATACTGTATATCCTCCGTTCAATAAAAGTTACGATTGTGCGAAAAGAAATACCACATGTTTAACGTTTTTCTGTTTATGTGAGGCACAATCATGAAACAAAGTTCATTGTTAACTGGCGAACCGAGGAATCTGCTTAACATTGCTTAGCGTAATTGTTTGCATGTCTTAGTGTTGATAATAGATGCGCACGCGATAATCAGATTATGTTATTTCCAATACGAACATTTTTCACTGTACACTAATGGAAACATGTTAGGGAAAGAAAAATTTACAAATTGTTCAAACTATAAAATATATAATTCAGATATTTTGGAAATACCTATTTTTGTGCTGTAGAATCTGAATCTGATTATCATTTTATGCATCAAAAATAACTTACATTCGTTATATATTATGATTCTAAACATAGCGTAATGCGGCTATAGACAATTGCATATTATTTGATTTGTTAAAAAGATTCATGTAGCATAAAATCAAAAGTCATAGCTGTCATAATGTGGCTGGTTGGTTGAGAGGCTAGGATACTAGACTCTCGGCCAGGAGTCCCGGGTTCGATTCCCGGGCGTGGCACTGGGATATTTTCGGACAAAGAAATTAATCCTACTATACTCGGATATTGGGTGTGTGTCCCTTGTCTCTAAATGTGTAGCCCCCTCCCGCACAAGTTCTTTCTTCAGGGATGAAGGAGGTCGTATTACATGTGGTGTTATTTATTTATTATTCTTATACCTTATTGTGTCAAATACGGACAGACGGACGGACGGAAGAACTTTTCAAGCTGTAATGATTTCAAAAAGATATATATTGATTAAAATGACGAACAGTGTACAGGGTGGGGCAATAGTGCGTGTGACTTCTATAGCTCCAGTTCTATGATAGCTAGAAATAAAAAAAATACAAATAAACTAGATGCAAAATTCTGTATATTTTTCGACGATGCGATATAGAAATGAAAAACTCACATTTTTTCTATGTAAATCCCTACAGTTATTTGTAACCATATTAAGCAGTAAGTACAACATTCAAGAAAAAATTATAATAACTGCTCCATATGTTGTGCGTTTTAATTGAAAATTAGGTTAGTGCTATTCCCAAAATAAAACTAGTTATTATCATTTCCCTTTTGGCCTGTTGTTGGTGTCTTTATAAACCATTTCTTTCACGTATCCCAATAAAAAGAAATTCATTTTTGTAAGATCTAGGGATCTAACAGGCCATTTAGTCGGACCATTTCTTCCAAATTCCAATCCATTGAAGTGGGTCGATATTATTTAAGTTACTGTATTTAAATAATGGGATGGAGCACCATCTAGTTGAAACCACATTCTATTTTGAATCTTCTCAGGTAGTTTCACTAATAATTATGGCAGATAATTCTCCAGAAAATAAAGATAAATAGCTTCAGTCAATGTACTATCAAAGAAATGTGGCCCAATTACATGTTCTTCAATAGTTTCACTTCAAAAGTTTATAGACCATCTGTGCTGGTTATCAACTTGCCTAAGAAACTGAGGATATTTCCGAAGCATAATAATGTAAATTGTGCATGTTAACAAATACATTTTTATGAAAAGTTGCTTCATCATAAAGCGTTATTGAAGGGGGTAACATCTTGTGTTTACCTCTGGCCCAATTACAAAACTGTAGGCGCCTTTAAAAATCGTCATCGAGTAGTTCCTGGTACATTTGAAATTGATTTTTTTTTGTAAATATTCAACTATCAGAACGTATAATTATTCCTACTAATAAGCTCACTTCTCTCTGACTAATAAGGGGATTCTTAACCGTTGCCAGCATTACAGAAAACTGATTATCTTCGTTCACAACACGTTTTATTCTTTCACTTTTTTTGTATTCTACATTTCCAGTGTCCACAAATCTATTGAGGAGGTTTTGGAACCTGCTATCATCAGGAATCCTTCTTTCAGGATATCGTTGTTTATAAATTTTATTGGTAAGCAAACAATTTCTGTCCCACGCGCCCAAAATAAAAGTCATGTCTACATATTCCGCTTTGTTTTAAGATTTATTTTGTAAAACTCCTAATACTTTAAAATGAGAACTGACGACCGAAAAGTGCGATAAATGTTCGCTTGTTCAAGAAAATTTAAAGATTTTTATTGCGTGTCTAATACCGAAAACAACAATAAAAGTTACAAAAAACCAATGCAGTAAGAGATTGGCTAAATACTATCTACCCGCTTCAATGGATTGGATAAAATAGTCCCCCCTAAGTGGCTTCATTTCAAAAACGCATAGAGATGTGTGTCACTCAAAATGGCAATATGTGGACCACCTTTAAAAATTGTAATTAATTTTTTCTGTTGAATTATTTGAAGGAACCTCAATTTTTTTAATTTATTCTTGAATATTGTAGTTCAATAAATCGAAAATGGTTACAAATAGTCAAGGAGATGTACATACATACAAGAAATGTACGTTTTTCATTCCTGCATCACATCGTTGAAAATATTGAGAAAATTGAGAAAATTCAATTAACACAGTTTTAAATTGAAGAATCGTTTTTGATCACCCTCTGTATTTTTAGGAAGAAAAAATGATCCAACAACGCTAATCAGATATAAAGAAAAAAGTTTTTTGGGTAAGTTTATTAAAATAGATAAAGTTTTTGCCATTTACCCCAAGAAAGAAACATGATGCAGCTACTGACACGTGTTTCGGAGTTATTGCTCCTCATCAGCGTAGCGTAACTTAATGGATCCGTGTGAATAGGATCAGAAACATTTTTTAATTATATTGCTTAGGTAGAAATTGGGCAGTACGCATAGAGCTCTATGTATTGACCATTTGAGGCCATAAATTGGTCCATGGTGCACGAAGGCACAAATTGAGTACTGTGTGCTGCTACTTTCTAACCGTTCTTAGTTATTGTTTCTGATCATATTCACACGGATCCATTAAACTACGCTACGCTGATGAAGAGCAATAACTCCGAAACGCGTGTCCGTAGCTTCATCATGTTTCTTTCTTAGGGTAAATGACAAAAACTTTATTTTAATTAATCAGATATGTCTCGCAACTAGTATTCACATATTTTTTCCTTATAATCTCATCATTGTGACTAGTGATTTTATCAATACGCATCTGCAGATAGCATTATTTCAAGTGGTTGGAAGATAGTCAACAATAATATAGGAGTGAAGGAAGTCTAGAAAGAGGCTTAAAAAATGTACTGATATAATATATGGTATAGCATTCTATTTAAAAAAAATGCACTTAATCATGTAATATTATCTTGGCTCGCCGTATACCTATATTCGAAAATAATGTTATGTTACTAACTTTCTTATCTAGTTCTTGTATTTTTTTCTTAATTTCTAGCTATCATAGAACTTGAGCTATCGAAATTCGATGCACTATTGCCCCACCCTATATATTAACACCAATAAATAATTTACTTATTATTTATTATTATTTACAAATATAAATGTCATAATCCATTTAGATGATGCAATGACATATTAGAATCAACTTATAAAAGCAGCATAGCTTGATATACATTATAAATGCCTTATTATCCATCAGTGATAAGTATTTTTAATTAAGAGATTCAATAGGGATGCTGGTCATACAGATACAATTACAAATTGAAAAATAAACTTTCATGTGTCATGCGCATATAATATATTAGGTAATAACCCAACCATTATCCCATTATATTTGCGACTTTGTACATTACTTACAATTATATAGACATTAGTGGTGTACACATATGTGCGTTATAGATGTTGATATTCAATAAGAGTAGATGTATATCTTTTAAATAAAGTCATATCTTGTCTTGACTGGTGGAACAGAAGTTTAATTAGTTCTTCAAAATATTAGATTTTGTGTCTGCAATGTTTTATGTTACCCTGGCTAGATTTATATCACGCACGAATAAATCTTGAATATTATTTGAACAGTTTAGAGCGAATTCGGCTTCGAGAATAACGAAATATTAATAAACCGAAATATGTTCTGACCGTTTTAGGATTTCGATGTAAAATCATGAGGTCTAATATACTTAAAGCAAAATGATGTTCCGCTACATTTTCATCGGAAAACTAATCAGTTTTATTATTTAGTAAGCCTTTAAAACACCTGACGAATTAAGTAGAGATAATCTCTTCCCAAAACCCTAATGAATGATGCAGCACATTGTACCTATTTATGAAAAAATTACCTTTGCTGAATATGAAAATATTAACTTGTTTAATATAAACAATTAGTTTACTAACTCGCTTGATTCCTATGACTTTTTCTCAGGTTATTAATAAACCGACGCGACGTGTATGACACAATTTTTGTCCACAGTTTTAGATCTAATTTTTGTAAATGACTAACAGTGGTACAATTAATGACGATCATATTTCTGATCAGATCATTTTTTATCCTAGATCAGAGCAAAAAATATGCACTTATCGTAATTTCAAGTAGGTACTTTAACAAAAATGAATTTTTTATAAGATCTTAATAATCAGTGGTAAGATGTCACATACATTGACGATATTCTAGGCAAAGTTGCCTAACATCAGATAAGGTTAGACTTGTTGATATTCACAAATAAATTTCCGGCGTAAAATTATGAAGGAAATAGATAATTCTTTTACAAAATATGCACAAACTAAAACTACAACTGATTGGAATCATTACAAAAATTTGGGCAATTTTACTTCAGCAGCATTAAAACGAGATATGCATACTGCATTGATTATAGCTGAAGTAAAATCCTGAAACCTACAATGGAAAACGATGTAAATAAACTGCGGAAAAAAATTAAAATTATAAACTACGGAAAAAACTAAAAATTACAAATATTCAGACGAAAAACATAATTGATGTACCTAAAAATTTACAAAATCGATGGAAATCGCGGATATATATATCAAATAATTGATGGGGTTTAAAAAGTTTCTCAATTTCCATTTATTTGCCATTTTCCATAACTTTGACAAAGTCGTCCATTCTGCTAAATACTTAATTAGTTTTAATGCATTTCGTTTCAATCATTTAATACTGTACTCACTGCTCGGCTTAAAACTATATATTATTACAAAATGACGGCATACCTAATATATTATTATGTACAATTGTACATATTACAATATTCAAAAATAAATTATGGATCAGAGCTTTATATATTTACATATTTCGTTGTGTGTATGCGTTAATTATTTCCATATTTCCATTCGGTGCTTTATTATGCGAAATTGAAAGATTTATGCTTTCTCCGTATCCTTCATTTATGTTCCCGACCTGTATGAAAAATTTCGAGATCGTTAAACGGCAAATGCGATGAAACAAGCTAACTCTCAAAGTCAAAGTCGCTTTTTCTGACTCAAAGCCCAAATTTATCGCTGTGTCATAAAATTTGCGTTCATGAGAGCTAGTCGGCGAATACGGGATTCCCGTATTTGCACATTTGTAGTACTTTGTAAGGTATAATGTGTTTCAACTGGTTCACTTATTCTTGTTGAGTTTTTTATATATCCAAATTCATTATCAGTCGATGTTTGGAATTATATTCATGTATGTTACTGTTATTCGTAATATTAACCGAAAATGATAATAATAATAATAATTATAAAGCCTACGCTATGCTCAATATAATATCCTCAGGAGTTATGAGATATTTTTACAGTTAAAGAAAGACTATTTAAGTGTTGACGTAAGTATTTCTAAAGGCACTAAGGAGAACGGCATAATAATATGGTATTCCTCTTCAGCGTTAATGAGCTACTAACTCGAAAATATTGAATCTCCTGCAAAATTCAGTTTGAAGAATTAGGAGAAACAGATTAATTACGGATATTTGCAGTACGACCACCAAGTGACTGATGAGCTAAATGTAGAAGTTAATCATTATAGTGTATCTTCACTTATTTAACGCACATGTTTCTGGGCTTTACAGTCACTAACTTGCGTGATGTGGGGAGTGGCAATAGATAATTCGTTGGAATTATCCCAACGCTCCCCTTCTTTTGAGGTTAGCTAGTTAGCTAGTTGCCTAGCATAGAAAAAAGTCTACGCTGACCTTAAACTAAAGACTAACGACTTGCAACAAATCAACCTGAGCACTTTAAAGGTCAAATTCAAAAGTCATCTTCCACATTTGCATAAGTATAAGATTCTGGAATTTAGAGTCACTAATTCTACGAAAGTTGGACGTGAATGTAAATGATTACCACTTTTTCTGTAGGATCCGGGGATCGTGGAAAACTTAATCTAAATCAGCCTAGTGCCAGATGAGAAGACAACGATCCTCCTGATGTTTCTTAATGGCTTGCGTAATAGCACAAGAAGTGTCTATATTTACTTCGATGACATTTCAGTCTTCAGATTCAAAAATCACAGGAGATTTCACCATCAGAATACTGGGAAAAATTATTGAAAATATATTTTAAAAATAACCCACATGGTAATTACAAAATAAGATAAATAAATATAATACTTGTACGAGCTATCGTAGAGGATAATTATGTACACATAATATACATTTTATTATACCAAAGCAAAATAGTTAAAGGAAAGTATTATATAATATGTATAAAGATTTGTCGCTGTTGTTTTGTTTCCATTGCCGTTGAAATACCATAGGTTTATTAGTATTCCTATAGAATTTTTTGATGTAATGAAAAATCCGTTCCATATTGGTTGAATAGCCAATAAGCCACAGTAAACAGTCAATCATCAGCCAGGATTGGTATCATTTTAATTAAAAACGTTGAAAACATTTATTTCACACAAATACTCATATATTTGATATAATAAAAACTTCACGTTTGACATGGGTCTATAGATATCAAGAAGATCATCAACACATTGATAGATAATTAATTTTTTATTGAGGATTGGTTTGAATTATTATTTAAATAGAATAAATAAATTTCATAAATATTAAATTTACACGTTTTTATGTTTTAAGAAATAAAAGTATTTGATTTATATGGTTAACAATTTCTGCTGCTTTCACATTCAATGTTTACCATCTTAGCGATGAAAATAGCAAATTGAATACAAACATTTAGAACTGATTTTGGAATTCACCATGTCGAATATCTTGCAAAAATTTGAGGGCACATCATAGTTTAATACATAATATGTTAATGCTTAATACGTTGGTATTTAGAAGGTATTTTAGAATAGAAATTGACCTATTATAATATACAAGACGAAACAGGAAGGAAAGGCCGATTTTTAACATGTTTTGGGTATCAAGAAGAAAATTTACCTAACGAAACCCTGTCCTTACTTAACAAAAAATATTTTTTGATACATTTTAGTTAATGCCTCGGATACTATGGGTGACGAGTCCGTGACGTTACTAACTAACCTTAAAAATATGTATTTTCTAATATTTTCGATTATTATGTCAAAATTTCTACTTGGTTCCTGTACTATCAACTAAAATATTGTTCAGTGCATTATTAATAATGTTTACTTTACAAATAATTATGAAGTTTAAGAATGTTTTGGCAAAAGCTCTTTTTAAGTATTTAAGTTGGTAAAATGTCAATTAAAAATTTATATTAAAACGACTGGAAACTGCATTTTAAAACAACGTTTTATCATAATGTGAAATTTTTTTCAATTGTAGGTTTTTTGATGATTCTTTTCAAGATTTTTTTTTTGTGTTTTTTTTATGTCAGAAAAATATACCTATTTTCCATTGTTAATTTTTGCTGCACAAGCGACAAATGATAATTTGAAAAAATCTGTATGTTTTAGAGAAATATTCTGTGTTTAAATTAAATGGCAATGGATTTTTAAATATAATATGTCCCCGGATTGAGTTTACAAAAGAGAAAACTTCTTTATTTTTGATATTGCGAAATATTTGATTGTTCATAAAAAGTTTTGCTTCGATCATAAATAAGAATGCCATTGACCAAAATAAGATTTCATGTACAGTGTGTCCAAAAAATTCAATAATATGAAAATAATACAAGAGTAAAGTACCTACCCTGATTTTTAGTTTTATACAAAAATGTCAGAGGAACAAAAGATTTTGTTAAAATTACCGAATTCATGATGGAAATATCGACGGGCATTTTTGTTCACATAAAATGGTGAACTTAGAGATTTTGTACTTTTTGTATTCAATTGTTAGCATGAACAATAACTTGACATTTTGAAAAACGATTGTGGCCCTGAAATTAAAATGTTTACCCTAAATCCTGTATAAAATTAAAAATCAGGGTACCTTACGCTTGTATTATATTCACATTATTGATTTTTTTTTGGAAGTAATAAGATTTCATGTACAGGGTATATAAAATTTTATTTCTGTCAATGACATTGCAATTTTTCACAAACCTTTAAAAATTAATGTAGATGCTTAGTGTTATTAATACATTTTATAATAAGGACAGAATATATCGATTTATCTTTATTTAAAAAAGCAGATAAATCAAGAAATAAATATCTCTAATTATGCAAAATATACATTTTTTAAATGTTTATTGTTTTGCGTTTTTAAAATATAACTAGTATAATATCTCTAAACAAAACATTAACATACTGAAAATTTCTGCTAACGTTTCTCAATATTTTTTAGGTTATAATCAAAAATTCATTCCTAATTAAAGATCTTAATAAACATTCACGTTACTGACAAAAATTTTATTTAAATTCGAAAAGGTCACACCAAAGGTCATTGATACTGATCCAAATTTGGTTGAAATCGGGTAACTATTAACTAAGTTATAAAGGGGGGTAAAGGGGGGCATTAAAAGTGGGACACGCTGTATATTACTCGACTTTATTTATGCACAGAATATTTCAATGCTCATTTGAAATGATTAATACCTACAATACAAGTCTAACTACATACTCATTTCTGGCAGTATTATTTTGAAAAGCAAAATAACACTAATTTTTTATATCCTCAGAATACAATTTAAGGCTTTCGAGTTTATATCTTACTGTAAAATATTTTATTGTGTGGTATTAGTCGCAAGGAGATATTAAAGTGTCTCGTTGTTGTACCTAGAAGTGATTTCAAGGAAACAACCGCAGGGCTTGAAAAGAAATGAAAGTAAGGGCATTGTATTAAGGAATGATTTTATTAAGAATTGTTTTTAGAAAATGCTATGTTTGTATATAAATTATGATATTTGAGTTAACAAACCCATGCGGTTTCAGAGATGTATTTTCATCAAATGTAATAAATTATGCACTATTCAGTAAAAGTGCATAACAGAATAGTTTATTAATAATTCCATTTAAGGCAATATTCAAAATTTTTTAATTACTGTCTTACCTACAGAAACTGGAAATACATCTATAAAAATAAAGTTAATAAATATATTGTAGCTAAAAATTGTGATTTTTAATTTTTCTATTGGCAGAATAAAATTATATAAGACAGATGTCATTGCGAACGTTGTAAAAGGTGTCCTTCTTGGCATAGAACTTATAACATTTATATATAAAATACACAACTCGGAACCCAATACGGACCCCTGTGGAACACTCGTAGTTAAATCTGAATACTCAGCATTAACTCTACATATTCTCTTGTGCAAACTTATATATTGCCTCTAACCTTCAAAGAATGTATTAAAAAAATTTAATGCAAAATCACTTATTTCATATTCACACAATTTGGATATAAATAAATTATGGTTAACACAGTCGAATGACCTGCTGATATAAAAAACTATCCCAACAGGTCTATCTTCTGTTTAAACTAGTTCTAATATTTTATAAAAGAAAAAGTATAGTTCTGCTGAATAACATACCACTAGTTGATTGCTCGTCATTAATTTAAAAAAGATTAACAATTTCTACTAGAAAATGGGGTATAGAAGAGTGCCATCTTTGAACTGACACTGAAATAAGTTTCTACAAATAGAAAAATAGTCACAGTGCAGCCTAACAACCAAGTACTATTTTGATCTAATTAAACAATCTGATATGAAGCCACACAAAACCTCCTTACAAGACAAGCTTATAAAGACTTTACTAAGAGTAAACAATTCTCAAAAAGAAAATATAATTATGATCCAAAGTAGTGTACGAAAATACTAAAAATTATGAAATCGGTTCAATTTTAAATATCATTGATACAGAGTAATTTTGCTGCAAATAGTTTCTTCAGATAGAATTATATAGGTAATCAATTATGAATTTTCCGAAAAATTTTGCGTTGCATCAGAATATGATTTTTTTTTGGAATATTTGTTCTTTATAAACTGAGCGTTAATTCATGATAATATCAACTATTTATATGAAACTTGTTTCAAGAGACAATGATGAATGATTTATCATCATTTATTCTTGAGCTGATTTCATAATTTTGATTACCTCGTAAACTCTGGCCTTGAACCATAACGTTTGGTAATATTTTGTTCCTGAGGATGTACCAAGAATAATATTTTCTGAAAAATACATAGTAAGAAAGTATCCCGTATAACGCACACTCTTTGGACTACGCCATATTATATAAAATGCAGGAAATCAACTGGAAGAGTACATATAACTTTCATCACTAGTTGTTCTTATCCTAAATTTTCTTTTATAATTCAAGATAGCACGAGTCTCTACTTAATAACATGGTTTTATTCTTTTTGCAGTTACATTCTAAGTTCAAAAGTATAAGTCGACTCTTTTCTGCATGGAACATTTCTTTCGCTTTTACTAAAGTTCAGAGGTTGATAGACGCTGTATAAGAGGAAGACCGTCGTGCATCAACACCACACCGAAAGTAGAAGAATAGAAAGAAGTACATTATAATAATGTCGCTGATGTATGGCGTACTCTAAAAGCCATGTTGGTAATTCCCGATCCTTATGCCTCTAGAACTAGTTTTTAAAGGCTAACAGTTTGCAGTCTCTGAGTCATAAAAGAAGTTTCATAAAAATATCATCATGTATTTGAACATTATATAGGTACCTAAAATATATGAAATACAGGCGTTACCAACGCGGTGGCAATGATACAGGCTGTCTATGTTATAAGGGCTGCCTCAATCAATCCGTAGTGGAATAAAATACAACACAATTTTGTGGGTTTTATTAACAGAAATTCTCGAGTTTTGAATTCTCAAGTTTACTCAACGTGATTTAGTTTAACCGTAATAACAATAGGAACAGGAAAAATATGTAGTTTCTTGAAAAAGAGTGTTTTTCAAATAAAGCACAGTCTTAATATTTTCGAAACATATAGTTAGAGATTTGGGTTTCGTTTATGGGAAGTTTGAAAAAAAATCTTACTGAAGGTAATTTCAGAGTGGGGTTTGTTATTACGTCCTAATTTTTTTTTCCAGGCACAGGGTGTGAAGCAAATTTGTTCACGAAATCGATCACACTAATAAAAGGAATTTTATGAGAATTATTCTTTTGCCTTCTCAACATGAATTATTACTCATATAGGATTAACCTACCTACGTTAAAATTAAAATCTTTGTTTATAAATTTAAACATTATTCTCAAACATTGATTAACATCCTTAAATACGTATTAGTGAGTTTATTAAAAATCATAAGAAATATTTAAAAAATTATAAAAATAAGCTTTGGTCTGTTTTGTCCATATATAAAGATAAAAAGAAAGCGTTATGCTGGCAAAATGGACTGAAATACTGCCTCGTCGTCATTATCGTTGACTCCTGAGCAAGAACAGTGTGACCATTCATTGTACAAAAATTACACTAAAGCTACCCCTTTGAAGATTCTGAAAATAAAAGAATGCAATTGAGACAGCTAGCGCTATCATATTCATCTTCAGAATGGTCATCCTTCCGATTATTTTCTTTTGTTTTTGCATTTTCTTTTTCAAATATTGGAAATCACTTAAACTAAGCTTTCTCTTTACACGAGAATATTCTTTATTCTGTGAAGATTCTATTTCCTATAAATAAGGTGATGAAGTTAAATTTTTCTTGCTTTCTTGTTAGTATTGTGATTTTCGTAGTTTTAATAAGAAGCATTATTTATGCCGACAATGTAGCAATTGATTACACAAGTCATTAACAGTTAAGGTCATAGTTACCAAGGCTGAGTACGATAATTGGTGGTTCCGCTTCATCATCAACCTCATTTAATATTTGAGATTATATTTGTGATTATAGCAGCAATAAATTCTGCTTCCGTGTAGACTTCTGAATTAGGGGATTATATCCCCGTCACCCAGAATGTGCAGTAGGTTGCATTGAGGTTTTTTTAAGTACCCTTGCGACAATTTGAAATGCGTGACGATACGTCCTGGTTTTTCTCTTAGCCACTATCTTACTATGTTAGAGAAATATATAGATAGAACCTTCTTTAAACTCACATCCAGATGCCTATCGCTGGAATGTGGCAAAAATGATAAAATATGCAGACCATGT
The DNA here is from genome assembly GCA_963680705.1 of Rhagium mordax. NCBI lineage: Eukaryota > Metazoa > Arthropoda > Insecta > Coleoptera > Cerambycidae > Rhagium > Rhagium mordax. The sequence goes on along the minus strand of OY796656.1, from coordinate 105,124,174 downwards.
AGACGATCCAAGTATATAATATTCAATTTTTGTGGTTGGCATGCCCATTGCCCATCCAGAAGGAGTAGGACTGGACAATCTTTTACTGCTCTATAAAATGTTATAAATCTCTTAAACCATGTAGTAAAAATATCCTTCGAAATATGCAATCACTTTCATGGCATCTAACCCACGATAATCGAGGATGAATATTCTTATGGCTTCATACGTTTCATATACCTACATGCCTCTGATATTCAGAGTCCATGTCCATATTCTGCAGAATTGACTAGCCAACTTGCTTTTTACTTTGTACTAATTATTAAAGTCCTGGGTACTGCAGTCTTGCCGGTTTCGTCGACAATTAATAACCGTCAACTTACATATATCAATTACATCAGTAAACAAAGAAAAGAACTGACCCGGTTGAAACCATATCCTCCGGTAGCGGAAGTTGCTTCTGGTATCCTCAAACTAAGCTCTGGATTTTGTTTGCGAAAGTTGCAAAACCTGGCAGTCATTTTAGTAGTGGGGCCAAAATTATGATCAGTATTATTTTCGTCTTCAAGATGATACTCAAAGATCTCAAATGTAACACATCTAAAACATAAAATGCCAATTCTTTGCTAAAAACATATTTGAATCGTCCCATTTTCTTCTTTGTGACCTCGTTAATATTTTGTTTTTTATAAATATCAGCAGTTTTTGGTATGTTATACGGCATCCAAAGTTCTCCTAAACTCCATAACTCCAATCAAAACCTTCTCTATTGCACATTTCATTTACTCTTCTACCTGCTAGTTTTTCTTTTGTTGGCAATTTTCTCATACTGTGAAGGTTAATAATTCCCTAGAAATAATTTTGCTACATTTTTAAAGCATATCCAAGATTATTTTTTAATTTTTGTCTTTGTTTCTTCAAACTGTTGGTCCTTCATTAATTGTCTTATTTGTGATCCTGCGTAAACGCCTCCCTTAAATTCAGCTTCACAAAAAGCTGGAAAGCCACATAAGCAACTGAACCATTTTCCATTTTCATCTAACGCTTTTGCATTTCTTCATCAATGTAGTGGCGGCACAGTAGTTTTTTGAGGATCATCCAAATTTGCATGAACGGTTCTTGAACCAAAAAGTTAAATTTTCTCTTCTGGCCAATCATTTTTCTCCCCATAGAAAACACAGATACTTTGTATACCCTGATTTCTGACCTAATAACAAACCTGCAATTTTTAGATCACCACAAATCATCCAGTTTATGGTCTTTGTATTGATTCTTTCTAGCAGTAGGTACTTCTAGATTTTTGTAATTTTCTGTCATTTGTGCAGAATAGGCAAGAGGAGCAGATGCATAAATGTTTCCATTATGGAGCAGAACGGCCTTACGTCGAGTCAATAAGAAGTCTACATTCATCAGGGTTATAAACTTTGCTTCCAAGTTGATTTATATGACTAGCGACGCGCGGTGTTAGTACAATAGACAAGTGAAAAACTTTGCGAAAAAATTTACAAATTGAGATTTCCTTGTTCTTTACAAATATTTTTACATTTAAGTGGTGCTCGATGAAAGCAAAAAAAGTATTTTTGTAATTTCGTAGTTCATAGGTTGAGAGCTCAAAGTTTAAAAGAAAATTCCATCACAAAATCTTTGTTGGTCTGTGTAATCTTAGTCATAAATAAATCCTGCTTATCCCGTTGATGAAATACAAGTGGCTTTCATTCTAATTTAAAAAATAAATTCTGTAGAAAGAAAATAAAACAAATATGTTTCTTTTCTCTTTCGGCTTCCTAGTTACATACCATATCTAAATAATAAAGCCGCGTATTCTAAGAAAGTAATAAAAATATCAAGTTCAGGAAAATCTCTTGCTGCTTGTTCTGAAAACCTTTAATAATCAACTTTCATCCGTAGGAGAAGAGTATCCTGTTTCATTTGTAGACTCTTTACAGGACAAAGTCTGAAATTTGCATGGTGGGATTCAGTTTACTTAAAACTTTCCTGTGTTTCAAATTACAAATACCTGCTCGTCCCTATTGACAAAATATCCATGTCAGCTAAGACGTTAAAGTTTTAAACTGCAATTTAATTACAGGATACGCAAGATTCTAGTAAATTTTAATTGCTTTTGAGAAAGATCCACAGCAATACTTAATTTTAGGTTTTCTTAAAAGTAAATCGTAGGTATATTAAACATCACATGCTTATTTATATATTATGAGACATAGACAACCCGACATATAGTAATCGTTAGATTTGACTACTTTAATGATATTTTACTCGCAGTAATTATAATGTATTTAGAGCGAGTCTTAATGAAGTACCTAATAAGTATATTATGTAGTCACAAACATCTCATAGTTATTGACCTATTTTAGATTGAAATCTATGAAAAATGGACCATATGGTTGTATCCGCTTTAGTACACAATATCTTAGACACATTGATGAAACCTCAAATACAGACCTATTTTACATTCTGTTTTGAATATTAGTCTACATCACTTGCTACTATTAGTTAATATATTAATATTATTTTACTGCGCCACCAAGAACGTATTTCTCTGGTATAATGACCAGGATCTACGTTGCAAAAGTTATTTTCAGAAAATATTAATTAATTTTAATGAATGATAACGCAGATCAACATATAAAGTAGGGTAAATATACAATAATTTAAATTGTCTCATATTCGCTGTTGGTATAACATATGCTCCAATGGGAAATGCGTATAATCTCCTGTGCCCTCAGAGTCTAATCTAAAATACATTTGTTAAGCAGATTGTTTTATTAAATCCCGTAATCTCGAGAGTAAAAATTATAATTTCAACAGGAATTGTGTTGTTGGTTACAGTAACAATTTATAAGTAAATCATAAATTATATCGTCTCATTCCAAGGGCCAGGAAGATTGCAATTTAAAAATAATGAAAAGTTAGAAGGGTATAACAAAAAATTAGTGTCCATACATTCTAAAAAAAGGAACACGATGCAACTAAGGTTGAGGATTCTTTGACGACCAGTACTAAACCCTTTGCACGATTTTTTGTTAAAATCACTCATTTTATTTTTCAGCATTGAATTCACGTCGAAGATTTCTTTGAGTCTGAACTATTTAGTCGCTATTAATAAACTCTCTTACTGCGTAACTAATTTGAATAATTGTTAATTTAATAAAAGCTACATAATATAATTACTATTGTTTATTGTAGGGTATCATCATAAGACCTAAAAGATTTCTGAATTTAAAAATAATGGTCTGGTCTATATTGAGAATAATTACCCAACAAAGTTAAACTAACAACACGATATATTTGCAATTTTATAAAGTATGTAGTTTGAAAATAAATTTGCGATTCGTTAGAGTAATTTCAAACAAACCAATATCATCCTCCAGTCTCAAACTACTTTGTTTGTTTTCAATATAACATAATATAGACGTAAATTCACAAGACATTATTGTGTTAAAGAAATAGCATATCTGCAATATTGAGTAGAATCGAATGTTGTGTATTTAAGTTGAGTACGTATGTATATTTGGATAAGTTGGTAACGATCAGTTGTATCGACAGGTGTATTTCTGTATGCGCTCTCTATCGCTGCTCCAATATGTATGCAGATATGCGTGTGACTTGGATACAAAACCATTTCAGGAAAGCGATGTGGTCGACTCCTCTTCATTCTCTATTTTCATGCTAATTTATTATTAAATCTATGTAAATTTTCTTTATTTTTTTTCATCACTATGAAACATGGAAACTATTTAGTGTATTATTTATATAGGTCGAATATATTACTATCATAATATTTTCATGAATATATTTTACTCATATCTTTAGAAAATGGAAGCGATGTGTTATTATGATTTGCACAATAAACTCTGTAACATAGTTTTCAACTGCTCAAGTAACGCTTCTTTATCTTGCTAGGTAATTATTATAAGAATAAAATAAGTTACTAGCTACCCCTACGGTTCTATAGTTGAAACTTCAAGTCTTTTAAAAATTGCAAAATTTGTTCTAATATGTCTGGAAATATAATCAGTTTAATAGTTTATATTCAAGGACCAGAACCAAAAACCAAACGTTTTCAATAATCTTTTTCTTTCTCTTCTAAATTTTTTTTCGAAACTTATCGACTTGCCTAACATTTAAAATCAGAATGAAAAACAAACTGTTAAACCAGGCAACATGTATGTACGATAATTTCCCTATCGTAACTCGTTTAGTTATAGTCATATTTGAAAATTTCAAAAACTGTATAAAAATTCTTAGATCTCTCTTTTATCCTTAGACGCTAGCTGAGGGCTTTTTGACTTTTATAATAAAGACAGGTGTAAGTTATGTATTATTTACGTAGAAGTTGTCAGAGTGAACAAAGTTAATGAATATTGTGACATTTAAAAAATATTAATGAAAAAATTATAAAATCCCTTAAATTGATACATATGACGTTATCATTTCACCACCTGAATTTTTCTAAAATATTGATGAAAAGTAAGTTTAAATCAATGGTAAAACAAAGTGTAAAGTAGCCATTCTAAAACCAATTACTGGCCAGTTATTTAAACGATTTATTTTATGTCATGTTAATAATTTAATATTTAAAACTTAATCTTACACAGTTCGCACTATTTATACTCGTTTAAACATACTTAAGCGCTATTTGAATAAATTTTCTTTCATATGTAGGTATATTTTACATTTATAATAAAACAGAGAGTTTCGGGTGTTGCTTTGATGAAATAAAGTAATCATTGTTTTATATTTTTCATCAGAACTCATTATTTAGAATATGTCGTTAAATTCTTTCCACTTTAATAAAAAATGTGTTATTTCAGACCTATTATATATTCCATTATGAACTGCGTAGTACAGGGTTAACGTATTGCCTAAAGACAATTTTTTTGGGGGAGATATTTTTTAATAAATATGTGTGCAAAACAGAACAGTTACTGCCTTGATTAATATGGTGAAGCTTTCTTTGAATACTGCTTTCAAATATTAGAGTACAGATTGCTTTGCTCCGTTTTATGTACAGGGTGACGAAAGCTGACCCCAAAAAACCTTTTTTGTCATAAAGGGTAAATTGAGTGTCCGTAATGATAATAATAATATATAATATATTTGTCATGCTCACATTACTAAACCTACAGTTGTTAAACAGCATAGAAAACCAAATAAAATTTGACGAAACCAAAAAAAAAAAAAACAAAAAATTATTGTCCGAAGAGATACGGAGATGCCATAAGAGATACGGAGATGCCATATTATTATTATAATTATTATTTATTGGACGAACCAAACCAAGCCTACGAATGATGTGAAAATGATAAGAGCGTTTAATATAGAACTCAATGGCGTGCATAAATAACAACGCGACGTTGACATTCTCTCCTTCTCCTCTTACTCTTTCTTCTTCTTCTCTTTCTCATAAACTGCCTCTTTCGAGCCCCCTTTTTCTACGTAACCTATTCACGCAACTCCTCGCTTTCTTTTTCTTCCTTTGGTGCTTGCTGTTCCGGAAGCTCTTCCTTTTCTTATTCGCATCGCTTGCCGTTTCCTTCTTGTCTTCGCCTTTGACGTCGTCTTCCTATTCCTCTTCATTTTTCCCTTTCTCTTTCTCCAGTTTTTAATCACCATGCATATAGTGTCAATGGATATATTATATTTCCATTTATTTGTTTATTCTTTTGATGGGGTTGACCCTATTTTTGTTTAATATTGATACAAGTATTATTTTTCTTGGGTATATCGGTCATATTATATAAACAAATTTATTTATTTTTTTCTAACGTTTCGGTTTATTTATAACCATCATCAGAGACTACAATAATAAAAAAAAGAAAAAATTTTTTTAATCAGTTATGGGCACATACTAAAATTAACTTATATGAAGTACTTACATTATTATTTTGTGTTTGTTTGATCTTAAATTAAAGAAAAAACCTAGAATATATATCTATATATATAATATTGGTAATAAAAATGCTTCGTTCAAAAAGATAATTTGTTTCATATATTATTTTTTTGTTTACAACATTCACTATGGTTTTTACAACTCCTTGATTAAATTTAATATAGGATATAGTATGTAGAACATGAACGGTTCACCATGAGTGCAAGCACTCAACATCTTTTTTATTGAATTACTTCTTTGTTATTAGAAAATTTCATTCGTTTCGTCGTTAACGTTATTGTAATTATCTCAAAAATGTGGAGCAGAATCGAAAATATCTAATTATTGTAAAGAAAATTAATAAAGCGTGGATTTTTCTAGTAATAATTGACCTAGAATATTCTACCCCACTGAATTAAGCTAGATTACTTAAACTTATTGTCTAATTAACAGAATTTATAGTTAAAAATTTTAGGGTACCAAATTAACAACCTTTGTAGTTTTTTTTTAAATTTTTCAAACAATTTATTTTAAAACACCACATACCTACCTCGTTTCTGAAGTGTTTTCAGATAAACATTATTAATATTTTTTTCTTATTTTTAGATCATAGAACCACCAAGTTTGTTGATGATTTTTAATCTACACCCTGTATATATTTCTTTGAAATCACATAAAAGATCTGTATCCAAAAATGTCCAAGAAATGAAAATATATTAATGGCTTAACTTTTAATTTGAGTTTATTCTCATCCCATTATAAGAATGAAAAAAAAAGACATTTATATTTTTATTATATTAACGGTAGCCGCGTGGGTAAATGCGTTGATACGTACTTACTCGGTTGCAAAATTCGATGGTTCGAAACCATCCTGGGCAAATTAAAAATTTGTTTCTGATTTGCTTCGGACTTAGATGGCTAGAGAATTATCGAAGCCCTATAATATGTCTCACCAGCAGACGGAAATAGACTCCGCCCCATTAATTTTATAGTAGCGCAGAACGGTGTACGTAATAGTCAGTTTAACACGATGAAATGTACAAGTTTATTTATTAATATCTATCGTAAGATTAGTTTCGGTTCTTTTTACGAATAGTCGTGCAATAAAAACTATACCAACTATATACCTACATCTTGTTTTATTTATATTGATAAAAATCTTTAAAAACCCTATCATTTGCTAGAAGGCGAGAACTTAACTATAAGTTTTAACATGTCCAAATAAATAAAACAACACATACCTACCTATTTTTTCATTATCTTCACAAAGTTCTATTACAACTCGTATAAGAAAGTTTAGCGTTTATGCGTTCTAACTGGTTATATGTGTAAAACCGAGCTGGCCTTTGTCAGTCAAATCTAGCGGTTGCTTTGTAATTCGGGTTCTATAAATACGACCAATTGAGAAATTCCCTTCAAATTTAGCGGACATTTTTGGGGCGGAGTCTATTTGCATCTGTTGGTGAGACAGAGTATGTGATTCGGACTCCACAATAAAATGTAGTACTGTTCTCTTCTTCTAAACTTAATGTCAAATATGATAAGTAGGTGATACCTGACTCGCATCCCTACTGCCAATTTAGCTAATGGGGGCACTTCATATTCTTGGAAGCAATTACTTTCCTGAACTTGAACATTTTATCTTGAGTATAAATAGCGAACGAACATTGGCATCATCATTTGCCATAATAGTATCAGATATCATCATTTCCGCAGCCAACCATAATACAGAATGTCGAAAAACATTTTTTTTATCACATATTATGCGTACTTTGTATATTATTATACTGGTTTTCACATTATTTACATATAATTTACAGGGAGCACAGGTTGCTTATAAATACATGCGTCAAAAAATTTAATATTCTAATATGACGAGTAATGTTTTACTACCATGGTGCCGGTATTGCAACGGATAACATAAACCTATAACATACTTTCACAGTTCACTGATATCTAGTCGTTCAAAACGATGTATTCAATTTAAAATTCAATTTTCTCGGAAACTATATTTAAGATATTAAAACAGGATAAATTGAATTTTGTTTAACAAAGGATGGCAAGTTTTCTGTTTCATTAAGTACTGTATCTTATTATTATTCTCTTTAGAAAAAATGTAATTTCATGACGATGCACAGGCCCCGATTGGGATAATTTTCCGGCCCGGGCTGTGATTATAAACCGACCCTTGGCCTTAACCCACATCAATATTTTGTCACAGACATAGCAAGTAAAATAGGCTGAAGTATCCATATCTACTGCACCAATAAAAGCAATGTTTTACCAGAATTATGTATTTTATTAAGTTTTAAAGAATCAACAATTTTTTCAAAGATTCGCTTTTGGTGGAAAAATCATTTATAATATCGTCGGTGTCTATATCTACAATAATATCATTTTCAACGGATATCAGGAGTGAGGCATCCAAGTGTTCTTGTGTGAGACAACTCCTTAGTCTATTCTGAACAAATTTCAAGTTTGAGAAAGACCTTTCACATGATATCTGAACATTCGAATGTAAAACCTGTTGGACGTAAGAATTATTGAGTTAGAACGCAATAATTCTCGAATCATTTAAATGAACTGACGGGAGTCGGTTTATAAACAATTAAATACCAAATAAGTGTAACACTAATTATTGGTCGAACGGAAACCCTCATAAAATTAACCAAGGACATTTCGGTATAAATGTGTGGCACGGAAAAGTAGGAAAACATTTAAAATGAACCTTTTATGGGGGCACGGTCAAAGCACATATCTCTCTTACAAAGTGACCTGTCGATTTTAGTAAGAACTATGTCACCAACACTCAACAACGCAAAATTATGTAAATAACATTGTAAACACAAATGGAAAGGAAACTAAGGTTCCAATGTTATGGCTTAACTTAACTCATCTCATGTCAATATCAAATTTAAAAAAAAGGATCTTTAGATGGTGTAAGGAAGCGTTTTTCTCTGTGTTTAGACCAAAATGAAAAACATATTGAACACTTTAAAATTTTATATTAAAGATGAACAATAAAAGTCTTATTCTCACAAAATTTTTGCTTTCATTGTTCCTCAATAATACGAATAACTGCTCACATAGTATTAATACATCATAACTTTATAAATTAATATCTATTATTGTGAATTAATGTTCTTTATTTAATTATTGTAGTTTAGTTGTTTAGAATAATCATGTTTTTGTTTTTTATGAATTTTAAATAAATATTTATAAATTTATGTGCATCCATTATTACAGTTTATATTTTTATTATATACTCGAATATTCGTATATCCCTTTAGGTACCTTCTACCGTCAAGGTCATATAATGAGAACTTTTTAATTAAAGCAAATTAATTTGTTTTATTTTACAATTTTACTCACACTTTTTGTTAGTGCTACCACATTTTATATTAAACATTTGATTTTATGATGCATTTCACAGTTTTAAATTTCCAACGTATCAATTTCGAGAAAAATGCATTTACCATCCTTTAGTGATTACCGATTAATATTAAAAATTAGGCATACTCGTATTTATGACTTCAATTCTACTTTAATACATAACGCAGTTTTTTTTAATATTCACCCATCATTTTGATTTATTTTACACACCATATAGGGTTATATTTAAATTCGTAATAATTCAACCCGACTCATGCCTTTTAATTTGATTTTTTATAAACTGAGTTAAGAATCAAAGCTGTATTATAATAAAAAGGAGTAATTGAGTTTCCTTTCTCATTTCAGATTTTCCACAAAACCGTTACTAGCTAGCCTATAACAAAACGGAAGTAGCGCAGTTAAAATAACAAAAGATGTACGTTGACAGAAAAGCACTGATTTTAGTAAAAACGAAAAACATTAACCAATTAATGCATTGAGTTTTTCTTATGATCCATTTTATTACCTCCGAGATATAACGTATAAAAGTCAGGAACAAATTTTTCTTGCGTCATCATTGTTTTTCTCAGTAAGCCAAGTTTTCGAAAATAACTCATGGAAATCACAAAAATTAAAGTCAATACAATATACGCAAAATATTAGCTTAAACAACAAAGATGACACATGTACTGATGGAAATCATCATGCACCTGGTTCTCAAAAATAGTTTAATTAATTTGCATTAAAATAAAAATTAATTAGAGTCCTGTAAAAGATTAACAGGCCACTCACCAGCCACCGAGTTTGTATTCTTTAAAACTATAAAATAGGTAACTTGTTGTTATAAAAAGGAATTTTGAAATAACGATTGCGAATTACTGTCCCGTTTTAAAAAAAATATTGTACCTAACACGTCCCAATAGTGCTTTTACTGGACTCGCAGGCTTCCAGGACTCGCCTAAATTTGCCTACTCGTCCAGTAAAATGTCATTTTCGGGACTTGTTACGTTTCGATGAAAAAAATAACGAAATTTTATACAGATTAATCTGATAAAAATTGCATCCAAATCGGATAAGTTTTAAACGAGATATGTATTCAAAATGAAAAATTTAATTTATTTTAATTTACAGTTTAATCGACCTGAACTGCTGTTAATTAAAATAATTTATTATTATAATATCCCTTCTTCAATTACATTATACACAAAATTTATAATAGTAAGAATTAAACTGATCTTTATTGCTTACTCGTAAGGGAAAAATCATTGAGAATTTATGATCCACAATCTGGGCAAATTGAACTAAACAAACGAAAAATAAACTCCACTGTTGTAATAGCTTTTATTTAGACATTTATGTAATATAGTATTATTTAGAATCATATTTGTATGCCATTAGTTAATGAAGGCAACTCTGTATGTGACAGTAAACTGCAAAATGTCACAAGGCAATATATCTCCTTTATTTCAGTTAGAATATGCATATGTTGCTAGTGTAACCGCATTTGGAAATAAATCATAGATTCTATGAAATTCATACACAATAAACAATGGCGAGGTGCTGTGAACAATGTTAAATTACAAATTCAAATATTAGCTCATTAGCAAGGCTTAGCCACACATAGATCTGTGAATGCGCTTTGCTTTTGAAAGCTTCACAAAAGAATACCTTCAAAGCCAAATTGCTTTCACTAGAAACGGTTGTTATTATAATAATAGTAATCATGATGTATTGCTGACCATTTATTTTTCATGGTCAATGACAAATAATTGGTATCTAGCCTGCGTCTGCTAACATCAAAATTGCTATTACTGTTAATAGTCTTTGTTTAACTAGTTATCCGCTCTATAAAGTGTTTTTATGATACAGCGTAGGTATGTGGTTTTCATAGGTTTAATTATTTATATATATATATATATATATATATATATATATACTCAGTAATAGTACTAACCTGAGCCAGAAATACAAATTTTTATGCACAATCCTGAACCACCCTGACCGACCTGAACCATATATGTGGTTCAGGTTCGTTTTGCCTAATAAAAAATTATCGAGTTGTTTTATTTATAGATTGTACATTTCTTTGGAAAGTTAGGACTAACTATTTTATATGCCATTTACTTTGATGAAAAAAATGCGCGGGAAAAAAGCGCGGGAAAACAGTATTGTTTATCATACAATGGTTCAGGTTTGATAGAAAGATATGTTTTTGGGTTCGAGCTTTGCCCGCATGTCTTTGTGGCGCTGCTTTGAATTCTGTATACAAGTTCAATTATATTTCGTATAAAGCTGAACCATTAAATTTAGCAACACTGTATTCATAATATTAACGTATTTGCACTCATGAGTCATGAAGTTATTAAGGATGGTAATTCTTCATTTAAGAGATTTGAGTAATTCACCCCATTTTTGACCATGTTTGTCACAACTTTTATTGCACTTTCGACCGCTGAGTCATTTTTTGAAACATTGTTTCTAAGAAGAATGAATTACAAAAACGTTTATATTTCTTTTTTCACGACATAAGAGTACAGGGGAAATGCGTTTTTATCGTAAACGGTTAATGGAAACTATTTTTTGTAAAAAGTATTATATTCTTACCGACTGTTACTAAAAACTAGGATAGAAATATAACACAAATGTGCTGGGCGCTAGGCGTCGCGACGTTACAAAATTTTTTTTTCCAGCAACATACCACTTTTATTACACCATTGGAAGGGTCTTTTGATTTCGAGTGTTTTTTCTCGATATTTATTCGTTAAAAAGTTATGACGTAATATTTGCCCCCTGAAACGGGTTTTTCGCTCTCTTTAATGGGCTATAGCTCCCTTAGGAAGCACATTTGGACATATGTTTGTATGAACTTTTATTCTTATTTTCGCATGTAGAATTAGCTCCAGAATTTCTTGATAGCAATTTAATAACATGGATATATCATCCATAATAATAGGTATATCACCCATACAGGGTGTTTCTAAATTATTGTCCAGAAGTTCTGGAGCTAATTCTACATGTAAAAATAAGAATAAAAGTTCATACAAACATATGTCCAAATATGCTTCCTAAGGGAGCTACAGCCTCTTAAAGAGAGCGAAAAACCCGTTTCAGGGAGCAAATATTATATCGTAACTTTTTAACGAATAAATATCGAGAAAAATAGAATATAGAAAAAAAACTCGAAATCAAAAGACCCTTTCAATGGTGTAATAAAAGTGGTATGTTGCTGGAAAAAAAATTTGTAGCGTCGCGACGCCTAGCGCCCTGCACATTTATGTTATATTTATATCCTAGTTGTTAGTAACAGTCGGTAAGAATATAATACTTTTTACAGAAAATAGTTTCCTTTAGCCGTTTACGAGAAAAACGCATTTCACCTGACAAAAGAATCACCCTGTACCTACACATAAAAAGGAAATTATTTTAAAATCCCAGTTTTTTACAATCATGTCCTCCCGGTGATTTCTGTGTTATACTAGTTGGCCGATACAGTTCTATGACCGGTATGTATTACAGTCTACTTTGATGAACTCTTAGCCAAACTTTTTTGGCCAAATACATTTTTGTAAAAATGCTGCATTTCTTGGTGCAAAGTTGTTCTAGTTTGTTTCAGTATTGAGATTTTTGAAAATTTTTGGACAGATCTTTTCGAAAAACTTTATTCAACTGTGACAATGTTAAAAAATCAAAAATATTTATCAGTGTATTAATTAAAAAATATTTATTTGCAGAATTTGCCATTTTTTTGGTATATGGAAATTTCTTTGACCTGTATTTATTTTAGGGAAATGTTTTTGATTTTTGAGAGTTGAATGAAGTTTTTTCGAAAAGTTCTGTTCAAAAAAATCAATACTGGAACAAACTAGAACAACTTTGCACCAAGAAATGCAGCATTTTTTTTACAAAATATTTATTTGGCCAAAAAAGTATGGCTAAGAGTTCATCAAAGTGTACTGTAATACATGGCTTAAGTTAAAATTATTATTTTGACAGGGAAAAGAAAAATGTTTAAAAATATAGTTCATAATTTATGCGTTAAAACGGTGGAAAATTTCATTTTTCGAATTAAGCAACTAAATTTAACATTTAGATGTAACTTTGCATTATAAACAACTTTTTCAAATAACATTTTTCGATATCTTTAAAATTAAGAGTAGTTTATTCTTGAAAATTTAAATAATTTGATTTTCCGACCTAAGCGTCCGGACTAACACAAACTTTAGTAGACACTTACTCGTTTGAGACCATGCACAAACTTTTATCAAGTATAAAATTTTTCTGAAAGTCAACAACAAAATAATTTCCCATATGGTGCAGACTTTTTGGCACTGTAGTACAATTTTTGTAGTCAGGAAATTATAAGGATTTCGAAAATATAATATATAGGGTGTTCCATCAAAACCCCTAAGTTTATAGAGTTTTGCTATTTTGCGATTGTCACTTGTTTGTTTTAGTGACAGATTATTAAAATTTAGAAAAAATACTGCAAGTTTTGTATATAAAATTTTTCTGTATTCCATCAAATAAATTCTGTAGGGGGGGTGGCTAATTATAAGGGAAAACCCTGTACCTGAGTTACTTAATTCGTTAAATTGTTTAGTTTACTGTTTCGTTTCATTTTGTTTGGTTTTTAAAAATGTTTTATGGTACTTAAATAAATGAATTGTTTTTCTCTCTTATTTAGTGGCTTTTAGAATTAACAATTATTTGAAAATTTTTGGTTGTCATGGTAACCATACGTTATTGGGAGTCATTTTTCGGACTAATTCGTTGTACGTTTTTGAAAATTCATTTTCTTATAACTTTTTTATTATTAAATAATATTTCAATGAAATTTTGATAATCCAGTGGTGAAGATTTTCGACATCGAAAAATAATCAGAGAATGCCTTAAAAATGAAAATTAATTTATGAAAATTTGTGCCGAAGTAGAATGCTCTATGTATAAAAAAAAATGCGAATCGGTTGAAAAACATGGATCTTCCAGAGGTACTCCTATTTCAAATGGATCACACTGTATATTTAACTTACATTATCCATTAATTTAGAATTCTTAATATTATATTAACTCTTAATATTAAAATTTAAAAACTGTTTTATTAACTGTTTATACTTCACCTTTGGCAATTTTTATTGTACACTACCCACCTTGGAATTTTATTATAAAATTTTTTATCACAATATTTAAAACCACAATCTCTAGTTTTGTGTATTCTTTTCTCTTGCAATGACTTTTTGTTAAAAATGCTTGCTTTTCTTAAAAAAATAAATTAATATTTATTATTAGTAATGTTAAATTTTACTGTGTTTGAAATATTAAAAATTGAAAGTAGGTATAGTTAATATTAGTTAATGAACTAAATTAATACGTATTCTTATTGGGTTGATTTTAGAGGATACCAGGTAGAATAAATATTTATGTATATATAGATTTAAGCTTTATTGACCTACAAATTTATGAAGACAAATAGTCAATAATAACAATAAACAATGAAATTTATTCAACGAGGACAATAATCTTATATATACCACAATAATTGAGAAATCTAGTAAACAAGGGAGAAATCTATTAAATTACTGAATATAAAAGATAAGAAAAAAAATGTGCATTAAAAATTTAATATTTATTATCTGTCCCCACAGTTAGAAGGGATAAAAGGGTAAACTTTTTTATTTCTCATTTTACACGGAAAACTTATTCTTCATAAATAGTTTTGCTTTTGTTAAAATTATGATTGCCATGTAAGTTAATATATCATGTACACGGTTCAGTAATAAAAAAATCTGAAAATAATGTAAGAGTAAACCACTTTTAATTTTAACGATATGAAAATTCCAAATTCCAATTTGTGGATAAATCTGCCTAATTCGACTTTTCACAATAGTTATTATATATTAGTATTAATAATGAAGTAGAAAATGATGGTCAGTAAAATGACAAATCGAGGATAAATAAATGTCACTGTCAACCACAAGCCAACTCCTCAGTTATACAGTTTTTAATTTTTATGCCACTTGATACTTCCGTAAAATTTTTTAAAAAGTCGAATTAGGCATATTTATCCACAAATTGGAATTCTGACAAATTTTAATTCTAAGCAACTTTTCATACCGTTATAATTGAACATAGTTTACTCTTAAATAATTTTCAGATTTTTTATTTTCTGAACACCCTGTACCTACATGATATGTTAACTTACTCCATGGCAATCATATTTTTTAACAAAATCAAAACTTTATATGAAGAATCAGTTTTCCACGTAAAATGAGAAATAAAAGTTTACCATCTTATACACTCTAACTGTGGACATACTGTATATGGAATATGTGACAGCGACCTACTTACTTTGCTAAAATTACAAAAAACAATACTTATTCCACTAAAATAGAAAATAGTAATAACATAAGATAGCAAACACAAAATTTAAGTGATAGAGAAGTGAAGAGAATATTTAAATACAAAAATATTAAGGCATACAAGAAATTAACGCACAATTTTTAATTTTCCAGTATAAATGTTGTATACAACAGCCTTAATTGACGTCCATGGTTTACCTCCAAAAATATCGGGATAAGTCTCGACAAGTTTATCAACTTCATGCCTCTTAGGAGCCCGTTTGTTTTTAATGTTCTCTGCAAAATACGATGCAATGATCTTTTTCTCATTGCTACTCCAAGAGATTTTTTGTTTTTGTACAACCCTTTTATTTATTTTATGTTCTTTATTTAAACGGTTCTCTTCAATTTGAACTGGCTCATTTTCCGTCGGATTTTGGCTCTCAGATTCATCATACTCTTGGGCAAGCTGTTCCATCGTCGTTTTGTCGTTTATCAAATCTAAGTCGATATTAATGTCATCAAGGTGCATCCCCTTAAATTGCTCTGCTCCCCCATGCGACATTAGAAGTAGAAGTTTGGATACTTTTGCCGTTTGGTACAAGCTATCCGGCAATCTATAAAAATTACAATGAGTATTCAAAGTGTGCCCCATAAAATTAGATAACTGTTCTAAATCTTTTTTTGAAAAATTAAGTAACTGTGTTACAGTGGCAAGGTGTTTCCTTAAATTTGTTGCAGTAATACTTTGAACGTTTTGTATACCACATTTTTTTACGTATTTCTGTAAAGTCTTCGTGCCATCAAGAAAATTCGTCCCAGCAGTGTGAAAAACATAATCGTTATTTGTAGTAAACTTGTCTCGAATTCCAATTAAAAAATCAAAATTCTTCCTCATATCAGGGGAGAGCAAGACAGGTACACCTCGGCCTCTTTTGCCTCTAATTACAAAACGACTGTATGATTTTAAAAGTATTTTTTCAGTTTCTGTTAGGCAGCTTTGAAATTCCCCCTGTTTATTTACATCTAAATCAATAGAGTTGTACGTTTGAATTTTGACTTGTGCAACTTCCGCCGGTCTCCTCCTGTTCAACAGAATTATTTGACAATAAAGTACTTCTTTTAAGCTGTTGTACGCTGATTGGTCGTTTATGTTTTCTTGCAACTTATCATAACTTTCTTGGGCCATTTTTTCTAAAAAGTCATTTAATTTTTTCAAATCTGCAGTAAGGGGTACCAGTTCATTTTTATTCCATGTCTTCTCATTTAAATTCGATGCAGCTTGTGCCGATATTTCGTTAGACCACTGTGATTCTATAAGGGTTTTCAAAATATTTGCTTCTTTTCTTTGTTCGTTGGTATTCGGAATTTGTACCAGATGAATAAAAGCTAGGTCACAGCATTTTTTTAAAAGTGTTCCAAAGTTCATGGCCAAAGTTGGAGAATGATATGTATCTGTCTCATGATTATAACAAGCTATTTCATTAACTTGATCAATGATGAGCTTGAAATGACGTGGACGGAGTAAATCAATTAGGTCCTTAATTGATTCATTTTTCATTCGGGCCAATCGCAGCAGCTTCGCTAACCGTCTCATATCTTGCCTTACTACGTCTAAATTTCCCTTGCTCCTCCGACCTTTTAAGTAAGAGTACCCATAGTTGCATATAAGGAAATCTTTTTTAACAATCATGTTAATTTCATCAGCTCTCATCCGCGGCCACAGTACTTTTTTCAGTAGCGTATCGTGCTTTATTAAACTACCCAACAACAGTGTGGTATGACCATCACTTTGTGAGGTTTGTCGCTTATTTTTGCCTGAATCGGAATTTTTAGGGCAACGCTTTGTATGCCTAAACAGAAACCGTTTTTTATAAAATCCAAGGCAATGTGCACAAGGAAGATAATCGTCCGTCGATTTTCCGCTAGTACTAGTACTAGGAACTCTTTTGACTGGTCGGAGTTGGGTGTTGGTTCTGTTTTGAACAAAGTTTCCTTGCTTTCTTAAAAAAGATAAAGCTTCTCTTCTTTGCCGTGAATTTGAAGGGAATGACAAAATTCGTTGGGTATCAAGTTCAGCTGAATGCCAAGTAAATAAATGCCTAGCAAAGTGGAATACATCTTTATCGCAAAATAAACAGAAATCCTTCTTATCTTTATAATTTTTTCTTTTTATCTGTTCAACGTGCACCTGTAATAAAAATAAATTTGAAAAAAAAAATAGTATTCTGTTGCCGTTATATCGAGTAACATAAAACAATATGTTACATCAATGGTTTTGAAAAAAATCGGTCACGGAGTTTTTTATTTAAGTAGTTAAATAAAACAAGACCAAAAGCTTTATAGTCATGAATAAAAAATAATATTTAAAAAAGTGAAATTTATAACGAAGACTGAAGATGAATCGGACTTTAAACTTAAAACGAAACACATTTTAATTTCAAAAATCTCACCTCGCTTTCAACTAGTTTTTCTAAATTATTCTGTTGATCAACCGCAACTTCCATTTGAGTATCAAAATTTTGCGAAATTATGGGAACGTCAATATTTGATTTCGGTTCTGAATGCTGAAAAAGAACATTTTGAAGTATTATTCTAATTATAGTACAGCGGATTAGCTAACCTATTGTGCACTTTTTGATAAAAGCACCAAATTTGGCACAGAGGTAGACCGATGTAATATGAACAATTTTGGATGTGGAGCCATCGGCCAACTGCCCCCTGGCGGTCGTGGCGGCCATTTTCCAAAATGGCTGCCAGTGGACACCCGAAAGACAACAGAAGTTAGATAAAATTTGCTGCTGAAGGTTTTAGTGAATGTTTATTGAATGTTTTGAATGAGAGATAGTTCGTAAGTTATATACAGGGTGTCCCAAATTGCTTGATTTTGGCTGGTTTTCTTATTTCCAGACCAGGTAGAGAAAAACTGACATATGAGTCTAGAGCTCGATTTTTGTGAAACGTCGATTGGTGAAAACCACATTTCGATATCTCTAGCCGTTTCCGAGATATCGGCAAAAATTGACATTTTACAGATTCCGAAAAACTTTTTTTAATGTTAAAAAATGTAATTTTTAAAGAGAAATGTGTTATATTGGCAGCAAGGATGACTAGACATATCTTGGCATATATATTTTTAGAAAGCTTATATTTTTTTCCTATTTTCTAAAGTCAAATCCAACTATGGTTTCCACAAAGTTAGCTTTGATATCAAACAATCGAAAAGCGATATATTTTTTTTGACAAATGCACCTTATTCTACGTCAAAAAGTGCCTGTAGAAAGTTTTTACTGTTTGAAAAATATCCACAAATAAAAAAGTTGACAGTTTTTCGGAATCTGTAAAATGTCAATTTTTGCCGATATCTTGGAAACGGCTAGAGATATCGAAATGTGGTTTTCACCAATCGGCGTTTTACAAATATCGACCTCTAGACTCATATGTCACTTTTTCTCTACCTGGTCTAGAAATAGGAAAACCAGCCAAAATCAAGCAATTTGGGACACCCTGTACAGGGTGAGTCAATAGTGCGTATTTCTTTTGTATCCCCTGTCTCGTTAGAGATAGAGGCATGGTTCAAAATTTTAATTAAATTGTGAGAAAAAGTACATTTTTTTAAATTATTATCAATTATACAGGGCGATCCGTTAAAGTGGTAGATGAAAGAATATACATATATTTTTTAAAATGGAATTAGCCAATTTTTTTATTATGTTTGAATACCACTATGATGGCCTATTCAGCGGTAAAATATTTTTAAAATTTGTTGGATAGTTAATGAAATAAAAAATATTTTTACGGAAAGTTGATGTTTGCAGGTATCATTTTGAAAATTGGTTTTGGACTTATTTTTGGAGAGTAATTTTTTTTCTTTGACATGGTAGTAGTGTATGCCATTAACTATTAGCTGATGTAAAAAATATTTCTTTCATACAAGGTGTTCATAAGCGCACTGCTAACTTATAAATATTCAAACTACCAAAATTCTACTCTTTCAAATGGAACGCCTATATATTTTTGTAAAAAATTGTGTAATTTTAATTTCTCTGCAATTTTGATATGATATGTCCTATACCTAAAATGAATAATTTTCTAGATGTAGTTGTTTAGGTGTAAATAGGTATGTTTTATTCAGAAAAGTCAACGTACCTACCTTTGAAATTATTTCATAGAAACGAAGACATTTAATTTCAGTTACTTTCAATTTTCTTTAGTTTTCACTAAAAAATGAATTTTACGAAACATGAATTAATGACAGAAATTGTTTTTTGGCCTCCAGAACTTACGCTCAAAAGTATTCTCACAGAACCCATCCACAAGAAGCATCTTCCAAAAGTTTAAAAACAGATTTGAAGAAATAGGTGACATTTCTTATAAAAAAGTCCATCGTAGAAAAAGTACTACAAATGAAGATAACGACTTTTTTATAGGATATCTCACCTGTTTCTTCAAATCCGTTTTTTTAACTTTTGGAAGATGCTTCTTGTGGATGGGTTCTGTGAGGATACTTTTGAGCGTAAATTCTGGTGGCCAAAAAACAATTTCTGTCACTTTCACCAAGGGTATACATCATACCAATTAATTCCTGCTTCGTAAAATTCATTTTTTAGTGAAAACTAGGAGGTTTGCAACAATATTGAAAATATCTAAAATTAAATGACGTTAAATGTCTTTGTTTCTATGAAATAATTTCAAAGGAAATATTACACAATTTTTCTACATCAGCTAATAGTTAAAGTATGGCATACACTACCACCATGTCAAAGAAAAAAATTACTCTCCAAAAATAAGTCCAAAATCAATTTTCAAATTGATACCTACAAACGTCAGTTTTCCATAAAAATATTTTTTATTTCATTAACCAGCCAACAAATTTTAAAAATATTTTAGAGCTGAATAGGCCATCATAGTGGTATTCAAATATAATAAAAAAAATTGGGTCATTCCATTTAAAAAATATACAGTGTGTCTCACTTTTCACCACTACACCCCAATATCTAGGCCATTTGTTGATCGATTTAGATCAAATTTGGTATACTTCTTTTCTTTCAGATTGTGTTTAAAAAGTTATTAATAAAAAATGTTTTCAAAATTAAATACGCCTACTATGATCAAAAGATATTGGCAAAAATTATGAATTTATATTAGCGATTGAGATAGGGTTTTTGTTTTTACAGATTCTTGTTTTTACAGATTCTTGTTCAGCATGACCTAAAACGCCTGTATACACAAAAAAAAAGTAATACAAATCTAAGATTTCAAAAATAATCACCCTACTATTCCAGTTATTTATTAATAAAAGTTGAGTTATTTGATATTTTCTAAAAAAAGTGTCCTAATGCTTAATTAGCGTCATTATATCACCCAACTACCAAGTTATGTAAATATCCGACAATAAATAACTGGAATAGTAGGGTGATTATTATTGAAATCTTAGGTTTTTATTACTTTTTTTTTTTGTGAAGGAATGAATATTTTTTAACGAAATTTGGTATACAGGCGTTTTAGGTCATGCTGAACAAGAATCTGTAAAAACAAAAACCCTATCTCAATCGCTAATATAAATTCCTAATTTTTGCCAATTTCTTTTGATCATAGTAGGCGTATTTAATTTTGAAAAAATTTTTTATTAATAACTTTTTAAACACAATCTGAAAGAAAAGAAGTATACCAAATTTGATCTAAATCGATCAACAAATGGCCTAGATATTGGGGCGTTGTGGTGAAAAGTGAGACACACTGTATATTCTTTCATCTACCACTTTAACGGATCGCCCTGTATAATTGATAATAATTAAAAAAAAATGTACTTTTTCTCACAATTTAATTAAAATTTTGAACCATGTCTCTATCTCTAAGGAGACAGGAGATATAGAAGAAATACGCACTATTGACTCACCCTGTATATAACCTACAAACTATCTCTCATTCAAAACATTCAATAAACATTCACTAATACCTTCAGCAGCAAATCTAACTTCTGTTGTCTTTCAGGTGTCCACTGGCAGCCACTTTGGAAAATGGCCGCCAGGGGGCAGTTGGCCGATGGCTCCACATCCAAAATTGTTCATATTACATCGGTCTACCTCTGTGCCATATTTGGTGCTTTTATCAAAAAGTGCACAATATGTTGAAATATCCTATGCTGCCGCACTATTAGCAATAAATTACTTAATCCCACTCCTTCATCAAAAATATCTTATTTACCTTGTCTTCCGCCTCCAAAGGAAAATAGTTAGGATTGCTGCTCCTATTATCATTACTTATATCCGATTTAGTTTCAGAATCCTAAAAAAATAAATATTTTTCAAAAATATTGCTTTTTTTGAATAAGCACATATTTACCTCGTCTTCGGTTTCCGAAGGAAAATAGTTAGGGTCATTAATACTATCATCATTGCTGCTTTCATAACTTGTTCCTGCAATTATCTCCGGTGACCTAGTTTCGGCAAATTCTTTTGATTGTTCCTGTTGATCAGTTTCGATTGTAGCCTCTCCTTTTATTTGATAAGCCGAAATTTCCCGAAGAACTGTGGGTAAAAACACTGGAATGAAAATATCCGGTTTGGGTTCTGAATCCTAAAAAAAATAAAAGTTTTTAAAAAGTATTTCCACTATTATTTAAATAATTAAACCCATTGCATTTCCTGAATAAGAATATATATTTACCTCGTCTTCAGTGTCTGAAGGAAAATTGTAGGGATCTTTTTTACTAGTATTGCAGCTACCATGACTTGTCTCTGAAACGACCTGCGATGAATTTGTTCCATTATCAAAGTTAAACAATATACTAGCTTCGCCGTAATTTTTTCTAATTTCTGTTGCATTTTCAATTGCATTTTTTTCTTCTTTAGGTACTGTAGCTGATGGAATAATGACTACATTCGATATAATGTTTACATTTTTTGAGGCATCTTCATACGCAATGGCCAGATTTGGTTTGGTTCCTGATTCCTAAAAGATAATATTATAGCTTGATTAATTAACACCTGTTTCTTTCTTTCCTTATTTGGAATTTATTACCACATTCTTGAATATTTTGAAGTCCTTGATAATCTAGAAAATATCTGGCTTTTTTTAAAATAACCTTTACTTACGCCTTACGCCTCTGACTTTACGTCAAAGGAACAGTTAAATGTTGGTTTACAGTAGCAGAATATAAATAAAATAAAGATAAAATAATGATATTTCGCAGACGTTTCGAAAACTCAACTGTTTTCTTCCTAAGTGCTAAGATTCTTTTTTATATGTATAAATCGTGAAATTACGCAATATTTTCACGTTACTTTAAAAAAAAATTCAGGTTATCCGGGAATTCAAAGTATTCAAGAATATGGTAATAAGTACCAAATAAGAAGAGAAAGAAAATTAAACGATGCCACAAATAACTTTTAGACAACATTAGTTAACACCTTTTTAAACAATTTCAACTAAAATTGCTTAAACAGAAGCGTACTGACCGATGTTGACTGTAGTCGGGTAACGAAATAAGCATAGCCCATAAGAACCTAGAAAAAATTCCGATTTTCTGAAATTTTCAGGAAATGTTCTATATTATATTATTATTATTATTATATATTATTATTTATTATATTAAATCCACCTTGTGCGTTAGCCGCCATATTGTAAAAATGGTAATCAAGCATAGCAATAGAAAATATTTATTATCTCACTTGTTTTTCAATAAATTTTGAAAATTCGAGAAAGAAAATAACCACATAATACCATAGCATATGACGACATTTTTATTCATTTTTAAAACGAACCGTTAACGTATTTTATATTGAAAAATATTTAGACATTAGTTCTTCCTAAGCGATTTCCCTCAATTTGCTTGAAAATTAAAAATAATTTTGAAAAATGTCTCAAATTAAATTTGTAGAGAAAACAATTCTAAATAATGCAGTTTTTTCAGATTTGTGATTGTTCAAAAATTAACGGAGTCATGAATTTTTAAAGATAAACAGCGCGCGAGTTTTACTTTATACCTATGCAGTTTACGGCTAGGTCAGAGTGTTTGCTTAACGTGTTCGTGTTTACGTTGACAAATTTCCGAATTTGATTCGAGATAGTTTTATTTATATTTGGATTATTAGTTCTACTAATATTTTACATTGAATATACAGTATGTCCCCGGATTGAGTTTACAAGAGGGAAAACTTCTTTAATTTTGATATTAAGAAATATACTTGTCAGCACTTAACTATGTACGCAGCAAATATTCAAAAAATAAAAATTTGTTTCTTCATAAAAAAATTTCCTTCAGTTAAATAAGAATGCCACTGATAAAAATAACATTTCATGTACCCTGTACATGAAATGTTATGTTATTAACAAGCAATAATGTGAAAATAATACAAGAATAAAGTACCCTGATGTTTAGTTTTATGCAAAAATGTCAAAGGAATACAGTATTTTAATTGTTTTAAATCCACGAAATCCGTGATGGAAACGTCGACGGACAGTTTTTTTAATTATCACTTAAAAATGGTGATCCATATAGGGTAATTATTATAATTTCAGTGTCCGAACCGTCAAAATGTCAAGTTATTGATCATGTTAACAATAATTGAATATTAAAGGTATAAAATTTTTATATTCCCACTAAGCTATGGTCGGATCACCATTTTTAAGTGAAAATAAAAAAATATATATCCGTCGACGTTTTTATCACGTATTTGGTAGTTTTAAAACAATCAGAATCTTTTATTTCTTTGACATTTTTGTATAAAGCTAAAAATCAGCATATAGTGGAGTCAATAGAGGTTGAAAATATGCAATGTTTCGGAATAATTACGGGAAGCTTCGATTTTCCTAAAACCTTTTGATATCACTTTTACATAGCTTAAAATAAAAAGTTATAAACATATAATTGTGAGGAAATTGTTTATTAATTATTTAAACAAAAAAACTTTTCTTTTTAATCAAAATTATTATAAGTTGAGTAAGTTTAAGGCAATTTAATTCTAATTGACATATTAGGGGTTTTCGAGGTCGCTAAAACAGATTATGATGTCAAAAAAAGGTTAATCAAAATGGCTGATCCAATATGGCCTACTTTTCTTTAAAAATTTCATTAATAATTACTACAAGTATTATTTTTCTTGGGTATATCGGTCATATATATAAACAAATTTATTTATTTATTTTTTTTTCTAACGTTTCGGTTTATTTATAACCATCATCAGAGAATTATTATTTTGTGTTTGCTTGATCTTAATTTAAACTACATTTTTTAATGTGATGTATTGAGTGTCTTAAAGGCACTTTAAGACACTCAATACATCACATTAAAAAATGTAGTTTAAATTAAGATCAAGCAAACACAAAATAATAATTCTCTGATGATGGTTATAAATAAACCGAAACGTTAGAAAAAAAATAATAAATAAATTTGTTTATATATATGACCGATATACCCAAGAAAAATAATACTTGTATTAATATCAACGGTCAAGAAAAAACCTAGAATATATATCTATATATTAATAATTACGTAACTAGATAAATTTTAAACAAATTGCGCTCAGATCAACTTATTCAATATGGTATTGGTCTCAAAAAAATAATATACGTATCTCGATACAAAAAGTAAAAATGGTTTACACAAAATAAAAGATTTTTATTAAACACAATACATATTCAAATTATATTGAACGATATAAATTAATTTTTAAATTAGACCCAGACCCAGAGCGTGCGGGGAAGATGATGCTATCTCTTTCTGTTATTCAGGCATTATAATTTGACTCATGGCCCTGTACCACGTGAATATTTTGAATATGTTTTCGATATTTTAAACAGGATAAAAATTTTAGAAACATTAATATCGATACGATTTACCGAAAAATACTTATTAGTTTCAATATTTCGTAAAAAGTGTAAGTTTATACTGGATGGGGCGTTTAAGTTGACAATCGCAAATTAGAAAAAAGTGTTTCAGACATGAGTTCCATCATTTCAAAGCGGGATCTAATGGCTATAAGTTTTTTAAATATGGTGAAGGTCAACTTCGTTTTTTTTTAATGTAAACCTCTATTTTCATTGCTTAATTACTCACAAACAATGAGTTGAATTAGAAAAATGGTAGTAACAAAAGCTGTTTATTTTTTAGCGCTAAATATGAATCTGTAAAAAAATAGGGATTTATATTAAAAGAAACAAAATTGACCTTCAAATGGCCGCTTCCCGGAATTTTTCCGAAGTGAAAACTTCTATTTACTCCACTAATACTTGACTCTGTGTTTTAAGAATCAAATGTTTCGTAATACCAAAAATAATTAAATTTTCCCTCTTGTAAAACGGCGACATACTCTATATTATTATATTATTATAATATAGTGTTAGTAAAATAATAATTAACAAAATTTTTCTTTTTAGGGGAAACTTCTTGGTTGAAATTTGATCTAGTGTTATTTAGTTTCCATTCTTATTATTTTTTTTCCCTAGAGATGCCTTTTATTCTTTTTACATCTAATATTAATAATATCTATTTCTTGGTTAATATTATTTGATAGAGTGTTCTAGTTTTGGATTTCTTTCTGATTATTTGTTTAGGTTTCTGGAAATTCCTTCAAATTTTTTACATCTAATATTAATCGGACCTGCGTGTTTAAAAAATGGAAGACCGTTGGTGTATATTTTACTGTTAAGAAGCGTTTAAATACTCATCTCATGGTGCTACATACAAAATGTAGGAAATAATACACACATACATCAAACTACAGTGCAGCAGTATAGTGCTGCTACATCTGAGGTACAGGGTGTTCATTTTTATTTTTACACCCCCCTTAACTTTGTTAGTTTTGGAAAAAGAAAAAAGTGTAAAGACAGAAGTTTTAGTTATTTTTGCGTAGATTTTAAATACGATATCAGAAAAACAATTGCTAAAAACACTTATAATACAAACTTGTATTTTTTTTATAGTAACACGCTGTATGTATGTAAATAGTTCAAAAACCGCAAAAGATAAAACAGTGTTATATATTTTTGAGAAGCTATTTTCATGCTCTTCCGTATTCCGCAAATACATACAGCATGTTATCAAACAAAAAGCACAATTTTGTATTATAACTTTTTTTGGCCTTACTGAATTGTTTCTCTGATATCATATTTAAAATCTACGTAAAAATAACTAAAACCTCTGTCTTTACACTGTTTTTGTATTTCCAAAAATAACAAAGTTAAGGGGGGGTGTAAAGATATAAATGATCAGCCGTACCTGAGTTGGATCAGAAATCTTTTAGGTTTGGAACTGCGAATAAATTCGATTTTAAAGAAAATTGCGTTTTTGTAAGAGGTACATTTTATATACTTTACGCGCACGCGCTTATTTTTGAAAATTCATAACTCCCTTAATTTTTCAATAATCACAAATCTGAAAAAAACTGTATTATTCAGAAATGTTACCTCTACAAATTTTATTCAAGATGTTTTTCAATATTTTTCTTAATTTTCTAGTTTGAGAAAATTCTCTTAGAAAGAGCTAATGTCTAATTATAGTTCAATATAAGGCATGTTAAAGGGTCTTTCAAAAATGTAATAAAAATGTCGTCATCTGATAGTACCTATAGGTATGGATATTTTCTTTTTTGAATTCTTAAAATTAGTTAAAAAACAAGTAAGATAATAAATATTTTCTATTGCTATGTTTGGTCACCATTATTTCAATATGGTGGCTAACGCTCAAAGTGGATTTTTTGAGACTTTTAATATAGCAATATATTACTAATAAAGACAATTTCCTGAAACTTTCAGAAAGTTTGGAATTTTTTCGAGGTTCCAAATTTCCTTGCCCGACTACTGTGAAATTCTTCATGAAAGGGTTACTCAAGTAAGTGTTGAAGATATTAGTGTGACTTTTGTTCAGAAACTCTTTGATTGAAATGCTCTATACATAAAATGTTAAATAATTAGAATGTATAAAAAATTAATGAATTAATATGAGTATACTTAATAGAATACGAAAATACAAAAATATTTACCTACCTGATGTTTATTATCCGAAGAAACATTGTTTGGAAAATAATTTCTCGGAGATGTGAGCTCCGACACACTTATTTTATTTTGTTTGGCTAAACACATAATTTTTCTCGTTCTAAGGGACATGATTGTATAAAAACCGAGATAATAACGCACTCTAACGCACCCACTAATATCAATCACTGAGGTCCAAAAGATTTATTTACTCGGTATATCTTACCCTAAAGAGAGAACAACACAGACTGTTAGTTTAATAAACTATCACGTGTTGATTGCCAAACAAATTCTAAACCCCTAATCAACATTTTTTACTTACACATTGTGATTTTTCTCTGAACATTTGGTCTATTTATTTTTTAAGAATAAGAGGCTGAAATAAAGTAAAGGTCAATGGTTACAATGGTTAAACTTCTTGCACATGTTTCTCACAGACAAAACATTTTTATTGTTGTCAAGTGTTTGTTACCATTTTACAGAAAGACCGAGGCACTTGGGTATTTAAATTTTAAAGGAATATAATATATCACTATTAAGCTGTATTTCTATAGTTTGATATTTTTGGCATAAACTAACGCAAATAATAATAAATCTTGCAAATATATGCCAGTATTATAAAAATATAACGTATAAATTTTTATTTTTTCCTGACCGTTGAATTTAAATACTAGTTAGATTTTCTTGGGAATATCGGTCACAATTATAAACAATTTTATTTTCTAACGTTTCGGTTTTTATTAACCATCATCAGAGAAAATTTATTTTTCATTTGTTTGTTTGAAATATTTAACACTTGCCTTTAACACTCGAAGCAGCGTACCAACAATAAAAAATGTAATAGTATTTGTTAAATATTTCAAATAAACAAATGAAAAATAAATTTTCTCTGATGATTGTTAATAAAAACCGAAACGTTAGAAAATAAAATTGTTTCCTAATTCCTTTCGTTTTCAAGATAGATCGTGTTAAAAAAATTTTTTAAATATTATTTATTTCTTATTTCTCAATTTCTTTTCGTTTTTTTTTCAACGTTTTTTCACAATGAAAAATTTTCCCCTCGATTTTTCATTTTGGGGGTTTATGAAAAATGAAGTATATTCCGAAGAAATAAACAATGAAGAGCATTTATGGAACAGAGTTATTGAAGCTGCTGATCGGTTTCGTAATAATCCCGGGATATTTCAGAGATGTCGTCAATCAATTTGGTTTCCATTGTTTCATTAGTTATTTAAGAGAACATGGATATTTTATTAAATTAAATCGAAAGTAAATTTTTCATTGTGAAAAAACGTTGAAAAAAACGAAAAGAAATTGAGAAATAAGAAAAAAAATAATATTTTTAAAAAATTTTTAACACGCTCTATCCCGAAAACGAAAGGAATTAGGACCTAAGTGTATACGAACTTTTTTCATTATTTTACGCTCCTCTACCTTGTGGCATTATGCATTGCACTTTTTTCATGGTCACCCTGTATATGAAGACAGTAGAAGGCTAGTTTTGCTTTCCCAAAAAATTAATATTTTAATATCTACCGGAGCAAACATATGACATATTTATATGGTTCAAATCAGAAAAACGTATAGAATCCGAAAATATAAAAAAATACAGGGTGTTCCATTTACAAAAAACATAACTTGTATCGGTAGATCGCAAATACGATGTTCAATTGTCAAAATGGGATTTTTAAACCCTTAACATGTCCTACAACTTTTACTTGAAACTTTTTTCTCTAAAATTACAAATTAAAAAGTTATCGGGGTGATCATTTTCGGTGGAAAACCCCGTACATACATATTGTACTTGATTAAGCTAAAATCGGAATTAGGTATATGTATTCCGAGAAAAATATGAAACTCTGAGAAAATATGTTTTCGACGACATTTTTGAAAAAAGTTTCCAACAATATTTATTTACAATAAATCAAGTGAGAAATCATTGGTTACCAATAACTTTTCAAATTAATATTATTTTTCGCATTTTGACTGATAATATGCTATTTTACTAAATTCAAAATCGTTTAATAAAGTGGCACTTTGCCATATGAAAATGTCACTTTACTAATATAGTAATGTTAATAAAAAACGGTTTGACAGAAAATATTTCATATATACCTTCTCGTGTTTGTCCTTCGATTTTTAAAGAAAGTAAGCTCAAAGTTGCTTCTCGAGCGGCATTTAAAATTTTCTAAATTGTTTTCAGTAGCAAGATTCATTTTTATAATTAATAATAACTTAAAATCAATTTGACTCACAAAAATTATATGTAGGTACTTAACTGTTATTATATAAATAAAGCCGTGTCAGTTACTATATTACGGAAATACTATGACATTTTTTAAATTTCAAATTTTGTAATGCTTTTATACAGTCTATCACTATTTGCTTCCATATCACTAACCATAGGTGATATGGAATCGCCCAAGTAACCTACATATGCAGGTAAAGTATGTACACTTACCAATGAATCACTCTGTATATATGTTGTATCTTATATTTTACTGTTTTTTATTTATTCCAAATTTCGTGAACAATATTATTTATACCAGCAGCATCTGCAATCTGCATGGTTATCAATCAGGTTAGCCATGAATGAAAAACAATTAATTTGACACTTATGCCTTACAGAAGCGTCAAATTAATTGTTTTTCATCCATGGCTAACCTGATTGATACGCATGCAGATGCTGGTGGTATAAATAATATTGTTCACGAATATTGTCTAAAAGTTATTTGTGGCATCTTTCTGTATTTTCTTTCTGTTCTTATTTGGGATTTACGGCCACACTTCTGAACATTACCCAGATAATCTGAAAAATATCTGGATTATTTAAAAAATAACCTTTACGCCTGTGACTTTACGTCAAAGGAACAGTTAAAGGTTGGTTTTTTGACATAAAATATAATTAAAATAAAATAAAAACAATGATGTTTTTACACAAGAGAAAGACTACTTAGCATTGAAAAAGGAAACAGATTAAGTTTCCGAAACGTCTGCAAAACATCATTGTTTTTATTTTATTTTAATTATATTTTATGTCAAAAAACCAACCTTTAACTGTTCCTTTGACGTAAAGTCACAGGCGTAAAGGTTATTTTTTAAATAATCCAGATATTTTTCAGATTATCTGGGTAATGTTCAGAAGTGTGGCCGTAAATCCCAAATAAGAACAGAAAGAAAATTGTTCACGAAATTTGCAATAAATAAAAAACAGTAAAAGATAAGATACAACATATACAGGGTGTTTGGGTAAAAGTATTCAGAAATCCAAAGGCATGTAGTACTCATCAAAATAAGCCAAAAAGTTGATATAAACTTTGTTCCAAAAACGGTCCTTTTAAGGGGCTTCTAAAAAAGATGTTTTTGTCACATATTTCGAGAACCGATCGATATATTTTAATGAAATTTTCTATGGTAGAATACTTTTTTGTGCTTAACAAAATGGTAAACCTTAAATTTCAAAATTCTTCAGGGGCGTTCCTACATGGGGGTGTGTCAGGAATGTCGCCCCCTTATTTTCTCTGCACTTAATTTTTTCACTATTCTGATAAAAATTTTCAAAATTTCAAGCAATTTTACTTCAAAAAGATCCTCTTTCTAAAACTTCATAAATTGAACCGTCTTTGAGATAAATGAATTTGAAATTTAGTATGCACAATATGCACATCTGCAAAATACCTTAAATAATTTTATTTAGTTTCATTTCTAATACAAAATGATGTATACTATAGAAAAGTATTCTACCATAGCAAATTTTATTAGTTAATTTGATCGGTTCTCGAAATATGTACGAAAATGATCTTTTTTCTTTTTTAGAAGCCCCTTAAAGGGGCTACAGCCCCCTTAGGAACCATTTTTGGAACAAAGTTTATATGAACTTTTTGGCTTATTTTGATGAGTACTACGTGCCTTTGGATTTCTGAATACCTTTACCCAAACACCCTGTGTATATATATTTAAAATCACAAAAAACACAGATTTAAAAAATGTAAAAAATATAGGGTGTTCCATTTAAAAAAATGTAAGTTAGGTTTGTCCCGCTTTTAAGGAACACCCTGTATATTCTTTGCAGGTGTTTTAAATGAGTTCATTTGATTCACTACAACTTTTATTTGAAACATTTTTTCCTAACTCGAAAAATAAACAAAATATAGGGGTGGGCCTTTTCGTTGGATAACCCGGTACACTTGCAGGTAATAAACAAATTACTGGTTACCGCCAATGACTTTTCAGCAATTATTTTATAGAGAATAACTTTTTCTCGAAAAATTATTAATAATAGGACTTGCCGGATTAGTTTAAGTCCATCCGGGGGGACACACGATATAAATATAATAAAATTGAATTACAGATTAATAAATATTTAAAATAAATGCAACTGTTTGACAACTGAGTTTAACTGATTTAAAGCTCAAATAAATTAAATTTTTTGTGTATTTTGTCAACTATTATTTTTAGTAATGCATTATTTTTGTAATGGTAGCTATACAAGTAATCCATGTAGGAGCTACGGCGTTACTAATGCTTTTGTACGGAAACCTCATTTTTTTTAAACATTTTTGAATTCTATGTAAATTCTAGGCATATTTGATGTAACTACCTCACAAATTCGACTGTTTCCAAAATATTGAAAATTTTACTATTTTAATGTTTATCTTAGTTTTTTGTTCTCTAAGAAAGTCGACCTCAGGTATCATTAAAATGGCCTGGAAGTAAAAATTTTCCCATAAACCGCAAACTGATATTTAAATTGAAAAGGGAAAATTAAGATAGAAATGTCTGCCATATGTCAGAAAATAATTTCTAATGCACACCTTTTAAAAATAAACAAGATAGTGCTCTTTCAAATAAATAGCAAGTTATTAACAAAAAAAAATGGATATTAATTTCAAACCTCAAACCTAAAAAAATATTATTATTTACTCTAGCCTTTTAGAATTTAACTATCCAAAATGTGTTCATATCGTTTACGAAAAGGTACTCGCACTTAAGAATAATACAAATTCTCTGTGCTGAGTTATGACCCCTGAAAATAAAGGCAAGCAGGTAGCTTATAGTTTAGTGTAAAATTGGCAACGTTGAAATGGTTCAGGATATGTCATTGAATTATGTATTACCGTATACAGTGGCTCAGGTTAATCTTATTAGTATACTGATTCAGGATTGCATCATAAATATGTATATATACAGCTATGTTTATTTATAAAAATATGAAAGTATACTTTACAAAATAGGTTGTCCGACCCCATACATACGCCAATATATACAAATATTTCTTATCTACCTCTTCTATAAATAGGTGGTTCAGGATAGTATGGATTATCTGGTGATTCAGGATTGATAGAATGATGTATATATATATATATATATATATATATATATATATATATATATATATATATATATATATATATATATATATATATATATATATATATATATATATATATATATATATATATATATATACATCTTCCTATCTTTTCTGCGTCCACACATTTGAAATTTACATATAATTCTGCGTCCACCGACTTTCTGCGTCCGTATACGGACGCAGAAAGGTTTTTGCATGATAATCTGACTATTAGTGGTTGGAGTGACCTCTATTAATTTGACATTAAATCTGTTGATTACATCAATTTCGGCAACATAATATAGAGTGCTGTAAATCTAATAATGTCATCGATATAATCAAATCAAAATTTCTTGTGTGGACGCAGAAGCGTCCGTAAAATGTAAAAAAGTATATAAATGAAGTTCAGACATTTCACCACCAGGTGCTCTTACATCGCCAGCGTATATCTTCTCTATCGTATAGTTTTATCCTTTTTACAAATGATTCTGCGTCCTGCGAAGTGGCAACACTGTTAGTGTTCCAGCCAGTGCAGATAGTGGCAGTTTAATAATGTGACATTATAATTGTAATGCATTAAGTCAGACCGTGGTGTGAGTATAATGGTGAAGCGGTGCGCATCTCGTGACGTCACGATCGGGATACCGACTATACCTGACATTTCACTTTAAATGTTAATAACCTGGCTTAGCTAATAAAAAACAATAGTAAGATCTCTCTTTACCAAAAAAATTTGCTGATTTAATTGCAAAATTGAAAAAGCTGCTATGTGTAATTTTTTCAGAAAATGTATAACTAAAATGAAATTGACAATTTAAATCGATCTCCCGAGTATGATGTCATGCGCAGAAATATCAAGAATACGACTCCTTACCGCCACACCATTATACTCACACCACGAGTCAGACATAATGTATACAGGGTCAACCAATAATTTTTTGAAAATTTTCCCTATATCCTGCTATAGAATGAATTCAAAATATCAAGAATTATACTAAAATCTAATATCTAAAAATCCAGGGACACCTAACTTACTTAAACTTATTGTTTAAATGTTATTTGTGGCATTTCATAAATTATTTCTTTCCTTTTCTTTTTTTGGGATTTATTACCACATTCCTCGAGATTCCTATCCAAAAAAATTCGATTTATCTAAAAAATATTCAAATTAACCAGTTTAAAACTGGCCTTTGACGTAATGTCAGAGGATCAGTTAGAGGGTGTTTTTTTGACAACTTGTAACGAAGTGATTTTTCCAATCAAGGAATGTTCATTTTTGCTTTAAATATTACCGTCACTTGGGTACACCCTGCCGCTGTTTTAGTAAGTAAGTCCTGTTCTAGTTAAGTTATTAATGAGTTGTTAAAAGGTCCGTTGGCAAACAAGCAGTCAAGTAATTAATTGATTAATTTTCGACAATCCCCCGTATAAACAAAATCCGAGAATTATTATAAATAATGGCCGAGTCGGAAATAAAAATCATTCGTTACTAAAAATGTTAATCCTTGCCCGTTTTAATCCGTTTCTTTTAGCAATATAGTATAGAAATTGCAAGTAACTAATTTCCGGTTATATATGTCCTGAATTGATGCGCCTAACTGCATAATCCGCTGGACCTCTGCAAGTTACACCGGGTTGTGCATCCGAATCCTTCGTTTCAAGTCGGTGACCGCCCCTCTATCACGCGACCTAGATACGTCATAAAGGTTACAAAAGGGAGAGGAGCGCTCACTTCGTCCTCATTCCGAGAAAGTCGGCCGCAGTCCAGGTTCATTCCGAAATAAACCGCAAGATCAGATCCGATTTACCGCCAGCAATTGAAGATCAATCCGAAGCCGTCAATATTTCCGTACCGCCGTTCCGAGTTAAATAGTAAATTTAGTTTGATAGAAAATTAGTTGAGAATAATTTTGGTAAGAATACGCCGTAGCCTACTGCAATTTGCAGGTACTACCTTTAGTTAAATATAGATATTCAGAGGTCTTTTTGTCCGTACGTAGCGTTGTAGTGCACTACCCAATCAAACTAGAGCTCATTTCTTGGTTGGTCTTTTGTTTGCTAATATATGCATCGGCTGCTGAGATCTGCTCGCTAGGGCCATCTTAAAGGCCTCCATGCATAATAGGTTACCGGAAAACCTACGTTAAACCAAATAGTCATTATATGCATCAACTGGTTGGATCTGTTCGCTAGGGCCATCCATAAAGGTGATCTGCATAGAGTTGACTCGAAAAACTTACGTTCATCAACATAATCATTAACAAATAGCTCTGCGTTTGTGGCAGTAGTTTGCCGTGTGTTTAAATATTCCGTATAGCTTCAAATATCTATAGCTAATGGATTGCCCGCTGTTTATAATACATCCTATTGGAAAGGTCCGATTGCTTGTCGTACATAGTAATTCATTAATCCAACGTATCCGAAAATTCCGCCGTAAAATCGCGTAAAGATTCTTGATTGCCAGCTTGACTTGTTTTTAATCATTTTGAAATAGTTTTATACACACTCGACTGTACAGTCGTGGAGGTTTTAGAGTAAATTAATTTGTTAATTATTACTACTGAATAAACACGTTATTTTAAAGAGGTAAAATTCACGAGTTATTATTTCTGTCATTTATTTCTGGTTAACCCGTTTGAGCAGTATGGTCGAAATCCATTAGATAGATCTCCAGCTCTGACCTCTGGCTATTCCGTATCTCAGCTGTTTCGCTATTCAGGGTTGTTCTCCCAATAGGAGAGCCAAAAAAGTGTAGTTCTTTGCACTTAAAAATTAAAGGACTGGCGCCCGAGATTTCCGTATAAAAAGATTACGTAAGTATATTGACAAAAAGCACCGTAATAAGTAGGCACCATTACAAACTAATAGGAATTAAATTAGTACAAAAATACTGCGCTGACGTTTCGGAAACTATATCCGTTTCCTTTTTCAAAAAAAGAAAAATCAAGGAATCTGCAATAATTTTACTTAATGAAGATAAATGCGTATCAAATTGTTCGGTAGAATTTTGTTCAACTGGGTACCAATGTTGAGAGAAGAACTCAATAAAATTAATATTATTTAGTATATTTTTCAACATTTCTATGATAAGTATTTATGGAAATGATGTATGGTTATTCTACACGTTACATAAAAATCTAAAGCCTAAACTTTGAAAAAGGAAACGGATATAGTTTCCGAAACGTCAGCGCAGTATTTTTGTATTAATTTAATTCCTATTAGTTGTCAAAAAAACACCCTCTAACTGATCCTCTGACATTACGTTAAAGGCGTAGAGGTTATTTCCCAGTTTTAAACTGGTTAATTTGAATATTTTTTAGATAAATCGAATTTTTTGGATAGGAATCTCGAGGAATGTGGTAATAAATCCCAAAAAAGAAAAGGAAAGAAATAATTTACTTAAACTTATTTATACAGGGTGTTCCAGTTTTTGTAGCAGGACTTTAACAATCGATAGACAATTGAAAATTATTAAAAAAAGTTCCTATAAACATAGGTTGAAAAATGCTTAGTTTTCGAGATACAGGGTGTTAAAGTTTGAAAATAAATACGGATTTATATTTATATTTCCAGAATGCTAAGAAGTATCGAATCCAAACTTGCCAATTCTTTACATACAATTTAGAGACCTATTTTAGAATAACAAACCACTACTTTACTTAACCATGGGCGTAGATATATGGATTTACTAAGGCTCTTTTTTACAAAAAAGTAGTACGCCACTGATATTTTCCCATGTTTCCAGTTTCATTCAATAAAGCAATAAAAAATAAAAATTTAATGTCTCTTGGCACTTGGCACCAACCCACTTTCAAGATTTTTCTTTTGTGGGTTGGCTAAAATTTGTTTAAAATCTTCTGCATTTTGTAAACTTGCCTGAGCTAAATAAATTATTATTATAATTATTTACTATTATTATTATACATACAGTCGTCAGAGGCGCCGACGTTTTTTATGTACTCTACAGAGATGTAGCCAACTTTAACAAACTAGATAAAATAAGTATGTATTAGTTTATGTCTCTCTTTTACATTACATTTACATTTACATTACTTTTTAATATGACAAGCCGTTTTCCAGAAAATTTACATTTAATCTATTGATGCACGCCTCTGGACGAATTTTAGACAAACTTGAAGTCGCTCAGAATTTCACCAAATTTGATGGAATGAAAAGTCTTTTAAAAAGAAAGAATGAAACATTTAAAATATTTATTGTAAAAGTTTATTATCATGTACCTACCTAAATCAAAATTTTTATAACACAAATGTATTAAAACGCAACGGTATATTCACTATAACTTCAATTTTTGATGTCCAACTCAGTGATGTTTTCTGTGCTATTGGATGACGTCATCAAGTCTTTACTTCCCTCGATTTAGCTAGAAGGATGTATTGTAATCAGAAAAAGTTGTTCTGAAGTTGCTTCATCTAGATTTTCATGTTTCAGTAAATCACGAATAGTAATGTCTTTTATTTGCGTCGATTTGTATGTCAATCTGTTGATACAAAATTAAAATTCATAATTATTTTATGAATAGATATTCACATAAATACTACAAAAAGAGGAAA
Source organism: Rhagium mordax (assembly GCA_963680705.1). NCBI lineage: Eukaryota > Metazoa > Arthropoda > Insecta > Coleoptera > Cerambycidae > Rhagium > Rhagium mordax. The sequence continues at coordinate 105,086,698 of OY796656.1, read as the reverse complement.
GTATAATTAAGTTATACTTTCAAATAATTATTAACAACTTAACAAGTTGTATTTATACTTAATCATTTAAAAATACAACACTATAAATTTACACACACACACACACACTATATCCACACACAAGCACATACAAACAATCTTTTTTCCATACTTGTATTATAAAATGGATATTTTTGTAAAGTGATAGTACATTAAACAACAAGTTTAGAAAAGCAAAGTTTTACTAAACGAATATAGTGTTTGAGTACGAGCGAGCGTAGAGAGCGAGTAACTCAAAAACTATATGAGTTTAGTAAAATTGCTTTTCTAATGAGATTTGTTTATACTATTTTTTCGTATTTTGTGTTAGCAGGTGATTATAAGCATATACTGTATATTAAAAAGCATTACAAAGTTTAAAGTTTAAAATGTCATAGTAGTACTAATGCAAGATTTCCGTAACCTAGTAACTAACTGACACGGCTTTGTTTATGTATGTAATAACAGTAACGTATAATTTTTGTGAGTCGAATTGATTTTAAGTTATTATTAATTATAAAACTGAATCTTGCTACTGAAAACAATTTAAAAAATGGTTTAAAGGCATTTTAAATGCCGCTCGAGAAGCCACTTCGAACTTCTGTCAAACTGTTTTGTATTAACACGGACATTACTATAATAGTAAAGTCACATTTTTATGTAGTAAAGTGCCAATTTATTAAACGAATTTGAATTTAGTAAAATAGCATATTATCAGTCAAAATGCGAAAAAAGTTCTTTCTATGGTTATTATCAATGTTTATCTGTTTATTAGAAATTACATATTTGAATACATTAAATAAGTATAATAACCAATATTAAATTTGTAAAAAACATATTCATGCATATGTAAACAGTTAGAAGTACCTACCTGTAGTTCTTCTATCAAGAAAGTAAGTCGAAGATGAATATTCTATTCACAACCACTTTGAGCTGGAAATGTAAAACTGGCAACAGTGTTGGACGCTGAAAAGTCTGTATAATGTAAACTTTATGAAGTATACATCGGACGTCGAAATGATAGTAAAATGTAAGGACGCCGAATCATCGCATAATGTAAAATTGCTAATATCACAATAACTAATAACGATATTTTAATATACTTTGCAGTTTCAAGTGAGGGCCCTGCCTTATCTGCAGACTGTCAAATAGTTAAGTATACTTTGATGGACGCAGAATCGCTGCAAAATGGAAAGACGCAGAAAAGATAG